>JBBEEQ010000010.1:16000000-16455000 GCA_037950945.1 Hypolimnas misippus | reverse complement strand
GTGTCAACTGGCAAATCTTTAGACACCATGGTCTCTTGAAAGGAAATCCGTGTGGCTTGTCATAGTATTGTTCACCGGCGTTCAGTTTTAAGCCGATATAGTAGTTCATGATATTATAATATGAATTTTAACAAAACCTTCATATTCTTTAAAAACTATAAAAATAAAGTGTGAATCCGTCATCTTTGCACAATTTGTTTTTATAGTTTGTGTGTATAAAGATCTTATTATATTAAATTCTATGTTAATTAAAAATCAAACATCGGGCTTTTAGGAAAGAACGCATCATCACAGATGATAATGGACTAGCTATAAAACAGTTAATATGAAAGCTATTTAATCGATGAATCGACTGTCATCGTGGATGGAAGAGTCACTATAGTTGATCGAGTCACGACATTAATTTTTAACAAGTTTTTGTCATAAGCGCAACTTCCCACACCTGTGTATACATATATAACACTTAGGCTGGTGATTCGCCTCTTTGTTTGCAAATTTGGCAGACACACTGCCGCGTGTCTACATTTATCATTGAAAGATTTACTTTTCGAGGAAAAAACTATTTAGTTTATTTTACTTAATAAGTTTAAACATTAATTGTATTTTATTTTAAAGATATAAATAATATAAGTGTTTATTTGGTAAACTGCAAAAATGCACTCAATTTGTTACACGCAATGAATGAGCTCTCCGTGTGGGTGAGGTCAATCGTAAGGCGGAAACACGCAGGCGGAGTTGGGAAAGTCGTACAATTGGTGGTAACTTTTAATGAAGGGTAAACAGAACTTTAAAACTCTGTATCCCTTTTTAAACTTATTCTTCCAAACTTAAGGGATTTATTTAGACTTTCTAAAAGGATTTTTACCCGACTACGATTTATTTGAAAATACTAACAAAAATAACCGCCTCAGCTTTAAATCTTTTACAATAACATGAAATCGTGTAGTCTAGATTTAGACAAACGTTTTGAGTATTTTGTTTTTAGACGTCACCAGATTGAGAAACTTCTCGCGCCAAATAGTCGCCTCGATATTAGCTACATACGATTCCTTACTCACATTATAAACGCGAAACTTTGTATGTTTAGATGTATGGATGGTTATTATTATTTCTAGCAAAAACTATTAAATGAATTTTAAAGAAACTTATATCAATATAGCGACATAATATAGCTTATACATCAGAATAACGCAGGCTTATAATTTATAAAGATGTGTTAATTGATAACAATCATGTTAGAGTTACACAAACTTAAAGTAACTCTGTCTGTCTGTTAAGCCAGACGACTAAGCCGTAGAACCAATGTTGATGAATGGTGTTATGAATATAGATAGGACCCTTGAGAAGGAAGTAAGCTATTCGGAGAATAGGTCCTGCGCCGACGAGTCTTGGGCACTAACTAAGAACAAAGTTAAAAATGTTGTGGATTTGTATTTATACAGTACTAATAAATTCAAATCCACAACATTGTTAACCGACCAACAAAAAAGGAGCAGGTTCACAATTGTCGGGGACTTTTTAAAATTTTTAATGTATGTTCACCGACTATTCCGCCGATTGTGAACCGATTTTCAAAGTTTGATGACGATTTTGATGAAGGTAGCCCAATTGTCATCAGGTAAGGATCTGATAATATGATCCTGGAGAAATCGAGGAAACTGTTCAAAGATCATAGGCATACTGATGTAGGTATTTTATATAGTAGCTTGTGTATTTACTCTCAGAAAGCAACATTTGCTGAAATATAACTGATGATGAAGACTACAGATGGCCACCAAAACTACTCAATACTACTCAACATGTTTCACGGTTTGTCTACGCTCATCACGTGCATATGGTAAAGTGGAGCTGATGGTGCAACACCAGGAGATCTCAATAATTACCAGCGCTGCATCGGAAAAAGTAATATTTTATGAATGGTGATAAGCATTAGGCTATTGTAACACAGGTCAATCACAAACTGTTCTTTACTATTACCTTATTATTCTTAAGTCAAAATGCATAAAACTCGGTTGCATTACAGTAATTATTTATTGTAATTATAATAATACTTTGGGATTCCAAATTAGTCGGGACGCACACTGTCGACTGATTTAAAATAATTTATAGTATCAATCATTTGAAGTTTAATAGAAGAATTTTAAAATATAATTGTATGTATGCATGTTATGCATGTATCATTATTTACTATACAAATAAAACGGAATCGTGCATTCGTCGGAACGCGCTTAATACATGACTCGAAAATGTTCGGATCTAATTCCTGCTCCATTAAGCTTTAACAGAAGAGCAAATAGCAATCAGCGGTGCAGTTTCACTTTAATTAATTAACTAAAGTCGTTTAATTGGATTTACAATTATGATAATGTTTGTTCTAACCTTTCGCTTGAGCTTATTTTGGTTCTAAAATAGTCATTCGAATCCAATTTTCAATTTATTTATTTTTTAACAATTATTTAACTAAATATATAAAAAAGTAACTAAATAAACGATAGTTATGTAAACAATACAAGATTTTTTTGTTGTATTTCCTCTCTGCATAACCAATAGCATACTGATAGTTCATATTCTAACAGGTGAGCACATAATAATTAGAAAACTTATCCCCAAAATCTCATAGTTCAAAACGATAACTCAGTAGTCTTTTTAGTTTCCGCGTGATGAAAGCCCTGTGTCTAACTCTTGCTAAATGAATTTCACAATCGCGTGCTCGGCGGTGGTTTGGTCCTCTGCAGCCGCCGCGCAGATTATAGCTGTATTAAGCGCTAGGAGGAAGCGCTGAGCGCGACTCGGCTATATCTGTAGCTTTGTTTTCAATGTGCACTTATCACGAAAGGTTATTACGTATAAAGAGATATTGTTACACAGGTTCTCCTTGAAAATATGTTTTTTTTCTCACTTTCTTATTTGTAAAATTGTAAAGGATATTTGGTGAGCGAGGATAGTATCTGGCTACCAAAATCAATATAAGCCAATAAGTAATATTCACATATTTTTTTTTAATTTATCACGACAATTTTTCAAACTTTCGTTAACAAGTCATATTTTTAACTGACTTAAAAAAGGAGGAGGTTCTCAATTCGACCAGTATGTTTTTTGTATGTATGTTACTCGATTACTCCGCCAATTATGAATGGATTTTAATGATTCTTTTTTGTTTGAAAGGGCATACTTCCAAGGTGGTCTCATTGTTTTCAGGTCAGGATCTGATGATGGGATCCTCGCTCCAAAGCTCGACCGGAAGTAGTATACCTCCGCAAGAACCTCCCGTGAGTGTGTCCCCCGCGAGAAGTGTTGCGGCTGTCCACGATAGCGTACGATAGTCCCGTATTCCTTTAATCGCTATAATTCTTTGCGGCATTGACCAGCACATAACTGCTGGCACGAAAAGACTAGCCCTCCCACGTTAGGCAGAAGTCTGCCCAACGCGGCGGCAGCGTTAATGAGCCTAGGGGCAAGCTGAGAGAAGTGCGGATCAAAGTTCCATCGACGTCCAGGGTCAGGTCCAGATATTTCATCTGAGCCTGGAACTTTGTTATCATCCTAGCCTATCATCCTATTTTCGTTTTAAGTTACCTACCAGCGCTAACACAGGGAAGGAACAAAATAACAATAATATTCCCATATGACAAATATACAATAGATCTCGAAGGATCGAACGTTAATATATATAAATGACTGTAGAAACGATACAAAAAATTAAGTCGCAAGACTGCTGCGTGGAGGTGAAAACGAGGACAAAATAACCGTCGACGAAGCACATAGTTATGAGCGATCGAAGAACGAAGCACTAAGATCATATTGACGACTGTGCGTCTCGCTTCTTACCAAAACCTTAAGAGACTGAATATTTGGTTGCCATTTTTATTTTCCCAGTCTATGCAATGTTTTCACATAACAATGATAAATACTTTTATTTATTCACTAACAAAGATAAAAAAAGAGAAAGACTCTAAATATATAAAGTCAATTTTATTAAGGCATTTAGATTTTATATATAAGCATCGAAATAGAAAGCTTCAAAAAAATTGTAGCTCGGTCGTTTAACGAGTGAAAACAAAATCGCGGGAGTAGACGCCATTTTATATACTAAGTGGAGGTATTTTATGATGATAGCCTACATTTCCCATCCTCGTAGGCTCGTAGCGGCCAAAAGTCGCAAAGAATGGGGTAATGGTTTGCGACGCGGAGGCAATAAAATATATTTTCTGAAACGTTACCCGCCGCGGCTGAGAGCATCAGGTATTGTTGCTCCTCCGGGACGAGCGAACATTCACTAAGTATACGATATCGAATAGTCGTCAAATTGTATTACTACAAACTTCAAAGCATTCTCATATTTTATTCAGGGGGCCTAGACAAAATGCTTAGCAATTATCGAAATTTATTGTAGAAAACTGAAAATGTACTTCTAACTGACTTCCATAAGTCACGTGATTGACGTGATTAGTGATTGGCTGAAATAAAATGCATAGACAATTGTTTATTTTTAAGCAATTAATTCGTTCGTTAAATAACATTCTTTTAAATATGCACTGTATAAAAATGTTGTCGTCGGCGAAGAGTGAGGAGTCTCGGTTGAGGCGACAAGACCGCATTAATCGTCGCCAGCTACATATAATAGACGAAATGCCAGCCAATGAATTCAAAAATTTGTTTCGGCTGAACAAAAACCCATTTCATGGCCTCTGCCAGGAGATCAGCCAAAAAAATTTTGCTCCGAGGAACGAATGAAATTTCGCTAGAGTTTAAGGTATGTTTGTCTATATATTTTTATATTTATTATTTTATAAGACTAAATAATCATTTAACTTATTTAGGAATATTAAGACAAAATAATGCTTAGAGCTATAGAAATGAATATGTATTAATAAAAATAAATGTGATTATGTTTTAGGTTTTTACACAGCAGCCCGATACAGCAGCGACACCCATTATATTTAGCACCCTTTCTTCTAATTCATTCGGCTGCTGTACGTTGCTAGGCCCACCACCAGTGCCACGTCTTTGCTTACTCTACAATTCGGCCTTTGTTTTAATTTTACACTCATAGTCTAATAGGTGTCTATTAGCAAAAACAAAGCAATGGAAAATATATTATGAAAAGTTTAGGAAATAGACTTGAGGCAACAGCTTGTAATAGAAGAATTAATACAATTATTGCTCTTTGCTCTTCAATGTTTTTAAATTCGTACTTTTTTCCATTTATCGACTCTTTTACTCCTTCCTGTCGAATTTAAACGTGCTGCTAACTCACACCTCTGACGGTCAACTCTAACACGACCTTGGGATCCCGCAAGCCGTTTCTAATTTTTTTTAATTTGTTGTAATCGGTGCTGCAGTTCTTATATTTTTATATATTATAATTTTTATTTATGGCAAAAATATCTAAGTTGATTAAAATTTTCGTGGAAAAACTTACCATATATTCAATCACTAGCTGTGCCCGCGACTTCGTTCGCGTGGATTACAGAATGCTTGGTATGTCTCCTGCAAATCAAGGTTATAATAGTCTGCGGTACTGCTCAAGAAAGAAGCTTTTTGCTTTGGATCTGGGAACTTTCTGGTTGTTTTTATAAGCAGACACTAACTCAGATTTGGTTTTAATCCACGGTTTTAGCTATAAATATTGAAGAAAAGTTGTTTTGTGCTAGTCTTTAAAATTTTGACTGCAAAACAGTAAGTTCCCACCGAGGTTCTTCTTGTATTATATATCGGGTGACTTTTTTTAACTGGGCTTGATAGGCCAAATCCGGAACTATAAGGAATCGCGAAAGATACTTAAAGGAGTTTCGTGTCAAATTTTGAAAAATCTAAAACTGCATCATAATTTTTTTTGATTTCATGATTCTCCTGGCCAGGAATAGAACCCACTAATTTTGAAAAAAAAAAAAAATATTCTGTATTATTGCACCGCCAATAAACTTGTAAAGATCAACTTTTGGAAAGTAATAGAAAGCGACAAATTAAAGGAAGAGATTTTTTTTATAAAATAACATTAAATATATACACTAATTAGAAGTTAAGTATTCGATTCTACATAGACATAATCAAATATGTGGGTTAAATCATGGGTTCCCGTAGGTTTAGAAAAAAAAACTGCATTACTTCGAACGATTTGTTTATAAATTGCATCAAAATGCTAGTCACCTACTAAAGTAAGGAAGACTGTGAACAATACAATCGAAAATATATAAAATGAATAACTCACAGTAACTTCTTTTATGTTTGTCTATTTTTTCTATGTGAGTTATACAAAGTTGTTAGAATGTGACGTTTGTTTGGTCCCCGTCACCTATTCCGTTACCTAGGTAGGTTTAGATAATTCTTAAAAAGATGAAACAATTTATTGAAAATCTACATTTCACTGGACTCGGCTATTGTACTCAACAGCGTTACAATATCCCGTTATAATTTTAAAATTTCACTTTTAGGTATAATCGTTTTTTAAAAGAATTACTAAAGATTTAATTAATGTAAGAATTTGATAGAATTTTGTAAAAAAAATAGCCTTTTCTTTTTGTTGCAGTTAACTGTATACTATTACCTCCCTGAAGTTGATCTTTATAATATGTGACAGTATCAAATGGTGCAATACTACAGAATGTTATTTTTTTGAAAAATAAACGTGTTCGTTTCTGGCTAGGAAAACATATTAAAAAAAAAACTAATGATGCAGTTTTAGTTTTTATCAAAATCGGCCTAGTTTCTTTAATTATTTTTTGCTATTGCTTCTAGTTTCGGATTTGTTCTATCATATCCAGTAAAAAAATTATCCAGTAAATTTATTATGTTTTAAAATTATTATTTATTAACTTTCCTATTTGAATCAAATATTATTCACTATTTCATTAGTTTCAATTTTGTTCCTTATAAAATTGGCTTTCTGCTAGTAAAAGTTTCGTCAAAATCGGTCCAGCTGTTTCAGACATTAGCCGAAACAAATTGAGGGACAGATAGACAGACAAAATTTTTAAAATTGTGAATTTTGTTGTAAGTACCGTGTATACTTTCATATGCAAATGCATATGCATATGAAAGTATAAAGTATTTAAAATTACAAACAGACACATCAATTTTATTTACTTGTATAGATAGACCTTCCCTTCTTAAATCTGAAATTGTTCACTATTTTATTGGTTTCTGCAATATTTTGTTATTGCGTAATTCTCTTTTTTAATTATTGATTTCAATAAAAATATTTTTTAATAAAAGTAGCCTAAGTTAATCCTTATAATATTAGTTATAGCTGCTGTAATGTTTTTAAGAATTTCTTAGACTTAGTGATATTTTGTGATTTTTTTCTTCCATTCCCACTCCCTTCTCTGGGCCTCATGTGATTAATGGACATCATCATTTGCGAGTGAAAGTCTCATCAAATTTGATTCAGCTGTTTCAGAGATTAGTCGTAAGAAACAGACTGACAGTACTTGATGTAAGTACTTTCATGGATTTGTGTGTGTGAAAGTGAAAACCACAAAATAATGTTCGACGTGACCCCATAAATAGACATATCTTTTTTAGCTGGCACAAACGCACAGATAAATAGACAAACAGACAAAAATTCTAACAATTATTGTTCTGGGTTCTATTGCGTAGGTAAAGACCCCCAAAATTTTTTTTTATATATCTTGCATGTACAGACAGCGACTTGTTAGATTTTTTTTTCATATTTATAGAATAAAAAAAAACTAAAATAGAAGTAAGCCCAAGTCACTTCTTATAACATTTGCTAACTGCGAGTAAAAGTACCATCAAAACTGGTTCAGCCGCTTCAGAGATTCGTCGGAACAAATAGATAGACAGACTGACAGACAAAAATTTTAAAAATGTATTTTTGATGTAAGTACTGTATATACTTTCATGCATTTAGTGATAAGCAGAAAAAAATGTTCAAGGTGATTCGTTAAATTGACATAACTTTTTTATTTATGGACCGATTGACATGAAACAAACCCTAAATGTTAAGTGAAGCTTAGTACAATACATTAGTGAAAACCGCATCTAAATCGGATAAGCTGTTTCTGAGATTAGCGTGCACAAACGCACAGATAAACAGACAAACAGACAAACAGACAAACAGACAAACAGACAAACAGATAAGAATTCTAAAAATCATAGTTTTGGGTTCTATTGCGTTGGTAAAGGCCCCCAATAATTTTTTTTTTCAAATATCTTCCATGTACAGACAGCGACCCGCTAGAATTTTATTATTAGTATAGATAATTATGTATTGTTCCTTGGATGTGTGTATCTTACAATCCATCCTAAAATAGATTTTTAATTAAATATAGCATATCATTGTTAGAATTTAAAATGATAAATTTCAAAAATACAAATTTTTAATAATATCTATTGTATAAATATTAACTCGAGTAAATACATTTCTGTTAAAACTTTATTTTTTCTTTTTATAATCTTATTGATTTGATTTAATAATTCGTTGAATATTCAGAAAAACAAGTTTAATAAGAAACAAGCATTACCACTAACCTTATGCTTTTCGTGGTAATAAATTAATCAATATATAATATATTAAATATTATTTCGTGCCAACTCTTACACGACGCCTTTAACTCGCTTTTTGGCGCCAATGATGGCAAAAGCCAACGAAATAATCCATACAGCCAAAAAGTAGTTTAAAATTAATTCCATTAAAACTTTTATATACAGAAATTTAGTACTAATATTTTGGTATGGGATAGTGATAGAAAATATGCATGTATTTAAAAAAAATGCGGACATGTCTAAGCCTACAATTTTGGAGCGCTTAGCGTGATGTTATAGTCTATAACAACAAACATGTATGGTTAGTAGTTAGGTTATAGAAGTATTGTGCTGTGCTACAATTTTCGTGTTTTTAGGGTTCCGTACCTTAAAAGGAAAAACGGAACCCTTATAGGATCACTTTGTTGTCCGTCTGTCTGTCTGTCTGTCTGTCTGTCGGGATGTCAACCCTTTTTTCTCAGAAATGCATAGACGTATCATGTTGAAATTAATATCATATACTCAAGTCTACGATGACATGCGGCCGTGAAAATATTAAAGTTCTAAGTCAACGCAATCAAAAGATAATGGAAAATATGTCGTATATTTTGACTATTTTAGCGTTTTCGAATCAAAACCTATAGGGTACTTCCCATTGACCTAGCACGATGAAATTTGGCAAGAAGTAAGATCTTATGGTACAAATAAAGGAAAAAATCTGAAAACTGTAAATTTTTGTATATAAGTTTGTCTGTTTGTAAGTTTATCTTTCAACCTTTTTCTCAGAAACGCGTGAAGGTAACAAATTTTTATCAACGTCAAGTACTCAGAGTTGTAATTACTAAGAGCTGTGAAAAAATCAAACTTCTAAGTTAACGCAATCAAAAGATACCGTCATTTATATCACATATTTTAAGTATGATAGCGTTTTTAACGTTTTCGCAAGAGAATCAAAACCTAAAGGGTACTTCCCATTGACCAAGCATTATGAAATTTGGCCAGGAGCAAGGTCCTTTAGTATACATAAAGGAAAAAATCCGAAAACTGTAAATTTATCTTCGTGTGTCAGTCAGTCTGTACGTCTGTCTTTCAACCTTTTTCTTAGGAACGCGTAAATGTATCAAGTTGTAAATTGATCAAGCGGAAAATATATTAATCTTAGAATTAAAATTATATGTACTTGTAACAAATTAACATAGAAGTTGACCATGGTCAAAAAAACAATTTTACAGACACTGAGAAGAAATTTGTATCAATACGAAAACATTAAAAAGCAGCAAACCTTTATAAGCAACGCAATGCAATCTATATATCGCAGCTAACAAAATGATAGCGCGATGCAGCGTACAGCTAATGCCATCTATTACAACATTATGACATTAACTGTGATATAATTCTGCTCGATTAATAAAAAATTTTATTTTTATTATTATTTAAACGCGCTAAAAATAATAAAATAAACTTTTCATTTAAAAGTTTTATCGTCGATTTATAACGTCATTACGTAATTAACATTCAATATAAGAACTTCACGCGATTTGATTTAAGTACTCGTATTGACTTAGTACGAAAATTTTAAAATTAAATTCAAACAGATCGAGTTATTTAATTTACTTATTTATCTACACATATAAGTCTTCTGGTTATTAGTAATATAATTAGTTATTTATAAATAAACAATTAGTTTTGTTCGAGTTAAGGACTAATTATTTTCGTCTTGGCAACACTAATATATATTTCGATATTTTGATTGATAATGTAAATCTAAATATTTTACGAACGTAGTGCAGGGGTAGTGGAGTGTAGTAGAATATAAATAAAAATAAAACGAGAATAAAATATAATATAATTATGTTGTTAATGTCAAAGTCAACAAGTTAGTTCATTGAAATTGTCAAGAGATGGCGCTAGGTGTATCCTGAATCGCGCTATAACTTTTTTTTTTGAAAGTATAAGGTGTATTAGTACTTAAAATAAAATTTTGTGTTTCCATGGATTGTGTTTTAAATTAAAGTGCTCCTAAGTAGTTTCAAAATAGTTTTTGGGACGTGATCCATATTTACATAATATTTGATTATATTTAAGCGACTTCTAAAAAGGAGTGTTTTCAATTCGACCTTGTATTTAATTTTGTTTTATGTTTGTTCGCCGATTACGCCTCCATTTGGGTACCGATTTTCAAATATTTTTTTTGTTTGAAAAGGTATACTTCCAAGGTGGTCCCATTGTCTTCAGGTCAGGATCAGATGATGGGATCCTGGAGAAATTGAGGGAACTCCTCAAATATTATAGGCAAGTGTATACCGATTTAGGTATTTTTGATAGTAACTTATGTTGGAACTGATGATGAAGACCACAAATGGTGTAGATGGGTTAGTCTTATATAGATTTCTATAAGTTTGTACGGAACCCTCGGTGCGCGAGTCCTACTCGCACTTGACCAGTTATTTTTTATAATCCTAAATTATTACATTATTTACTACATACACTAGTCTACTAAACATAATTATCATTAAAATATGTCTTATATTTTTTACTAATCTACCTGACTTGTTACATATTGATTACAATTTGTCTGGTTCCGTTCCTGTACCTCCTGTCTATTTTCTGATATTATAATGAAAGCAAAACGTTTCTTTTTTTAATTATATTATAATATTTGAAATTTAAGCTTTATATTCCTATGAAAGTAAATCTTGATACTCTGTGTTGTGGTCATATCCCTTATGGATTTAAATTTTTCAGGATAAACCACCTTCATACTACACTTATTAAAAATGTATCCTAAATAAAACTAACAAACAGACCAGAATCATGAAAACGCATCTAAATGTGATAAATAAGTTGAACCTTTAACTAAATTATGCAGGAAAAACAAACCATTTATATGGACTAATGAATGTCAAAAAGCGTTCGATATTTTAAAAAAGTCTTTAATATCACCGCCAATATTGCAATATCCTGATTTTTCAACAAGCAATGAATTCGTAGTACAAACAGACGCGTTAGGTATCGCTATCGGTGCAGTCTTATGTAACAGAGATTTAAGACCGGTAGCTTATGCTAGTAGGCCATTAAATAAGGCTGAAAGAAACTACCCAACAATTCAAAAAGAACTTTTGGCCATTGTTTGGGCTGTGGAGTACTTTAGGCCTTATATTTACGGCAGAAATTTCACATTAATGACGGTCACAAGCCCTTAGTATATCTTTTTAGTATTAAAGATCCTTCTAATAGACTACTTAAATTTAGACTTACTTTAGAGGAATATAAATACAAAATTGTTTACGTTAAGGGCAAAGAGAATGTTGTAGCAGATGCTTTATCGAGAGTTAGTATGACCTCAGATGAGTTAAAGCAGATGCATGAACAAGTTGTGAATGTGATGACTAGAGCACAGAAGAAAAGAATGAATGAAATGAATGACAAAGAAGTTTCAAAAGGGAACGTGGATCTTAATAAATCTAAAGACAATTGGCTTGATCAACCAAGAATCGTAGATATATTAAGAAAACCGCGTTATACAATTGAGTTGATGTTTATGGATGGGAAAACATTAAATAAATTGAGAGCGAACAATGTTGTAGCAGCACTTCATTTGCCGCCAAATAAAACAACATATAGATGCCACATGCGTGACGTAATTATTTATTAACACAAATATGCGTTATGCAAGCGACGTCATTGAAACATGATATGCATAACACAAGCGCAACGTCATCGTCCTTAGAAACAGGATTTGCATGCCGCAAGCGTGACGTCAGCATTTTGAAACATTGAAGTTCTGATAAGAACTATTTAAGACGCGTTTGTATGAAACAGAAGCAGCATGCAAGATTGTCATCGCTCTGAAAAGTGCAACGACAAAGTAGTTCTGAAAAGAACTGTTTTGTTTTATAATCTTCAATCTTCAAATCTTCATCCGTTGACGTCACACACACAACACAACTGTATCACTATATACGGCGAGTCGACACGGCGGTAATGCAGACGTCTTCACTTCGCGCGGCGCTGGAACCAAATGGCCGGGGCGACGCGCGCGGGGCATCTTTATAGTTCAACGGCGGTAAACGATTTCGCGTTAACAAGATTTACGCGGCGAATTGTCTGCACCAATAAGAAGGCCCAGACTAAAAGTGGGACTTGCTATTGGAATCTGTTTTTACTATTTTTGTACATATTTTATTTGCTATTTTTTTATTGGTTGATTACTTTTACATTTTTTGTATATATACTAGAACATTTTTAATAAATTATTCATTCATTCCTTCGTCAACATCAAGAAGTCTTTTATTCAGCAGCCTCGACACGCTCGCCTCTAAAGTGGTGACCCCGAAGAAGAACATCCCGAACAAGAACATCCTGAAGAAGAACATCCCGAACAAGAAGAAATAATTCTGAAGCAAGAAAAATCTCTGCCCGGCTACATTCAGAAAATCTCTGCCGGTGAATCCCTGCTCGACGAATCCCTGCTCGACGGATCCCTGCTCGACGCATCCCTGCTCGACGGATCCCTGCTCGACGAAACCCTGCTCGACGGATTCCTGCTCAACGAATCTCTGTACGACGAATCCTTGCTTAACAACGAAAAAAATGCAGGACCAGAGCCAAGCCCAGCCACAAGCCTTCGCAACCACACCAGAAATAGCGAGCATTGCGCTGTCCATGCGCATCCCTACTTTCTGGCGCGAAAACCCACGGCTATGGTTTATTAGCTTCGAGGCCGCGACCGAAGAATTGAAACGGAGTCAAGCTCAACTCACACAGATGGTACTGGTGCAACTTGAAAAACCGGATATCGAACAAATATCCGATATCCTATTCAACATACCGAAGGAACAACAGTACCAGGCTATCAAAGAACGACTCATATCCGTCTACGAAGAATCAGACAGTCGTCAATTTCAAAAGCTTCTAGCTGAGATGGAGCTAGGCGACCAGAAGCCTACTCAACTCCTACGACGCATGCGTAACCTCGCAAGAGACAAGATATCAGAGACAACATCACGCATGATGTGGACTAAGTTGCTACCAGCTCACGTTCGCTCAGTCCTAGCCGTCAGCGAAACCTTCAGCTCGAAGACCACACTCGAAGAACTGGCGCTGCTCGCTGACAAAATGCTTGAGCAAACCCAGGAAGTAGCAGCCGTCTCTACGCAACCACCTACAACACCACCGACGACGACTACTAGCCAAACTGAAACTCAATACCTCATCAACGAAATCAGAAAACTATCACTAGAAATCGCCGAGTTAAAAGCAAGACCGCCACAACACTATCATCGTCAACGTTTCCGATCTCGAAGTCCATCTCAACACCGAACCCGCACACGCAGCGACAACTCAACGTCATCCTACTGCTACTACCACCGTCGTTTCGGTAGTCAAGCGAAACGAATTATACGCCACATGAATTAGTTTTTGGTAAAGTATGCAATATACCCTCCAATTTAAGTCATCATGTAGATCCGCTATATAATTCTGATAGTTATCCATTGCAATTAAAATATAGACTACAGCTAGCACAAACTGAAGCTAAACATAACTTAATAACTAGTAAACATAAGCGAAAATCTAAGTATGACATTTCTATAAATCCTGTTAAATGTAATGTAGGAGATTTTATATTAATTAAGATAGAAACAGGTAGAAAACTAGATCCTCTTTATAAAGGACCATATACAGTTGTAAAAGACTTAGGATGTAATGTTAGGATTAAAAATAACTCGAATAAGGAAGAAATAGTTCATAAAAATAGGACCAAACCCTTGTATGAATAATATTTGATATAATTATAATTAATGAATTTATATTGTTATGCCTGTGTTGTATTGTATAATTATAATATATTAACATTCTTTAATATTTTTTTAATTGTGTTTTATAATTGTTTGTTGGTTGTATGTTACCCAAAACAAAACAAAAAAAATGGTCCAATGTTACATTTTTTTTTCAACGCCTTCGAGAGGTGAAGTGTATTAATTATAATGTTAGGAATTATGTATGTAACTGTACTCGCATTTAGCTATGTAAGCATAATTTTATTAGTATATTTTTAATTCATATATAAGTTAGTTCAATAAACGCTCCGATACAGTAAACAGTTGTTTCCTTTAACTAAAGATTAAGGTTCAAACATCACAGTATTTATAAGCAGACACTAACTCAGATACGGTATTCCTCCACGGTTTTCACTATAAATGTTGAAGAAAAGTGTTTGGTGTTAGTCTTTAAAATTTCGACTGTAAAACAGTATGTTCCCGCCGAGGTTCTCCTTGTGTTATATATCGGGTGACTTTTTTAACGGGGCTTGATAGGCCAAATCTGGAACTATAAGGAATCGCCTAAAATACTTAAAGGAGTCTCGTGTCCGATTTTGAGACATCTAAAACTGCATCATAAGTTTTTTTGATTTCATGATTCTCCTGGCCAGGAATAGAGCCCACTAATTTTGAAAAAAAAATTCATTCTGTATTATTGCACCACCTCATAGTGTCACTTGTAAGGATCAACTTTTGGGAAGTAATAATTAACGACAAATTAAAGGAAAAGATTTATTTTTTTACAAAATTACATTAAATCTTTACACTAATTAGAAGTTAAGTAATCGATTCTACACAGACATAATCAAATATGTGGGTAAATCACGGGTCCCGGTAAGTTTAGAAAGAAAGTATGTATTACTTCGAACGATTTGTTTATAGATTGCATCAAAATGCTAGTCACCTACTAAAGTAAGGAAGAGTGTGAACAATACAATCGAAAATATATAAAATGAATAACTCACAGTAACTTCCTTTATGTTTGTCTATTTTTTATGTGAGCTATACAAAGTTGATAGAATGTGACGTTTGGTTTGGTCCCCCTCACCTACTCCGTTACCTAGGTAGGTTTAGATAATTCTTAAAAAAATTGATTTATTGAAATCTACATTTCACTCGACTCGGCTCTTGTACTCACCCGCTATTAGCGTTACAACATCCCGTTATAATTTTAAAATATCACTTTTAGGTATGATCGTTTTTTTTGAAGAATTACTAAAGTTTTAATGTATGAATTTGATAGAATTTTGTAAAAAATTTGCCTTTTCTTTTTGTTACAGTTAACTGTATACTATTACCTCCCTGAAGTTGATCCTTATAATATGTTACAGTATCAGATGGTGCAATAGTACAGAATATTAATTTTTTGCAAAATCAACGTGTTCGTTTCTGGCTAGGAAAATTTATTTTTCAAAAAACTAATGATACTGTTTTAGTTTTTATCAAAATCGGCTCTGTGACTCCTTTAATTATTTTTCGCTATTGCTGATAGTTTCGGATTTGGTCTATCATCTATATCTATACTAATAATAAAATTCTAGCGGGTCGGTGTCTGTACATGGAAGATATATGAAAAAAAATCTTACTGGGGGCCTTTACCAACGCAATAGAACCCAAAACAAAGATTTTTAGAATTCTTATCTGTTTGTCTTTTTCTCTGTTTATCTGTGCGTTTGTGCACGCTAATCTCAGAAACGGCTTATCCGATTTAGATGCGGTTTTCACTAATATACTGTGGTAAGCTTCACTTAACATTTAGGGTTTGTTTCATGTCAATCGGTTCATAAATAAAAAAGTTATGTCAATTTAAGGGTTCACGTCGAACATTATTTTGTACTTTTCACTAAATGCATGAAAGTATATACAGTACTTATATCAAAAAATACATTTTTAAATTTTTGTCTGTCAGTCTGTCTGTCTATCTGTTTGTTCCGACTAATCTTTAAAACGGCTGAACCAATTTTGATGGTACTTTTACTTGCAGTTAGCAAATGTTATAAGGAGTGATTTAGGCTGACTTCTATTTTAGATATTTTTAATCGATACGTACAAAAAAAATCTAACGGGTCGTTGTCTTGACGCACATGGCAGATATATAAAAAATATATATATTATTGGGAGTCTTTACCTACGCAATAGAACCCAAAACAATAATTTATTAGATATTTGTCTGTTTATCTGTGAGTTTGTGCCCGCTAATCTCAGAAACGGCTTATCCGATTTTAATGTGGTTTTCATTAATATATTGCAGTAAGCTTCACTTAACATTAAGTGATTGTTTCATTTCAATCGGTTCATAAATAAAAAAGTTATGTAAATTTAAGAGTTCACTTCGAACATTATTTTGTATTTTTCACTAAATGCATAAAAGTATACATATATACAGTACTTACATCAAAAAATACAATTTTTTAATTTTTTGTCTGTCAGTGTGTTTCCTACAACTAATCTCTGAAACAGCTGAATCAAATTTGATGGGACTTTCACTTGCAGTTAGGGGATGTCCATTAATCACGTGAGGCCCAGAGGAGGGAGAGGGGATTGAAGAAAAAAAACGATTATGAAATATCATAAAGCTTAAAAAGTTTTTAAAAACATTACTTGATTAATGAACAGCCCCTATACCTAGCTAATATTATAAGGATTAACAAAATAGTGAACAATTTCTGATTTAAAAAGGGAAGGTTATACATCTATACATACAATTGGATGCTGATAAGCAATAATGTGTCAAACCACAAAAAGTCTAATTTTAAGATATTGATGTATTTTGATACTACGTCACCTATTTAACATTGTCCAAACAAATTTCAAGTACATTTTATCAAAATAGAAAAAAAGATGAATATATACATACATACGTCTTCAAACTAATTTATTAAGAATAGGTTTGACATCTTTAGATGCCATTTTCTCAAAACGAAGTCCGTGTGGCTTGACACAGTATTGCTTATCAGCGTCCAAATATAATTGATGTGTCCGTGTGTAATTTTAAATAAATGCATAATATGAAAGTGTACTGACAACAAAATTAATAACTTTAAAATTTTTGTCCGTCTATGTCACTCAGTTTGTTACGGGTAATATCTAAAACAGCTGGACCTATTTTGACGAAACTTTCACTGAACAGAAAGCTAATATAATAAGGAACAAAATTGAAACCAATGAAAAAGTGAACAACATCTAATTCAAATAGGGAAGATATATGTATATTATATATATATATATATATATATATGTATATTATATAAATATAATAATTTGGAAAATAATATATTTACTGGATAATTTTTTTACTGGATATGATATACCAAATCCGAAACTATAAGCAATAGCAAAAAATAATTAAAGGAGTAACAGAGCCGATTTTAATAAAAACTAAAACTATATCATTAGTTTGTTGAAAAATAAGTTCTCCTAGCCAGAGACGAACACGTTGATTTTGGAAATAATTATTATTCTGTATGATTGCATCATCTGATACTGTCACATATTATAAGAATCAACTTCAGAGAGGTATTAGTATATAGTTAACTGCAACAAAAAGAAAAGTTACTTTTTTTCTAAACTTACCGGGAGCCATGATTTAACCCACATATTTGATTATGTATATTTGATATACATATATAGAATAGATTACTTAACTTCTAATTCATGTATAGATTTAATGTTATTTTGTTGAAAAATAAATCATTTCCTTTAATTTGTCTCTTACTATTACTTTCCAAAAGTTTATTCTTACAAGTGACACTATTAGGGATTACAGTGTCACTTACAAGTGACACTATTGCAATAATACAGACTGTATTTTTTTTATATAGTGGGTTCAATTCCTGGTCAGGAGAATCATGAAATCAAAAATAGTGCAGTTTTAGA
This sequence comes from Hypolimnas misippus, assembly GCA_037950945.1. NCBI lineage: Eukaryota > Metazoa > Arthropoda > Insecta > Lepidoptera > Nymphalidae > Hypolimnas > Hypolimnas misippus. Next base: position 16,436,815 of record JBBEEQ010000010.1, on the reverse strand, counting down.
TTTCTCAAAATCGGACACGAGACTCCTTTAAGTATTTTTCGCGATTCCTTAAAGTTCCGGATATGGCCTATCAAGCCCAGTTAAAAAAGTCACCCGATATATAATACAAGGAGAACCTCGGCGGGAATATACTGTTATACAGTCGAAATTTTAAAGACTAGCACAAAACACTTTTCTTCAACATTTATTGTGAAAACCGTGGAGGAATACCGTATCTGAGTTAGTGTCTCCTTATAAATACAACCAGGAAGTTCCCAAATCAAAAAAAGTAAAAAGCTCCTTTCTTGAGCAGCACCGCAGACTATTATAACCTTGCTTTGCAGGAGACATGCCAAACATTCTGTAATCCACGCGAACGAAGTCGCGGGCACAGCTAGTATCCAATATAAAAATTACCCAGTAAATTTATTATATATTTTTTGATTATTATATTTATATATGTCTTCCCTATTTGAATCAGATATTGTTCATTATTTCATTAGTTTCTATTTTGTTCCTTATAACATTGGCTTTCTGCTAGTGAATGTTTCGTCAAAATCGGTCCAGCTGTTTCAAATATTAGCCAAAACAAACTGTATGACAGATAGACAGACAAAAATTTAAAAATTGGTAATTTTGTTGTAAGTACCGTGTATACTTTCTTATGCATTTATTTAAAATTACAAACAGACACACCAATTTTATTTATTTGTATAGATGTATACCTTCCCTTCTTAAATCGGAAATTGTTCATTTTTTTATTGGTTTCTACAATATTTTGCTGTCGCGTGATTCTCTTTTTTACTTTTATTCATTAAAATAAATATATTTTTTAAATAAAAGTAGCCTAATCACATAATGTTTTAAGAACTTTTAGACTTTGTGATATTTCGTGATTTTTATCTCCATCCCCTTTCCTCTGGGCCTCACGTGATTAACGGACATCCCCTAACTGCGAGTAAAAGTCCTATCAAATATGTTTCAGCACAAAAACACAAAATAATGTTCGACGTGAACCCTTAAATTGACATAACTTTTTTATTTATGAACCGATTGAAATGAAACAAACATTAAATGTTTAGTGAAACTTACTGCAATATATTAATGAAAATCACATCTAAATCGGATAAGCCGTTTTTGAGATTAGCGTGCACAAACGCACAGATAAACAGACAAACAGATAAGAATTCTAAAAATCATTGTTTTGGGTTCTATTGCGTTGGTAAAGGCCCCCAATATTTTTTTTTTCATATATCTTCCATGTACAGACAGCGACTCGTTAGAATTTTATTATTAGTATAGACTAGCTGTGCCCGCGACTTCGTTCGCGTGGATTACAGAATGCTTGGCATGTCTCCTGCAAAGCAAGGTTATAATAGTCTGCAGTGCTGCTCAAGAAAGGAGCTTTTTACTTTGAATCTGGGAACTATCTGGTTGTATTTATAAGCAGACACTAACTCAGATATGGTATTCCTCCACGGTTTTCACTATAAATGTTGAAGAAAAGTTGTTTTGTGGTAGTCTTTAAAATATCGACTGCAAAACAGTAAGTTCGCACCTAGGTTCTCCTAGTATTATATATCGGGTGACTTTTTTTACTGGGCTCAATAGGCCAAATCCGGAATTATAAGGAATCGTGAAAGATACTTAATGGAGTCTCGTGTCCGATTTTGAAAAATCTAAAACTGCATCATAATTTTTTTTATTTCATGATTTTCCTGGCCAGAAATAGAACCCACTAATTAAAAAAATACATTCTGTATGTACCACCTAATAGTGTCACTTGTAAAGATCAACTTTTGGAAAGTAATAGTAAGCGGCAAATAAAAGGAAAAGGTTTTTTTTTTACAAAATAACATTTAATCTATACATTAATTAAGTTAAGTATTCGATTCTACATAGACATAATCAAATATGTGGGTTAAATCATGGGTTCCGGTAAGTTTAGAAAAAAATGTGCGTTACTTCAAACGATTCCTTAAATTGACATAACTTTTTTATTTATGGACCGATTGACATGAAACAAACCCTAAATGTTAGCTTACTACAATATATTAGTGAAAACCGCATCTAAATCGGATAAGCCGTTTCTGAGATTAGCGTGCACAAACGCACAGATAAACAGGCAAACAGACAAACAGATAAGAATTCTAAAAATCATTGTTTTGGGTTCTATTGCGTTAGTATAGGCCCCCTATAATATTTTTTTTTATATATCTTCCATGTACAGACAGCGACCCGCTAGAATTTTATTATTAGTATAGATGTTATATAATAGTAAGTTTTTAAATATTTGAGATTATTTTATAAATTGCAAAATATGGAACCCACATGAAATACGAAACATTGAGTTAAGAAACTTTTTTCCATACTTATTTAGTTTAGACTAGCTGTGCCCGCGACTTCGTTCGCGTGGATTACAGAATGCTTGGCATGTCTCCTGCAAAGCAAGGTTATAATAGTCTGCGGTTCTGCTCCAGAAAAGAGCTGTTTACTTTGGATTTGGGAACTTTCTGGTTGTATTTATAAGCAGACACTAACTCAGATACGGTATTCCTCCACGGTTTTCACTATAAATGTTGAAGAAAAGTGTTTGGTTTTAGTCTTTAAAATTTCGACTGTAAAACAGTATGTTGCCGCCGAGGTTCTCCTTGTATTATATATCGGGTGACTTTTTTAACTGGGCTTGATAGGCCAAATCTGGAACTATAAGGAATCGTGTCCGATTTCGAACTGCATCATAAGATTTTTTGATTTCATGATTCTCCTGGCCAGGAATAGAGCCCACTAATTTTGAAAAAAAAATTCATTCTGTACTATTGCACCACCTAATAGTGTCACTTGTAAGGATCAACTTTTGGGAAGTAATAATAAGTGACAAATTAAAGGAAAAGATTTTTTTTTTTACAAAATTACATTAAATCTTTACATTAATTAGAAATTAAGTAATCGATTCTACACAGACATAATCAAATACATATGTGAGTAAATCACGGGTCCCGGTAAGTTTAGAAAGAAAGTCTGCATTACTTCGAACGATTTGTTTATAGGTTGCATCAAAATGCTAGTCACCTACTAAAGTAAGGAAGAGTGTGAACAATACAATCGAAAATATATAAAATGAACAACTCACAGTAACTTTCCTTATGTTTGTCTATTTTTTCTATGTGAGCTATACAAAGTTGATAGAATGTGACGTTTGGTTTGGTCCCCCTCACCTACTCCGTTACCTAGGTAGGTTTATATAATTCTTAAAAAAATTGATTTATTGAAATGTACATTTCACTCGACTCGGCTATTGTACTCACCCGCTATTAGCGTTACAACATCCCGTTATAATTTTAAAATTTCACTTTTAGGTATCGTTTTTTTGAAGAATTACTAAAGTTTTAATGTATGAATTTGATAGAATTTTGTAAAAAATTTGCCTTTTCTTTTTGTTGCAGTTAACTGTATACTATTACCTCCCTGAAGTTGATCCTTATAATATGTTACAGTATCAGATGGTGCAATAATACAGAATGTTAATTTTCTGCAAAATCAACGTGTTCGTTTCTGGCTAGGAAAATTTATTTTTCAAAAAACTAATGATACTGTTTTAGTTTTTATTAAAATCGGCTCTGTGACTCCTTTTATTATTTTTCGCTATTGCTTATAGTTTCGGATTTGGTCTATCATATCCAGTAAAAAAATTACCCAGTAAATTTATTATTATTTTTTATTATTATATTTATATAATATATATCTTCCCTATTTCAATCAGATATTGTTCATTATTTCATTAGTTTCAATTTTGTTCCTTATAACATTGGCTTTCTGCTAGTGAATGTTTAGTCAAAATCGGTCCAGCTGTTTCAAATATTAGCCAAAACAAACTGAGTGACAGATAGACAGACAAAAATTTAAAAACTGGTAATTTTGTTGTAAGTACCGTGTATACTTTCTTATGCATTTATTTAAAATTACAAACAGACACACCAATTTTATTTATTTGTATAGATGTATACCTTGCCTTCTTAAATCGGAAATTGTTCACTTTTTTTATTGGTTTCTACAATATTTCGTTATAGCGTAATTCTCTTTTTTACTTTTATTCATTAAAATTAATATATTTTTTAAATAAAAGTAGCCTAATCACGTAATGTTTTTAAGAACTTTTAGACTTTGTGATATTTCGTGATTTTTATCTCCATCCCCTTTCCTCTGGGCCTTACGTGATTAACGGACATCCCCTAACTGCGAGTAAAAGTCCTATCAAATATGTTTCAGCTGTTTCAAAAATTAGTCGTAAGAAACAGACTGACAGGCAAAAAATTAAAAAAATGATTTTTTGATGTAAGTACTGTATATACTTTCATGCATTTAGTGAAAAACACAAAATAATGTTCGACGTGAACCCTTAAATTGACATAACTTTTTTATTTATGAACCGATTGAAATGAAACAAACACTAACTGCCTTACTACAAAAGATTTAAACATACGTTCAACGCGTGTTTAAAAAAATCCATACTACAAATCCGCGTCTAAGCACAGTTTTGAGTTAAAGATGCTTTAGATATAGATTAACATACGTGTAAGTGAGTTTAATACATGTTTAGAACCTATTTTAACTGTCAAATGTAACGTATAACTTTTAATCAATAAGTTTTTTTATGAGTTTATTCGCTGTTAAGCAATTTAGATAATATTTTAAGCAATGTTTAATTTTTAAACACTGTTTAGCTAGACAGGCGTTCGACTTGGTTTTAGTGCGTCTTTTGTAGTATGACAGTAAATGTTTAGTGAAACTTACTGTAATATATTAATGAAAATCACATCTAAATCGGATAAGCCGTTCTTCTGAGATTAGCGGGCACAAACGCACAGATAAACAGACGAACAGACAAAAATTCTAACAATTACTGTTTTGGGTTCTATTGCGTAGGTAAAGGCCCTCAATAATATTTTTTTTTCATATATCTTCCATCTACAGCCAGCGACCCGTTAGAACTTTATATATGTATAGATAGATTTAAAAAAAACCCCTTAAATAGAAGTAAGCCTAAGTCACTCCTTATAACATTTGCTAACTGCAAGTAAAAGTACTATCAAAATCGGTTCAGCCGTTTCAGAGATTAGTCGGAACAAACAGATAGACAGACAGACTGACAGACAAAAAATAGAAAAATGTATTTTTTGATGTAATTACTGTATATACTTTCATGCATTTAGTGATAAGCACAAAAAAAATGTTCAACGTGATTCATTAAATTGACATAACTTTTTTATTTATGGACCGATTGACATGAAACAAAGCCTAAATGTTAAGTGAAGCTTACTACGATATATTAATGAAAACCGCATCTAAATCGGATAAGCCGTTTCTGAGATTAGCGTGCACAAACGCACAGATAAACAGACAAACAGACAAACAGACAAACAGATAAGAATTCTAAAAATCATTGTTTTGGGTTCTATTGCCTTGGTAAAGGCCCCCTATAATATTTTTTTTCAAATATCTTCCATGTACAGACGGCGACCCGCTAGAATTTTATTATTAGTATAGATATAGATAACTTGAAAATTGTTTGGATAATGTTAAATAGGTGACGTAGTATCAATATACATCAATATCTTAAAATTTGACTTTTTGTGGGTTGACACATTATTGCTTATCAGGATCCATTTGTATGTATATCGCGATTAGACAATAACAAAACATTAAGAGAATTATCTCTTTTTTACTTATTCATTAAAATAAATATATTTTTTAATAAAAGTAGCCTAAGTTAATCCTTATAATATTAGCTAGGTATAGGGGCTGTTCATTAATCAAGTAATGATTTTAAGAACTTTTTAGACTTTGTGATATTTCGTAATTTTTTTTCTTCCATCCCCTCTCCCTCCTCTGGGCCTCACGTGATTAATGGACATCCCCTAACTGCAAGTGAAAGTCCCATCAAATTTGATTCAGCTGTTTCAGAGATTTGTTGTAGGAAACAGACTGACAGACAAAAAATTAAAAAATTGGATTTTTTGATGTAAATACTGTAAATACTTTCATGCATTTAGTGAAAATTACAAAATAATGTTCGATGTGAACTCTTAAATTTACATAACTTTTTTATTTATGAACTGATTGAAATGAAACAACCACTAAATGTTAAGTGAAGCTTACGGCAATATATTCATGAAAACCACATCTAAATCGGATAAGCCGTTTCTGAGATTAGCGGACACAAACTCACAGATAAACAGACAAATATCTAACAAATTATTGTTTTGGGTTCTATTGCGTAGGTAAAGACCTCCAATAATATTTTTTTTTATATATCTGTCATGTACAGACAGCGACCCGTTAGATTTTTTATGTACGTATCGATTAAAAATATCTAAAATAGAAGTCACTCCTTATAACATTTGCTAACTGCAAGTAAAAGTACCATCAAAATTGGTTCAGCCGTTTTAAAGATTAGTCGGAAACAAAAATTTCAAAATGTATTTTTTCATAAAATTTCGAAATGTATTATTTGAAGTACTGTATATACTTTCATGCATTTAGTGAAAAGTACAAAATAGTGTTCGACGTGAACCCTTAAATTGACATAACTTTTTTATTTATGAACCGATTGACATGAAACAAACCCTAAATGTTAAGTGAAGCTTACCACAATATATTAGTGAAAACCGCATCTAAATCGGATAAGCCGTTTCTGAGATTAGCGTGCACAAACGCACAGATAAACAGACAAACAGACAAACAGATAAGAATTCTAAAAATGTTTGTTTTGGGTTCTATTGCGTTGGTAAAGGCCCCCAGTAAGATTTTTTTTCATATATCTTCCATGTACAGACAGCGACCCGCTAGAATTTTATTATTAGTATAGATATAGATAATAAAACAAAACAAAATATAGTTTTATTTTCTTTATTTAATTCAAATGCATTTGGTATCATTTCGTTATACAATATTCTCAATCTTTACAAAGTTACATAAAGACGTCGTGTCGAATAAATTAGACCCCGGATCGCTCGTTTCAAGCGTGGGAAGTATAAATTTAATAAAACAGGAATACGTATTTAGAATATTTCGTTCGTATCTTTACCTGATATGAAGCATATCTAGTATTTAGTTTAATTAGTTAAATATTTGCGATAAAATATCATTACATCTTCAAAAGTATTTACATCAAACTTTCTTACTAAAATAATCGTGCTAATACTGACGCTTCTTGTTACAACACTTTGGAGGTCGTTTATACAAGTTACGACATGCTTTCGCTGGAGAGGAGGCCGCCTAGCGGCCGCTGCTAACCCCGATGGCCCCCGACGACTCCAGGCGATATACCACGACCCGGCCGACCTACGACGACCCCGACAGCAAGCGACGACCTCCGACAACCCCAGCAACCTCCGACGAGTCCAGCCACCCCGACAACCCCAGCGTCCTCTTCGACTCCCGACGAAGCCCGATAGTTTCTGTCGACTCGGTCGGGCGCGCACACGCACGTACAGGTACTTTTAAAGTTATCATTATGACTGTCTTACTGTGCTAAATTGTTTATTGTGAGTAATAATTATTTTAAAATGAATGAACAACATTTTCTCTCATCTAAAAATAATATCGAAGGGTCAAAACTGTAAAAAGTAGTAATTGCGTCAAATTACTACGAAAGGTTACCATAGGATTGACACTTTAACTCGAGCCCCTCTCTTGCGAGCGGCGCTAGTAATACATATCGTAAAATAGATATTTCTAATTTTAAATTCTAACAGCGTCAATACCAGTAAATAACAGCCGGTAAATATTACAATAAAATTTGTCAGTATGTAACCTAAGATTAGTTTTTTGTGGAGTGTCTGTTAATAAATTATTACATTTTTTCATACAAACATCATTCTTCTCGTCGCGTACAAGAGTGTAAATCGTGGGCGATAACTAATACAAAAGCCTACTTAAAATTAGTTTTGTACTAATCGGATTAAAATAATTAATAGCGAAGCTCTCGAACGACCGATACGTACACACTTATAAAAATATAATTTCCAACGAACGCAACGTCTATAGCAGCCGGCGCTCACACGTAGTGGTGCGGCGGCAGCATGGGCGCGTCGTCGGCGTCGTCGTCCAGCCCGGCCGCCGCCCAGTCGCGCGCGCGCGGCGCCAGCAGCCCGCACAGGCGGCAGCCCAGGAAGTCGGCCAGGTTGTTGAGCGGCCCGCGCGAGAAGGGCGAGCGCCCGCCGCGCGCCTGGAAGTGCCGGTAGCGGCCGCGGTTCAGCTGCTCGTTGGTCGTCATGCCCAGGCACACGACGAGGTACAGCTGGCAGCACGCCAGCACCGTGACCCAGAACAGGTGGAAGGCGGCGTTGAGCGCCACCCAGGCGAGCCACGCGTCGCACGTGGCCCACGCCAGCAGCGCGCCCGGCCCGGCCGCCGCGCCGCAGCGCGCCGCCAGCGCGCGCGCGCAGCCCCACAGCATCCACGCGCACATCGCCACCAGGCTCACCAGGAACCCCACGAAGTACCGGTGGTTCTTGGCTCCTGCGGACCGGGAGACCGAAACGTGGGAGAAAATTCGAATCGGCGGCTCGCGAGCCAAACGAAGGAGACAGAGAGAAAGATAAAGTGAGACGGACGTACCGATGCAGTTGGCGACCCAGGGGCAGTGGTGGTCGAACTTGGCCACGCAGCGGTTGCACACGGAGCAGTGCTTGGAGCGCAGCGGGCGCCGCAGCAGGCAGGCGGAGCAGAAGCGCGCCGGCTCGAAGCCGCCGCCCGCGCCGCCGCGCTCCGACAGCTCGATGATGGTCTGCGGGCAGCGGGCGGTCAGTGCGGGCGGGGCGCGCGGCCGGGGAGGGCGGGGCGGGCGGGGAGGGCGGGGAGGGCGGGGCACTCACGCGGAACTTGTCGGCGCGGCTGGCGGTGATGACGCCGGGGTCGCTGCGCCACGAGCGCAGGAAGGTGTACCACAGCGCCAGCGAGCTGAGCAGGAAGCCGGCCGTGGCCGCGCCGCTCACTGCCGGCGCCACGGACGCCAGCCACGTGATGTAGAACCACACCTGCGCACGACAGTTCCTCGTTTATCGAAACTCCACTCGAGTTGATAATCGAGAGTCAGTGGAGAGTGGATTGAGTCGAGTCGACAGGGGAACCTACCTTCGTCGCCAGGTATACGCTGAGGGGAAATATATTTTTTAGGTCGTCGTCGAAGAGCGCATTAGTCAGGACGTAGAGCAGGTCGTAGAAGCAGACGAGGAGGAAGGCTTTGAGCGGGTACATCGCGTCCATCTCCAGCACCAGCCCCGTGAGGTAGAAGGCCAAGAAGGGGATGCTCACCACGCACCACCACCGGAACTTCTATAATTCACAGTATGGACATTTTACGACTTTAGGAAGATATTATAATAATAAACATAGATCGTATTTTATCGTCTATTCGTTGAACAGTCACTATATATTATCATTATACACCCTCTGTAGGACAGATTACTCGTAATTGCTTTTATAAATATATTAACGGTGTAAAGTAAACTAGAGACATTAATTACAGAATATTGTACCCTAAAAGATGTTTCATTTTGGACCGGCAATATGTATACGATATAGAAGATCTAAAAAAATCATAGTTTTTTTTTTAAATATTTGATTTCGATTTGAGATTTATTTTACGATTTTGCGATTTATAAGGACTTTGGGGGTTTATTTTTTAGTTGACCTGCCTTTGATTGTACGCATTGTGATTAGGTACTCATAAGCGATTTGAATCTGTCGCGTATTCAATAAATTCAATAGTTACTTTTTCATCATATCAGTAGGACAGCCTCCGCAAGCAAAACACGTAACTGTGTTTACGTGGTTTAATAAAGAATTAACCAATTCGAGCAGACCGTCTTCGAGTAATTGGAGACCTATGTTCAGATCGACTCGTAAATCTATACCAATGTGCAATCTTAACATCTACTTATATCAGTCTCTTACCCTATCGTACGCTAATCGACGAAATATATTCTTTTTAGAAGATATCACAGCGTGTTCTTTTATTTTGTCGGAAACCTTGGATCCGACCCACAGCGAGTCCGCATTGCTCTGCAACATGGCGAGCGGCGTCACGCCGCGGAGATTGGGAACGTCCAAGCTGGCATTGCCCTGCAAAGAATCATTCATAAAATCAAAGGCACAAGTCCCACACTGCGAACCCCAGCGACGCGACTCACGTAGAGGATCAGGGTGGTGATGGCCGTCGTGTTGCGCGCGAGGATGGCCCAGTGCAGCGCCGTGTTGCCGTGCGAGCGGTCGGTGGGGTTGGTGGAGGCGCCCAGCGTGAGCAGCAGGCGCGCCGGGTCCACGGCCGACACCTTCCAGCACGCCCACATGAGCGGCGTCATTCCGCCGGCGTCGGGCGCGTCGGCCGCCACGCCGCGCGCCACGAGGTAGGCCACGACGGCCGTGTGGCCGAACTGCGCCGCCAGGTGCAGGCAGGCGCAGCCCTCGGCGTCGCGCAGCGCTGCGTCGGCGCCCGCGCGCACCAGCAGCACCGTGGCCTCCAGGTGGCCCTGGCGCGTGGCCCAGTGCAGCGGCGTCGACTGCAGCTCGCCGCCGATGGCGTCCACCTTCGCGCCCTTCGACAGCAGGTACTCGATGATCTCCCGTCTTCAAATAACACTCATGCTGACTCACGACATTTATTAAAGCTAAAATGTTTTATGAAACGTATAGTACAACAAATCCTAACAAAATATTGCAGTAAAGTACAATTTAATCATTATACAGAATGAATATGAGGGTACAAGCAAATAATGGACAAAGTCATATTGTTAGTTTTTTGTTTTTTACTGACATCTATGTGGATGATACTGAAAGTATTCTCGACCACTAGTTTGGACTAAAACTTATCAGATATTACTAAAAATATATTATACATATATTTCAATAGCAATAAAATAGATTTTCAACCGACTTCCAAAAAAGGAGGACGTTCTCAATTCGTCGGGGTTTTTTTTATCACAATCAATTAAATTAGATTAAGATACATTCTCCAATCTTTGCCTGTACTTTTCAATTATTCTAGATATGTATTTAAAAACGTATATTATTTAAAAACATAAATAAAATTAACATAAAAATAAAAAACTAATTTCAATCTATTCTAATATTATAAAGCTGAAGAGTTTGATTGTTTGTTTGAACGCACTAATCTCAGGAACTACTGGTTCAAATTGAAAAATTCTCTTTGTGTTAGATAGTTTATTAATTGAGGAAGGCTATAGGCTACATTATGTCACTCTACAACTCACAGTAGAAAAGCAGTAACCATAAAAGCGAGTGAAACCATGAGTGTTAATTTTAAAGAGAATTTGAAGTAACCATGGTCGAAGTACATACATAAAAAAAAATTTAAAAAGTATTATTAACCAATATATATTATAAGTTTTATAATTTTTAACAGACTTACAATATTCAATGAAAAAAAGTAAACTGAAAATTTACAAAATTATTCTGATTATTTTTATACTTTTAGTTAAAACACCATAAATGTTGAGTGATGGTGATGGAAAGTTTTGACAAGTGATAGTGGAAGTCACTTGAGTGAAATGATAAGTTTGGGCTTTTTTTTATTATATCATACACAATCTGTTGGAAACATGGATGTAACATGTTCTCGTTTATTTAGAGCCAAGGTATATTTGTATTCAGGGTTTTCTCTTTATGTAAGATAATATTATACTAGCAGTTTCTCACGGTGTTGCCCGCCTATACTTTAATACCCCCTAGCACGACTGTGAGGGATGATTTTTTAATTCGGGGATATAGATACTACTTTATTCACCCTAAGTAAAATTAATGCTAAGTTTAAGGATCATCGGCCAAAAAAATAAATTTTGTCCATACAAACTTTACCACCCCCTTGCAGTTCAATAGGGGATGATATTCGTGAGTTTTATGGTTCACATTTCATTACTACCATCTAGAAGTTTGTGTAATAAATTTTAAATTAATATGACCATGGAATAAGATTTTCCATACAAATGTTTTTTAACCCTCTTAGGGGTGGAAAATCGAAAAACCCTTTCTTAGTGGATGCTTACACCTTAAAGGGCACCTACAGCCAAAATTTCAAGGTTGTAACTGCAGCGGTTTAGGCTCTGTGTTATGATCAAACCCTTATCAATCAGGACAAGTAATTTTATATGTATTTCAGTTAAACCTAAAACTACATTAGAAGTGCTGACAAGTATTACTTTGCATAATTAAAATGAATTTAAATTATGATATACATATTGTCCTTTTATTCTATGAATACTCTATAATACTTTATTTTCAATAAATCTATATAACCAGTGAAGTTCTAACTTCTAAATTCTAAGTTCTAAGTCAGCAAAGTATCAATGTACATCTTTAAGAGGTAGAAGGAAAGGAATCTTTTGTGATAAAAGAAACAAAGTTTAATAATATAAATTAAAACTCAATGGCTTCTTCACTTCTAACCGAAATCGATGTAGGTAAACAAATAATCAGAATAATGATTTATCTATCACAAAAAGTTGATTTTGACCTACTTAAATGTTTAAAAAATAGAAATTTTTAATACAAATCTTGAGATTATTTTTTAGGACATAGTTGGGTCTCTAGGTATCAAAAATTTGAAATGAAAATGTTAATATCTAAAATATTGAAAAGATCTTTGTAGTGAATCGGTACTTAACAATTCCAACTTTTCATGTGTTATTCCAGTACGTACCTATTGTTAATAGCTGCCCAATGTAAAAGAGTAACTGTTTCGTGGTCTGGTTGATTTACATCCCAGCCCGCTTCGACCAGTTCTTTTACGCGCGCGAAGGCTCCGTATTGTGTGGCCTTTACGATATCGAAGCCGCTGTAATCGCGCTCTAGAGGCGCCGGTGGAGGCTCGCGCGGCGGCGGCCCGTCGCCCTCGCGTTGCGACTTGCCGCATTGTCCCGTAGCGGCGGCGCCGCACGTGCTGTCGTACATACTTTTTACCGCTTACTCGTCGATATCAACATTATTACCTTATAATTAATTACAGTCACTAATATTCACGATACACACAATCAGTCTGATAAATTATTGATAATGAAAAGAAACTGCTGTCAACTAGTATTATTGACATTTCTTATTTGAATGCGTTCAAGAAAAGCTTGCATGAACATGACATTCATTTTTTAAAGAATTTAATTCGTAAACGTAAACATCAATGATATTTAATAATTATTTAATACTGTAATAGATGTGATATGTTCTTACGAATGCTATTATATAACTATATGTTATAAGGTCATAAACTTTGGCATTTAGAATGTTTAGCACTTTGAACGACGTTGTCTAGTAACCAACTAGTAACTCAGTCTGACAGGCGAGAATAATATTTTTGTACTTTTGAGCCAACGAGGCATTGAGGGAACTGAAGATTATTTTACGTGAAAGGTGAATTGTTTGCTCACGCTAATCCTAACTAAAGACAAGCTACCAGTCAGATATGTATATACAGAATGACTTTTTTAACTGGGCGTGGTAAGCCAAAACCGAAACTATAAGGAATAGCAAAAAACTGATCAAGTGCGAGTAGGACTCGCGCACCGAGGGTTCCGTACAAACTTATAGAAATCTATATAAGACTAACCCATCTACGCCATTTGTGGTCTTCATCATCAGTTCCAACATAAGTTACTATCAAAAATACCTAAATCGGTATACGCTTGCCTATAATATTTGAGGAGTTCCCTCAATTTCTCCAGGATCCCATCATCTGATCCTGACCTGAAGACAATGGGACCACCTTGGAAGTATACCTTTTCAAACAAAAAAAATTTTTTGAAAATCGGTACCCAAATGGCGGCGTAATCGGCGAACAAACATAAAAAAAATTAAATACAAGGTCGAATTGAAAACACTCCTTTTTCGAAGTCGCTTAAATATAATCAAATATAATGTAAATATGGATCACGTCCCAAAAACTATTTTGAAACTACTTAGGAGCACTTTCATTTAAAACACAATCATGGATGCAATCCATGGAAACACAAAATTTTATTTTAAGTACTAATACACCTTATACTTTCAAAAAAGCAAAGTTATAGCGCGACTCAGGATACACTCAGCGCCATCTCATGACAATTTCAATGATCTAACTTGTTGACTTTGACATTAACAACATAAATATATTATATTTTATTCTCGTTTTATTTTTATTTATATTCTACTACACTCCACTACCCCTGCACTACGTTCGTAAAATATTTAGATTTACATTATCAATCAAAATATCGAAATATATATTAGTGTTGCCAAGACGAAAATAATTAGTCCTTAATTCGAACAAAACTAATTGTTTATTTATAAATAACTAATTATATTACTAATAACCAGAAGACTTATATGTGTAGATAAATAAGTAAATTAAATAACTCGATCTGTTTGAATTTAATTTTAAAATTTTCGTACTAAGTCAATACGAGTACTTAAATCAAATCGCGTGAAGCTCTTATATTGAATGTTAATTACGTAATGACGTTATAAATCGACGATAAAACTTTTAAATGAAAAGTTTATTTTATCATTTTTAGCGCGTTTAAATAATAATTAAAATAAAAATTTTTATTAATCGAGCAGAGTTATATCACAGTTAATGTCATAATGTTGTAATAGATGGCATTAGCTGTACGCTGCATCGCGCTATCATTTTGTTAGCTGCGATATATAGATTGCATTGCGTTGTTTATAAAAGTTTGCTGCTTTTTAATGTTTTCATATTGATACAAATTTCTTCTCAGTGTTTGTAAAATTGTTTTTTTGACCATGGTCAACTTCTATGTTAATCTGTTACAAGTACATATAATTTTAATTCTAAGATTAATATATTTTCCGCTTGATCAATTTACAACTTGATACATTTACGCGTTCCTGAGAAAAAGGTTGAAAGACAGACGTACAGACTGACAGACACACGAACGGAAATTTACAGTTTTCTGATTTTTTCCTTTATATATACTAAAGGACCTTGCTCCTGGCCAAATTTCATAATGCTTGGTCAATGGGAAGTACCCTATAGGTTTTGATTCCCTTGCGAAAACGTTAAAAACGCTATCATACTTAAAATATGTGATATAAATGACCGTATCTTTTGATTGCGTTAACTTAGAAGTTTGATTTTTTCACAGCTCTTAGTAATTACAACTTTGAGTACTTGACGTTGATAAAAATTTGTTACCTTCACGCGTTTCTGAGAAAAAGGTTGAAAGACAAACTTACAAACAGACAAACATACATACAAAAATTTACAGTTTTCAGATTTTTTCCTTTATTTGTACCATAAGATCTTACTTCTTGCCAAATTTCATCGTGCGAGGTCAATGGGAAGTACCCTATAGGTTTTGATTCCCTTGCGAAAACGCTAAACTGGTCAAAATATACGACATATTTTCCATTATCTTTTGATTGCGTTGACTTAGAACTTTAATATTTTCACGGCCGCATGTCATCGTAGACTTGAGTATATGATATTAATTTCAACATGATACGTCTATGCATTTCTGAGAAAAAAGGGTTGACATCCCGACAGACAGACAGACAGACAGACAGACAGACAGACAGACAGACGGACGGACAACAAAGTGATCCTATAAGGGTTCCGTTTTTCCTTTTAAGGTACGGAACCCTAAAAATACTGTAATTATTCGAAAATTCGTGATTTTAATAATGTAAAGATAAAATAAATTATACATTACAGCTGAGAATATTCAATACGTATATCATAAACATTAACTGCCTTACTTCAAAACATTTAAACAGACGTTAAACGCGTGTTTATAAAAATCCGTACTACAAATCTGCGTCTAAAGACGGTTTTGAGTTAAACATGCTTTAGATATAGATTAACATTCGTTTGAGAGTTTAATAGATATCTAAAACCTATTTTAGCTGTCAAATGTAACGTTTAACATTTTATTAATAAGTTTTTTTAAAGATTTTATTCGCTGTTAAATAATTTAGATAATATTTTAAGCAATGTTTAATTTTTTAACACTGTTTAGCTAAACATGCGTTGAACATGGTTTTATTGAACCGACCGCGACAAACTTAACGTAAAACGGGGTATACCATTCACCTTTAGAAATGAACGATTTCTTTTCTAAACTAGCAAGACATTTGTAGGTCTTTTAGTGTTGCAAAAACGGTTTATGGGTAGACTCGATCACTTTACATCAGCTGAACGGCCTCCTTGTTCCACTGCTATTTTTACCCGACTGTGCGACGCAAGGGAGGGTAATGTTTACATTAGTGTATGTATGTTTGTATGTATGTGGGTTTGTATCTTTGTGGCACTATGTAAACAAAACGCATACGCCGTTTCAGATAAACACACGTCGTTTGATTTTGCTGATCGATGGCCGATTTTGGACGCCAATGCCCATGTGAAAAAGAAAAATGAAAATCGACGAAGTGTGTTAAACGGGGTATCGTTGAATAGATATTTAAAAAGCATTTTTAGGTTTCCTATATACTTTTTCAATCAAAATTACCGTTTAGGATCTATAACAATTTAAACATGGTTAGTATCGATTTTCTATGATTGTATTACGTAGACGAGTTATTGATTTTTCAAATAATTACTTGTTATAAAATAATAATAAGGATATTTTTGAACTAATTAGGTACATATATGAACTAATTAGGTATAATTATGTTACAAAACTTAACTAAAAAATATTTTATTAGTCAATATAATTCTTTCAGGCACTATTGGCAAAGGACTCTAGCACTAAACACGTTGCCTGTCCAGGGTTACACACCTCCAGAAATGACCTGCGGTCACCTTTAACTCTCATCATCTCTCATCAACGTCTTTTATTTTGTCGACCTCTTTTTCTTTTTCTATCCCAAGATTGCCAGTATGTTATTATTTGCTTCATTTTTGTTGTTTTATACAAATAAGATGTCATGTCAATCGTACCTTTTCTTGGTCTATCAGAAGGTTCTCAATTCGCTACGTATGTTTTTTTGGTATTTGTTACGTAAGGTCAGAGCGCGAAAAGCACAAAGGAAGTGCAGAAATCAGCAATGTCCCTGAGAAGATTTAAAAAAGATCCGCTAGGGGCAGCACCGTTGGGTGTAAATAATTACGTCATTTTAATACTTGCTTTTTGCCTGAACACGTGGTATTTTACGTGTTTGCGTTTGGTGGGGTTTGCTACAATTTTTCTGGATTATTAATTAATTTTTTGCCTTATTCCATTGTTTTAAATGTGATCTGCTTGATGCAATCGTCATTGCTTTGTTGTTGGTAAACACGATGATTTTCAGGAACTGTTGTTGTTTATAGTGTGCGCGCATCGGAGTCACGTAGCAGAGAGCGAGGGCTGAAAAACCGGATCCCAATAGTAATGTCACAGAGTATCACTGTCACGAATGTCACAGACTATACAGTCACTTGACAGCCCATAAACCTTACGCCGATTGAGATTGATACGCAAATATATATTTATATATACAGGATTATACAGTGTAATCCTCAAGATTATAAAATAAAGTAACTGCGTGCAAAAACAGACACTGAGCATTTATGATTTTGCTACTATTTTCATCTAAAGCTATACTTATTTATTACTTCACAGTGACTCGAAAAGAAGATTGTAATATGCTAAGTCATTCGAATTATCTTCCATATTTAACACAAAGACACTCAAACAATATTGTCTTCCTCTTTAAAGTACTTTCGAGTCTTCACAATTAAAAGCTGTTCGTCACCGTCCGATAAATTTTTAAATCTAAAGTAACAAGAGTACCGGTAATAATATAATAATAATACAATGTAACATAACAAAAAGAACGAGGGATAGCATGGGATGGAAAATATGCCCAGTTTTATAGTGACAAAAGTGCAGGATGTTAAACTTGGGTGGAGTAATTTCATGCTTTGCTGTTTATCCGCTACAGATTTACTATCATCAATTCCAATGTTTTTTTTTTTATCATAACTATTTGGACTGCAGTCGTCAATTCTTAAATATACATACAAAATAAAACAACTAGTTTGTTTAAATTAATACATTTTTCAACATGATATATGACTGCTGATAAACAATAATGCGTCAACCCACAAAAAGTCGAAATCGGAGATATTATACATTTATATATTACAGATATGTAATCCTGTATTTAACAAATATTCAAGCCATCTAAACTAAAGCAGTACGGTAAAAAGTTTCTTAATTTAATGTTTCGATTACAGAACTGTACTTCATATTTTGCAGTATGCAATATCATAATATATTTGAAAACCTTATTAGTAGATAAAACTTTTTATTATACTAATCTGCTCTTAATTAATTTTATAGGTTTGACATTTTTAGACACCATTTTCTCAAAATGAAGTCTGACTTAATATAGTATTGCTCATCAGCATCCATATATGATAGCCAGATAATGCTTCGTTTTTTTGAAACCATGATGTCACCACGAGTATTCCTTTTTAATGACATTTCATTTTTTAAAACCTTTATGGTGAGGTGGAGGTTAAGGATACAGGTAAATCAAAGAAATCTATAAAGCTTTCAGTTTATTAGTTAAACAAATATCACTTTTATTTACAACCAAAGCAATCACAAATTTATAAACTAATCGTAATCACCTAAAACTACTTAACAGATCGAAATATTTACAATAGAGTTAACAATCTTCAACTTACGAAACGTACACGCGTCAACTTTTCGATCGAATCGCGGAAGCGCGGAAGGCATCTGACAATTCTTAAGTACCCTACAGGCGCGCGCGGCGCGGCCGGTCACGCGGAGGCCAGCGGCTGCGTCACCACCGGCGAGCGCCGCGGCGACGCGTCCTCGCCCGCCTCGCCCGCCGGCTCCGCCAGCCGCAGCGCCACCTCCAGGTCGCGCAGCACCTGCGGGCACGAGCCTTGCAATTGGAGCGTCCGTTGGACTGTACCGGCCGCTATTCGTCATCCGTGGAACATTAAGTAAACACATCCCGGAACAAATATTACGACTCTTTACGACAATTACACTGGATCAGTATTTAGGTTTTTAAACTATTTCGAGTTTACACATTTGTTATGAATTGAACTAAAAACTACTAATTTGACTTATATAATTATATAAGAAATATTTAATAATTAAAAAATGTGTCCTGGTGCCTAATTTAGTGTTCTACGCAGCGTCATGCGCATAGTTTAAACCAACACACATATGTCAAACGAGCACACCACTGCGTGCATAGAACGACTAGTATTTTATATCAAAATAATGCGCTCTTTATGGGGCTACAAAGTTACAATTGTGGCAGTAGGCGCCTTTTAGGTTGTAAGTAACCTCTAAGAATGGGTTTTTCGACATTTTACCCCTAACAAGGTGAAATGGGGAAGAAACGTTTGTATAGTCAATCTTATTCCGTGGCAATTATAATACACATAATTCTGGATGACAATAATAAAATGTGAAATAAAAAATATATCAATACTATACTGTATTGGGGTGCAACGGGGTTATGAAGTTTGTATGGAGAAAAGATATGTTTTGGCCAATTATTAATGATTTCGCTATAGTTAGTTTAACTAACGATAGCGAAATCATTTTTATTGATTTTCTATTTTTATTGTACATCAATGATCTTCCGTTTTTTGTTTAAAGTATTTGTGACATTGTATTGCTTGCTGATGTATACTTCGCTTATTTTTAAAGTTGACAGAAATAACACTAATTATGACGATGTAAATAATGCATTATCACTGATACAACATTGGTTTACATCAAATAATCTGGTCCTAAATGCTAAGAAAACGAAATGTGTAATATTTACCTTGCCTAATGTTAAACAGCAAACTTATAGTTTAATATTAAATAATGAGATCCTTGATGTTACAGATACAATGGTATTTTTAGGAATAACCTTGGATATGAAACTTCAGTGGAACTCCCATTTGTTATCTCTTACGGGAAGACTCAGCTCCGCGTCGTACGCGGTTAGAAAAGTTCGTCAACTAACCGATGTTGATACAGCTCGATTGGTGTATTTTGGTTATTTTCATAGTATCATGTCGTATGGATTGATGCTCTGGGGTAGTGCCGCAGATATTAATACTGTGTTTATCTTACAAAAAAGAGCTGTTCGTGGTATTTATAATCTAGGAGCTCGAGACTCCCTACGGCATATTTTTAGTAAAGTAGGTATACTTACTGTTGCGTTACAGTACATTTATAACAATATAGTTTACATTCACAAAAATATTCATTCTTTTGAAAGAAATAGAGATAAACATAATATTAACACGAGAAAAAAAGATAAACTTACAACACCTTGTTTTCGACTTCACAAAGTAAATGCTTCCTTTCTGGGGCAAGGTATTCGTTTTTATAATAAAATCCTACAGGATAAATAATTAATTTGTAATCATCTACTGTGTTGTATTAACAATATTTTAAAAGAGTAACTATCGAGTTTCTTGCCGGTTCCTCTCGGTAGAATCTGCGTTAATAAATATTTTTATATAATTAATTCGCTGAAATTATTATTTAATATTATCATAAATAATGTCATCATATAAAGATTTAATCCGGAATTTGAGATTTATTTAGAATATTTCCTACTCTTTTTGAATCACTTTTACGATTTCAAAATTCTCAATAGGTTTTTGAGATGTACAAAAAACCTAAGCCCTTGTATCATTTTGATAATTGTTTTTATTTTTTTTTCAAGTGCACCTATTTCTCTTTCAAAAATAATCTAGTGATCCAAAGCAAACTACACGTCACATACATATTTCGGACTCTACTAAAAAAAGTTTTTCTATAATAAAAAGATGAATAAGAGATGAGAGAAAGACGTCCGCGTTATTAACAAAACATCAAGAAAAATTAAATCTGGATAAAAAATCACTCGTGCCTACATGTGCTAAGCCACCAAAATTGTATGGGTTACCTAAAATACACAAAACTGGTGTTCTGTTGCGTCCTATTGTAAGCGTAATCGATACACCAACATATAGATTGGCTCAACACATAGCAAGGATATTATCACCACTCCGAGGACACACGAAAGCTTGTGTGAAGGATTCTTACCAGTTTGTAGGTGAAATCAAAGACCTCAAATTAGGCAACAATGAGACAAAGGGTAGTTTTGATGTCCAGTCATTGTTTACCAACCTACCCATACAAGACGGCATCGAAATTGTCAAGAGGAAGCTACAAACAAAAAACATGCCTATCGAGTATGCAGAGCTGTTACACACTGCCTTACATCTGGATATTTATTGTGGAATGATAAATTCTATGTGCAAGTCGACAGAGTTGCAATGGGTTCTCCAGTATCCCCCGTGGTCGCCGATTTATTCATGGAAGACCTGGAGGAGAGGGCTCTTCACTCCGGACCAATCACACCTCAGTTTTACAAGCGGTACGTAGATGACACTTTCACAATATTAGCTAGTGATATGACGTCTGCATTTTTACAACATCTCAATTCTATTAATAATAATATTCAATTTACTGCGTATGCGTATGGAATTACAGGCAAATAATGTTTTAGTCTTTCTTGACATTCTTATTATCAAGAATCCTGACAACACATTAAGTCACACAGCTTATAGGAAACCCACACACACACACTAATAAATACCTCAACGGTAACTCACACCACCAGCCTAGTCAGTTAGCTACCGTTGGCAAATCTTTGTTTCTGAGAACCGACCATCTCTGCGATGCTGAACACCTAGAGGACGAGCTACACCACGTCAAGCTTGCACTCCACCAGAACAAGCTGCCCGAGCCTCGCCAGAATCGTAGAAGCCGTATCAAGCCACCCACAATTGAGCGACAACCTGTATTTCTACCATATGTGAAGGGAGTTACAGACAGAATTGGCAACATCTCGAAGCGAGCTTCGATTAAAATCTATAATAAGCCTCATAAGAAAGTGAGCCAGTTCTTGAGACCTATCAAGAGTAATATTCCTTTACAAACTGCGGAAGTATACAAACTCCAATGTGAGTGTTGTTTATCTTAGATAGGCCCAACAAAGAAAAGCTTCGGTACTAGGGTCAAGGAACACATAGGAGATGTCAAAAATTGGCGTTCTTCAAAGTCTGCAGTTTGTGAACATGCTTTGGATAAACCTAACCATTTTATTTGATTTGATAAACCACAGATCCTCGCTAGAGAACACAGATTCATTCCTAGAATGATACGCGAGGCTATTGAAATTCAAAAACATCTGAACTTCAATAGAGAAGATGGTTGGAGACTTTCAAACACCTGGGATCCACTTATTAAAAATTTTAAATCCAAAGTCCAACACACTGCAAGACCCAAAGATAGTGTCTTCAGTTAGTACCTTCTGCTTGCAACAGAGACGTTATTCAAGATACCAACTAAGAAACCGTTGGCGGTAGTTGTAAATAATATTTTCTAAAACCTCAAATAGACAAATGTCACCTTAGTCTACCCGTGACCACGAACGCTGGAAAGTGCTTGAAACGTCGGGATGATAAAAATAGTTAATATATGCGATTTAAATCCGTCTAAAATAGTTTTATTTCAATTAATAATAATCGCGAAAATCTAAGACAACGACAATAATTTTGACTATAAATAAGTAAAAATATGAAAAAAGTAGAAATAAAATTTATTTTTTCTTTTTTTGACAGTATCTAGTATATTAATTAATACTGCCTGACTTCGTCACCCCAGAATCGTCCCGAAAATGAAAAACTTGCATCAGTCAAATCTACTTGCAGAGTACCCACAGACGCCTCAGGTAGACCAGTAGCCGCGCGAATACGATGGAAAGGATTTACTGAAGAGATTTTGCGTTTTAGCGAGTGTTAGTGTTTCTATTGCACAGTACCCTTAGAAAATGCCTACAACAGGAAGGTGGCAGCCAAATATCCTTCAGCTGTTCATAGGAGAATTTTTTCCACGCCCGATTGAGAACCAAATTTTTGTCTCCATGTGAGAGACGATTTAATGAATTCATCAAAGATGGCGAAGTAAACCTGGTCTGGCACACGGCTGGTTGAGACTGTATAACTGTTATTCAGGCTGATAACGATTGTTATTGAATGAAACAAACTTTTCAAGAAAATTTGCACTTCTCATCTAATATTTTGAGGACGTCTCGGCAGGTTGTTGGCCTGTCTGTCTCTTGACATGCAGTTAATTCCCGTTTGTGGCAATGTCGACGGCTGTGTAGGGCGTACCTCAAGAATAACAAGTAAAGATGTCTATTTCAACGTCTTATCGCCTTTTATGTAAAGTGGAAAGTGTAAAATGATAGATTACAACAAAGTGAAAATGAGTTATTATTATTTTAACTTGCTGTAGAGGAGTACTAGTCGTTCTTAATTCTATGCACCCAGCTGCGTGTGCGTAATTGGTATGAGAGCGATATATTGAGTAACTATATTAAAAATGTTACTATAGATGAATTTATGTAATGACTGGTTTCCATCAGTCAACAGCATCAAGTAGGGAGCGTCGAGCGTCACCTCGGTCTCCTTGTGGTCGAGCAGCGCGAAGCGGCGGTCGAGCGCCGTGAGGTGCGCGAAGGTGAGGTGCAGGTGCGCGTGCAGGCGCAGCAGCGCCAGCTCGCGGAAGTGCGCGGCGTACATGTGCGCCACCACGTGGAACAGCAGCCGCACCACGCGCCGCACCACGCTCTCGAACTGCGCCGGGAACTCGTTCGCTGCAACGGTCACGGCGACGGTTACGATTGCACTGCTCGAGTGTAGTTACTTTAATAAGCATCGCGGAAAGTTTAGTAACGGTAAAAGCGTTCCTTGATTTTCTTTACATTTTGATCAATTCGAACAGAAGAACGGTTCGCTGGGTTAACTTGTTATGAAGTTATTTTGGATATATTTAACTAAAAATTACTTTTAACGCGTTTTTGAATGTAACACACAATAAATCGTAGATTTTTAAAGTAAAAAGTCATTTTGTTACACTTTTACAAATCGATGTGAACGATACGAGAATTTTTTTTCAGAAAAACTATTTGTAATTTTTAACAGATAATTTACCTAAGTTTTTAAAACTATCTCTTACTTTTTATTATAATACTTGTTGTTGTTGATTATTGATATTTTTTAAACAAATTAACTAGTTAAGTTAAAATTAATTTTGTAAAAAAATAAATAAAAGCAATGAATTTCTTTAAAAAAATCTCTAAGACATTTAGACATGCACCCTATAGTTTCGCATTTGGCTAACTAGCTACGAGTCAAAGAAATCATTTAAACATTTTGTCAATTTTTACAATCATACCATACTCAGTCTTCAAGAGATTAATTATTTTCGTCACATAGATTTTTTACACATTTTTCCTACAAACAAATACGGCATAAACACTGTACGTACATTGGGAATACAAACCCACGAGTTCGTACGCCAAGCGACTCACTTACCATATTTAGTAGGAAAAATGGTCTCATCATTGACCGTCTTCTGTGTGTATGTCATGACGTAGTCGACGTACTGCGGCGCGGCGACGCGCGACTTCTTGCCGCGCTCGTCGTACCACGCGTAGGAGCGGCCGCCGGGGCCCGTCATGTCGGCGCACGACGCCGCCGTGCAGAACTCCGACACCGTGCCGTACAGCAGGTTGACGTGGTCGAACAGCGCCAGCGCTGCAACGACACGTCGTTGACGTTAAAGGTCTTGCTTTGAATTATTTTATTATAAACTAAAATTATTAAAGTTTAATAATAAATTATATTTATTATTAAACTTTAATAATTTGCCAATTATTTCATGTATTTTTATTGAGCCATCCCATTTCTCTATAAATTTATTCTTAAAAAACAAATTAGTATAAAAATATGCTGCAGTTACTCTACCACAATAATTAATCAAACTTTAAGGAAAACATTAAAACATTGAATTGTTTTGTCTTTACTTATAAAACATTTAATTCATTCAACCATTAGGAAAAATGACTGACTACAATAGCTTGCTACGACAAAACGTGTGTAATCGATTACATCGACGATTGCCGATTTGAGCGTCTATGTCATTTTTCAAAAATTCTAATAGAATAAATTGTAATGTTCGCACAACTGGACTTTGTTTACACAATTTATTTTGGGCGCGATACTGCGCACCGCCGCCGCAACACGCGTCACTCCCGGCACGATGTTTACAATACGAGGCTTATTTACTTTCATGTGTTGTTATCAAATACTATAGAACATAAGCGCAAACTGAATCAATTTACAGAGGCACATACATATATTTTTACAATAAAAGGAAAAAGAATTTAAATAATATGACCATAATAATTATTTTATGTTAGTTATAAAATATGCCAAAAACAGTCGAGGGATATTTTGTTAACAAGGACGACACGAAAGTAATTTCATTTATTTACATTTTTTATATCTAATACTTTATCAGGACTTTTCGAAATGTCTAAACCATTTAGTCTGTAGGAGTTGTTCGCAATTCAATAATTTGTTCAATCAATTTGACATATTATTTTACCACTCTCTCACAAAATGTGTTAAAGACATATTAAGTAATGATAGTGTTTATAATTAATTATGTTATAATGATAAAATTTACTATGTTTTATGCTTTTATGTTTTAAAAATCATTACTAATAATTTTACATTGATTTTATCATATTACTTTATTTTTGTTAACATGCAGTTAATATTAATAATTTCATTAAAAATTCGATTTAATTTAAATTAAATTGAGACGCTTTGAGAGACCCTTACTTTGATACAAGGATCAATTTGTTACTACCAATTGTGCATTGGAAATAAGTTATTATTTTTATTGTATTTGTGGCTCACCGTCTGGGCGATAATGCTCACACATAAAAGATTTTCGCAGAGCACGCTAGAATGACACTTATTTTTACATTTTGAATAATCTGTCTTTATAAATTATAGCCTATGCTTTATTCTGATGTATACGTTTCATTTAAATTCATTCAGTAGTTTTTGGATAGAAGTACATATGGAAGCTGATAAGCAATACTGTGTCAAGCCACACGGACTTCATTTTGAGAAAATGGCTAATGGCTCTAAACATGTCAAACTTATTCTTAATCAATTTGTTTGAAAAAGTATTTGTCTATATTTTCTTTCCTTTTTTGATAAAAAGTATAATGAATTAAAAGCAGGTTGATATATTTAATATCATATCCAATAAAAAGTCTTTTAAGTATATGAGATTACTGTATAAATTACAAAAATAAGGAATGACCTTCAAAGTCGAAACAATTAATTAAGAAACATTTTTCGTACTTATTTAGTTTATATGACTTTATTTTTTATTGAATAATGTTAAATAGGTTATGCAATATCTAAATATATCAATATCTCCGAATGTCACTTTATGTGGGTTGACACATTATTGCTTATCGCCATCCATTTAACAAACGTCCAAACATACTTACAAACTTTCACGTTTATAATTGTTCGTGTGAAATGTAATAAAACGATGTGGACTGTATTTTGTAGGTATATTGAAAACAATTGGACTGCACGTATTAGAGGACATAAATATGTCGTGTCGCGTCTAAGGCTGAATCTTGTCTCTTCGCCGGTGGTCGCCGCGCTGCGCCGCCGCCACCGTCAGTGGGAAGCCTCGTCTCGCCTCCGCGCCCCTCTCATCGTATTGGCGCGAACAATAATATTAGTTCATTTCTTTTCGTAATTTGTTATAGCTAATTGTAATTGTAAACTTGTGTAATTGTACTGTATGTGTCCATTAGAATAAGCATAAATAAACATTATGTGAATAGTCGTAGGAGTATGCGATAGTGTACTGACTGTGCGACGCGAGCCACTCGTTGTAGTCGAGGCCGTCGGGCAGGTCGACGAGCTGGCGCATGTCCAGCTCGGGCAGCTTGCGCTCCAGCAGCGCCTCCTGCAGGTACAGTTTGGGGTCGCCCGCGCCTTCGCCCTCGCGCTCCTTGCGCCGCGCCTTCCTGGAAACGAATACAACTACATTTACTTTTATGTCAAATATTACGGGAACTTTATAGTATTTAAAAAAAGAGAACACTGTTCAACGTGTATACAATTATATTTTAACATTCCTTTTTGAAAAATGTAATCCGAGGCGCGTCGCCGTGTAATAGGAAAAAGTGCAAGGGACAAAATACAAACTTTGTTTTAGGTTTTGAACCTGAACAATAAATACTTTACCGAAACATTCGCGCATCGTATCTTATTTAACGAAATAAAGTAATGGCTATTATGTATCACTTGCATTGGTTAAAATGTTGGGACATTAAAGTTATAAGGCGTTGAGGGTGCGACACAACTGACGTGTCGACGACGAGGCACGCGAAGCGGGAACGTCACGCGGCCATATAATATACAGGGTGATAACTGGCCACGTGTTGGACATTTTACCAGCGTTACCAGAAAAAAGTAAAAAAAGCGAACTAATTTTTTAAAATACAAAATTATTTATTTTAAATTTAAAGGCTGGATATTTTATGTTCATTTAATTCAGTCCTCTTATCTTTTCCAGCCCTAACTGGTAAATTATCAAACACATGCCCATTTAACCCCTGTTTACACCTTCGCGATCACGACGAGGGATGGCAGCGCTTGCGAAGCGACGCATGCGACTAGTAGACTGACGACGTGTTTTACGTTGTTTATTTGTATATTATATTATTTTCGCTGTCAACAAAATGAGTTCAACTGAACTTTGTTATTCTTTAATCACTAAAATATAAAATATTTAGCTCAAGCAATAAACAATAGTAGTTTTTGTAGAAAAATATAACCGACTCCAAACAGGCAGTTGTCATATTATAGACAAACGATTACAGCAATCGCGGGACACTGCGAAAAGAGCTACTTTGTGAAGATTCGAAAATCTTATCAGATCGTAATATATTACATGTTTAAACCTTTTTAGAAAATTTTATACTTAAAGAGGGAAAACCCTATCCAAATGGAACCAGTATTTTTAAATAAACCGCAGCCACATAAACTTACGTACATTAATACATACATACATTAATTCGTTCATATACTCATAAATACTTCTATTGGAAGTCAGTTAAAAAATGAGAGACTGGTTCCGCTAGGGCGAGCAATAAAAGATCTTCATCAAAATCAAAGTCGGAAGATGACACGGCGAGATCAATTTAGTACAATTTCAATCACAAAACGAGCGACTTTACTGAATATTCAAGTCGTAGACGCTCCTGCTTTGCGTCCCGTGACGATGACCCGTCGGTTTGGCTGCACCATAAAGACTTTAGCAGTACCTAAGTCAGTTTTATACAGTTGAAATAAACTAAAGAAAATTTGTCTTAATGAATTACTATAAACTATGTCATCAATCGATTATTATCGTATCGGTATATCGATAATTGTTATTAAAAACTCAACAATGGTGACACATAAGATATCTGTATCTGGAAAAACATTTATCGCGAGCGACCGATATTCTCATTGGAGGATTGGAAAGTGTGATGCACTTTTTGGTTATTTTTCTTAATTTTTAATCAGGTGCAATAAGTAACAAGTGATAATTAATTAACCATTAAGATACGTATATATTTTTGGTATACGTCATAATTGGGGATAAAAAATACCCCAAAAAATATATTTTTCCGACACCATAAAGAATAAAAAACTAAATTTCATTACAATATCTTCAATAGGTATTCAAAAAGAAATGTATTATGTTAAGGGTTGTCACCCTCATTATTCTTTAACCCCTCTAGCGTTAGAGATATGAGATTGATTGTATGGCTATTTTAGATGATGAACAAAAAAAACAAGGTGAGAACTAATCATTAGACGCGAGTATAGTTTTCCTCAGCTTAACCGGCCACGCCACGGGTTCCCAACCAGTGCGAATGATAAAAGTAATAAGTTACAGGTACAACACGGATTACCAGTTAGTTAGTTTAAAGTCAGTCATCGTTTGCTTCATTTTCTTATTTCGACGTCTACGAGGGGGGGAGGGCCTTGTTTAACTTTGGTATAGTATTGGAGTCGTTCAAAATTTACAACACGGTGCAATACAATACGATATAATGCAGACTTAAGTTATACTAACTTCCACAGTAGAACGTTGATAAGAACAGAAAGCCAAAACACAAAAATGTCAAAGCAGCGAGCCATAACCCAACACATGGGCCATGAGCGCCTCGGTCGGTCTAAAGTTTTACCAAACAGTCAGTACCCTTCGCCAGTAGGAAATCAACAAATCTTTGACAATTTGTTCATCGAAGGTCACGCTCTCACGAACGTCACAGAGGCCGTGACTGTGGAGGTGGATATGCGGAAGCCTACACCAGGATAGGACAACACACAAACTCGATTAGGATGTTGATGACTTCACGGCCGTGATCTCAATCAATAATCCGTTTTAACCATGCTCCATAATTTCGCCGCGCTCACAATGATAACACCACAAAAACAACATTAAAATAAACCTATATAATATATCTGTATCTATACTCGGATATTCAATATACATGCGAGTTCGTTATATCGACAAAGAATTCACAGAGCACAACACCAACACACGCGTGTATCTATTCGTTCATATTTTTAGAAGGAACAACACATATACGATCACTGCTCGATGAGGGGAGTCACTTTATGTTCAGAGCTCACCTGAAAGGCACGGCCGAGTACAGATAGGACGGAAGCGAGAACAGCACGCCAAGAACCACTGCGTGACACATCACGGGAACTACTGGTCGCAGAAGACGTAAGACTGACCGGCTGCCCGCGCGCCGCGCCGCGCCCCGCCCTGCCCCCGCGCTGACCATTATTAAACTTGTCTCTATTACACACACCCGCGCACGCGCTTATCGCCCACGATACTTAACTTATAATATTATCTGTTGTGATAGTGTGCAATATAGTTATTGAAAACAAAATTTATATACAACGAGCGACACAATTACGTTATATAAAGTTCCTCAGAAACGATTCCCAGGTCTTCACTTGCAATCGATATTTTACAAATAAAATAATCGTCGTGAATAGGCTAGGTAATAAATATTGTTTTTCATGAAATAATTCAGTTGACGCAGTGATGTCGGGAATAGGAAGAGTAAAAGTGCGCTGGCGAGCGTTAACCTCGCGTGCCCTGCTGGTCGGCGCGACGGGCGCCGTGCCAGGCCGCCTGCAGCTGTGCGCACAGTGAGCTAACGATCATTGTATTCCCCTTTTACTTTTGCAGCGAGGTTTATGATTTAAGTAAGACAATAAAATTAAACGTATGCAAAACAATCATCTTTGAGAATACTTTACGGTTGGTTTTGATTTCATCTACCTACATTTTGCTAAATTGTCTCATATTTTCGAAACAGTTTTAAATCAAGTTTTTGCGTCGTTTGAATTTTCTGAGCTACATATCTATTTCCTATGCTTGTTTTCGACGAGGATAAATAAATTAAAATTACTACGTGGTCGTGCTCCCTGTACTATACACGCCGTTAATACAATAGTTAGTTACGTAATAAATTCAAACTGTAATCTTTTTAATAAAATCTTTATTTTGAGTTATTTTCTTGTGGCATTTATGTCATTAGCGCAAGAAATTATCTAGAGAATGGCGTGTATGTATAAACATACACCTTAGGTATTTAATTTCATACTGCGAAAAAACATCCTTCAGAACAAATTGATACCCGTGTTTAAATTATATGACAATAATTATGAATAAAAAATAGTAAAAAAAAATTAGCCAGCCACGTTTATACCTTAATTTTAACTTATTTTGACTTTTACTACATGGTAAAGCCGACTAAATTGCTTATTGGTCACTGCAATGGTCACTGCAACTGACTAAAGCGCTAACGGTCGCGGGTTCAATCCCCGCTCACGGCAAACGTGTGTATTGGCCATACAGATGTTTGTCGTGGTCTGGGTATTTGTGTTAGTGTTGTGAGTGTTTCCGGACCCCCGACACAAGGTCATAAGATCTTAATGGGGTCCGTTCAGTGTGATGCGTTATTTATATTTCAAAGATGGCTGTGATATCTCAATAAATGTTATTTGCTTAATTTAATTACAAATCTTTTTAGTAGTACGGATATTCTATAATTGTTGAATACAAGGTTAATTCAGCACATCCACGATGTTTTTTAAATGTAGCACCTCAGGTTTTAAACTTTTGTCTAAGTTGTACTTGACAAATTATACTATGTAAATGAAGCATTAAGTTACAAAGATATTTAATTTTTTAGTAAAAATTCATTTTAGTAAAAAATTAAATATCTTTGTGTTTTTACTACATCCACATGCCTATTCTTCTCTGGGTATCTAAACTTTGGTTCTTTTCATATCACTAACTCGGTATATTTCGCGCGCTCGGGTCGAGCCGGCGAACGCGAGGAATGTACAATAGAGAGCAGGTGCGTGGCGCTCGCCTGCGCGGCGGCGCTTTCCACACGGAACTCATTACGGCCATTTGGGTTATGCGCAAACGACATAACGATTCTATTGTACACTCAGTCACTGTCAGTGAGGTCAGTGCGTGTGAACTACTTCAGAATAAGTCGCTCGGAAGGTAGTGTCGTGCGCGCCACGCTCAGTTCTGTCAGGTGACATTAGTACGCGGGCGGAAGGTGGCAATCAGAAACATCGGCGCGAGTCACCGGCGGAAGAATGCACTTCAGCGACAATGACAGAACGCCTTCCGTAAGCAACGCGCCCCACTTGTCACTTGTCCGCAATATGATCTCGTTACAACTATGGCCGCTCAACGACTAAAATAAGTACTAATAAAAACTACTAAAATATTACTAAAATACATAGGTTTTTTTTTATATTTTAATTTAATTGTTTTTAAACATTACTAACGTGTTCATCACAAAAAAACATTTGTTTGATTTTGAAAGTTGCAATTCTTTAAAGAAGCATCAATTGATGACATGTTAGTAATAATTATGAACTTAAAAATACTCATGTCGATGAGTTGATGATAACGTATTTCTATGCGTATTTTTCCATACAGAAATAAAATTAATTTATTCATAAAGTAATACAGTGTTATTAATTAAAGGTTAGTTTCACAATATTTATTAATTCTGATACTAAGACTTTTAAGTTATTTAAACATAGTATCGTATTGAAGGACATCTAGTTCAATAGACCCCTTGAAAATGAAGAAAAATGTTAGATAAATATGTAAAATTTCAGGTTAAACAGAAACAATTTGTGTTTTAGGTATAAGATATTTTCAAACGTCCGTCGCTTAATTTAAAAAGAACGCGCAAAACTTCCAACAATAATTTATAAAAAGCATACTGTTTGAAGTTAAAATTTGTACTCATTTCCAACTTGGACAAACTCCACAATTGACTTGTTGGCCTCTCGCCTTTCCTACTGTCACTACGTGGCAACACGAAGTGGTCGGCATTCTGAGTGCGAAAATCCATGAGCTCATAACATCAACGTTACTTTAAAATAAAGTCCTTAGGATAAGAATAAAGATAATGAAAACGACAAAAACTTTAAATTAAAATTCAGGTGATTATTTTAAAGGGCGTGTAAGATTAGTTATGTGACTACAAACCTATTCAGCTACAGGTAGCAGGAAATAAAAGAAATTAAAAATATCAAAATTTCCGAGTATCTTAGAGTATCTCCTCATTTTGGAAGTCGGTCAAAAGGACAATCCAAGAAAACCACTGGATCGGTGAAACGTTCCCAAAGCTGTTTCTAGTTCGCCACATACGTGCGGTCAGCTATAGCGAGGCCTAGTCGCCGCTAACCTACTTCTCATGTCTCTGGGAAACTGTTTAGTATTCTTAGACTGGTTACTGTGTGAACACTAAGCGCACGCAGTTGTGCAATAAACTGCCCGAAACGATGATTTTATGCGAAGGTATTATTTATGTGTAATATGTCATTCTCATAATTTTATTCCAAATGATATGTATGTGTACAATTTAGAATGTTTTTGTACCTTTAGCAGTAAATAATAAAAAAATACGCGTCAGCTGTAAACGAAATAGATAAGGGGGTGTAGGGCGAGTCGTTACGTCACGGGACAGACGGAAGGGGTGGCGGCGGCACCTGTTGCCGGCGGCGGGAGCACGTCACGCTGTTCTCTGTTGTATTGAATCTACCTGACGTCATCTTGCGCAATTTCAAGTTTAAAACGTTTAATTTATAATCAATACATATTAGAACCGTAGTTACGTTAGGTACGTAGCGATTGGCCGATTTGATTGTAGACAAGTAAAAATATATTTAAAAAATCATAGTTTATATTAATAACAAAATATACTTTTTAGGTAGGATTATAAAGCATTTTTAAATTGTGAAATTAAAAATCAGTCTTTTGTATTTATGTAAAGCTATCATCGGTTCAGAAAGTGGTTTCTACCAAAGAACCGGCAAGATGCGGTTTCCATCAATAAACAGATTGATTCAAGAGGAGGGTTTATATATATAAGAGATGTAGTAAAGTATGGATGCAGTAAAGAAAAGTCAATACTTTCAATAAAGTCGATATAAAGATGTGGAATGTGATGTCATGAATAATATAGTTTTGTGCGCTTATATTGCAAACGCCGTATAAACGTTACGAGATAGTTTAAAAATAGTGCAGAACAGAATTGTATATGTCAGTTAGATCTACCAAAAAAGTCTGCGATGATAAAATACCTATCTCTCTTTGGGGTATCCAAAATCACCATTTTTATCTTTTATATATTACGAAATAAACCTTTTTTAAAAACATTCCGACTTCAACAACTAGCTTAATACAAGTAAAACATTCAAAGTCGGTGCCAAATAAAACCCTTTACGTGTTACAAGCAGTTGTTATTTTAAACTTTTAAGTTACGAATACAATATACGTTACGAATATGGTGATGCAGTAAGGGACAATTTATGATTTATAGTCTATTTTCCGTTACTTGTCTTATTTAGCAGACCAATATGGCGTACTTCTAGCCACACGTAGAGTTAGATAAGAAATTATCGATTGAATGATTGAACTGAAATATTTTTTATAATGTATAATTAAATTAAACAAAATTATTCGAAATTTCGTGATTTTCGTTCAGGGTATTGTTACCAAATAAGGACAAGTAAAGAAAAATAGACTATACCTAAGTCCGAAGAGCCTAATGTGCTTTGATCACCATTTATATAACACTACTCTTCCCGACGCAGGGCTGTCAGCAATGTGTAATATGTTACGGTCGAAACTCCTAACTGGTCAAAACGATTTTCAACTGTTTTAAGTGGAAGCGACAGTCATAACTACATTTGACAGTTACCCTAAACTATTTATATAAAGTTTGCTAAATTGTTAGTTATTAATATTTGATATATTGTTATAATAGTGTTTTAGAGCCTAGCTATGATTGCAGCTCGTATATGGGTTAGATCGACCGTGGCAGTACCTCACTCTTACAGAAGATCGGCGTGAAGTAGTTAATATATTTATCTGCGTTTCGTACTTTGAGTGAGAGAGTTGGAAGCGTAACCTTCTCCTCCATTCCTTTCTCCACGTCCTATTCAGTTACATCCCTTATTTCTTGTTCAGCAGGTAACGCATTTGTGGTTTCTCTGGTCCTACAAATGTCCAGGAGAGGCGCTGATCACTGATCATCAGGTGTCCCGCCTGTTCGCTTACCAGCTATTTATTATATAAATATTAGAGTTATACTCAAATAAAGTATCGAGTACCTTTTCAAAAAATGTAATATTTAATTGATAATGAGAAACAACAATTGTTATGGTTTGTTTAGTTGTCAGTCGTTAACTACTAACTAGCAAGCTATTATAGTTTCGCCATTCCTGTCTGCTATGCGTCTGTTGACAGCTTAGGTCAGAGGTTCCTAGTACTAAAAACTTGTAATATAGCATAGGTATACATATTTATTACAGCGAGGAGGCGGTTAAATAAAAGCTTGGAAAAAATTTTTTAGTGTATTTCCTCTAGACATGAATTGGGAACAATTTTTTTTCTTATCTATCCCATGGCGTGGGCGTTGTTGAATAGGTTGTTTAAAATATTATCGGTGTAAGAAAATCATTTCTCAATACATTGATCAATTTACGAAATTAAATTAGGAGATTTTGCATCGTTGAGAACATAAAAAGCAGAAGATTAAATTTTAGTACAAAAATAGTTAAATTATGCAAATGATTTTAATAAAAACTTGAAAAAAAAAATGATTTCTAAAATAATTAAATGATAAAAAATTGAAAGGTTCTTTTATCAAATATTAAAAGCATATTTTCCTAATTTTTAGAGCCAAAAAAATTCCCTCCCTTATTTATCTTCTTTTACTCTTTGAAACGTTTTAGAAGGTTATATATTATATAACGATACCTCCAAATTAGATTATTTTAAATTGAGTGATAGGTTTCCCCGGTAAATCTGTGTTCACTAAAATAATTGCATTTGCTTGCATAATACTGTCAAACATTTTAAATATTGCTATATCAATATAATATGGTATAAAAGTGGAAACATATTTTTATTTGTTCTTCGACGACACACGGGCATATTTTAAAAATACATAAAGTATTACTTTTTTATAAAATGTCGCATGAAAATTCTAAAGATAGCGTGACAGATACTTTTCTATTTGCTCGGCGAGCGCGGGCAGCGGCTTCTAGCTCGCGTGCACTGGATGTACTGCGCGTAGCGTTTACGTGTAATTGACAATTATTTTAAGATTAGGTCAGGTTTACAAATAAAATGAAATAGTAGTAGTATTATTTTCCTGACTTCTTATTATTTATGCATGATTTTGGAGACGATTAAAAACTAAAACAGAAATATGCCCAATAGATCCGAGAAGCGACGAGTAGCCGGCGACGGGCACGCACGAGGAGATGCCGCATAAATATTGAACAACGGCTGCTTCAAATCCCTTCAGCGGAATGCGCGCCGTCGCAGCCTCGTAGGGCTTCTTAGTTTTCTAGCTTCACGACGTATAACGAGGCGCAGCGCGGGCGAGCTAAGCTTTTCATTTTAAATATTTAAAGGCATGAATTTCTTGCACCAGTGATAAGCAATTTAGATATCACAATATTTTTTAATTAGTTTTCATTGTATTACATAAATAAACTTGTAAAATGTGATTCAACTCATTTTAACCTACAAACAAATTGAAAACAGTTTAAACGATAAATTCTAACACCTGCAAACTATTGCAAACGTCACACAAGACTTATTAACTTTGGCGCAGTGCTTATAGCACCCACTGCAATAACCACTGCGCCAATGAATTGTGGTAAGAAAAAGTACCTGAACAGAATCGTTGTTTTGTTTTAATATAACGTACAAGATATTTTAAGGTATATTTAATAATTGTATGCACATATTAAATTGTACGAATCTCATATAATCCAGGACTGTTCTAGAAGAACGAATTACGAAGATTTATCAAAGTATTTTTATTTAGTGGCCACCACCGCAGCGCCCGCCGTGCCGTGGGCGAAGCGGGTCAAGTGACTTCTGGTTAAGAAACCTTTACGGCCGAACCACTCACAAGGCAGACAACACTAATTGAGCGAATATACATACGCGCATCACAGCCGTCGCACTCTCAGAACGCATGCACTTGTTTATGTACTCTTATTAGCGGAGCGGGATGTCCGCCACGATTACAGTTTTTTGACTCTAAACTAACTTAAAACTGTATTTATATTAAAACAAATATAACCTCGTGAGTTTACTAAATTTCAAATGAGAAATCTGTTTATTGTTTGGCTAACTTAATGTGCATATATTTAATGAAAGGTTTATGTATTAATTTATATATA
Organism: Hypolimnas misippus; assembly: GCA_037950945.1. NCBI lineage: Eukaryota > Metazoa > Arthropoda > Insecta > Lepidoptera > Nymphalidae > Hypolimnas > Hypolimnas misippus. The sequence continues at coordinate 16,400,094 of JBBEEQ010000010.1, read as the reverse complement.
ATATAAAAATGTAAATAAAAAAGTATCCGATCCGAAAATCTATTCATTGACACTTTTACGCAACAGGATACTTTGCTTGATGAGGAATTGTGTATCCTGATAATTCCAGGTGATGCTGCAGCATCAGGTAAAATTTCCCAACTATGTTATTTTAATATTAAGTTGCTCAGATCCATTGAAAAATTAAAAAAGAGCTAATAACCTTTAACCGTCTGAACGAATCTTCATGAATTATAGCTAAAATCCACCCCGATTACATGATATAAGTTTTCAAACAAAACAAGGGTATCAAAATCGGTTCATTCGTTAGGGAGCTACGATGCCACAGACAGACCCATAGATGTACAGATAGACACGTCGAAGTTACGATACCCCTCTTTTTTAGTCGGGGGTTAATTAGCAATAGAATACGAATATTTACACGGATATGTTCAAATTTAAGTTACATTCTATAAGTGTGATTAATTTTGAAACAGGGTTGATGGAAAAATATATTCTGCAATAATTGTATCGTTATAAATCGATACGTTTGCACCGAAACGATTTAACGTCTCCAGTCACATTGTGCAAGCGCGCCGTGCAGTATCCGCGGCGCGAGGTCGAAGCCTGTCCCCACGAATCGTTCTACACCTCACATTTACAAGTGTGATATTATAACGCTAACGTCACAAATAATAACGTAAATTGATTTAGCTATTAGACGATGACAATAAAAAACTATTTATAAACATTGTGCAACTATCGATTGCACGCGGTTGACACCGATTGTGTAACGCCAAGCAGCCGTCACGAGCGTTGTCGCCCGCGCTTCGCCGGCGGAGTGCTGCGCGATTGTCCCGACGCGTAGCCGCGCCACGTCCCTCATGACATCAACAGGCGGTCGTTTCGATACGATTACAGTCTTGTGCAACCTCGGCGAAGTGCAAGACAGTACGCCGTGGTTACCAAAAATCGGTTCGCGACGCTAATGTCGATATTACCCTAAACAACAGCTGCAAGAGGACCACAGCGTCGGTCGATACTGATTTAGTTTAGATTTTCGTTTACAAAATAAAATTCTAAAAGTCTCGATCAGGTCTTTATAGAAATAAGTTCCTTCATAACGCAGCTACTTGAAGCAATCTACAGAATACCAATGAAGTATCTAACGGTAAACCCTACGTAGAGCATACGATTCAAAAACTTTGTCAAAGCTATAAATATTTATACTCGGTGTACATGGTAGTGCATCCTAACTTATTGGGTACATTAACCGTTGTTGTCTAGACCTGTTCATAGTGACATTTCGCCTTATCTTTAAAACACCAAATCACATATTCATAGATAAAAAGAGAGAAAATTAAATAACTTTTAATTTTCTTTCTTTTTATCACGAAAGTTACCTCTTGCTGCCATCATTGCAAGTTGTAGAGTATTATATCTTTATTCAACTAGAAGCTACTTATAAACCCCTTTTTATTGCTATTCTCGTGTTGTTGAATGGTCCCTGCAGAGGTCAGAGAGAACCCATTGTGTAGTATCTAATAATTTGTCGAGCCTTAGTTGAAGAATTTACTAAACTCGGATATAATGATCAAAAAAATGATAGAATGAAGAAAAGATTATAGTAGTGTTCATACTTGGTAACTCTTTATATCCTTTTAGAAGTATAAATAATTGCATTGGAATTTCGAAATTGTAATTCTATGAATATATCGGGTAGTCGTTACCTTCTATAGATTCTGTGAGCGTGTCGATCATTGTCGCGGGACAAGTGTCCGTTACTGGGCCATCATATCAATGTATTGATGTGACATTTAAATTTCCACGGTAACGTCATTATCAAACAATAGACTCGCCACAGTACTAATAGACGTTCATAAAAAATACATAAATACTCTACAGGAAACAAACGGTCGAGTGTTACAAGAGTTTGTTAATGACTTACAATACAATAGTGCCGGAAGTGATGTAGAGTGTTGAAGAAATATACGAGTCGTATCCGTTACTTACCTGCACAGAGAACAGAAAGACTTTGAATAAGTATCTTAAGTATTTTCGCCTTTTGAAAAGGCAAGTTTAACTATATTATTTTCAATGATTGTTTTAAAGATTTGTATTCTTTTTTTTTGTTGTTGTCATTTTAAATTCACTTCGTGACACTATGAACGTGGAAAGTTTATTGGCTCGTGCAAACCATGATATGTTAAAACCACGGTGTGTTGTTTATGGTATTTGTTCCCAATAATAAATAAACTATAATAATAATAAATTAATAATTTGTAAATGTAGGACAATTTATGCGATTAAAATAAATTATTTTTATTCGTCGACTGAGCAAATTATGTTGTTATCGTTAAACGCTTTACACAATCTTTTGTGAACTATCTGTACAATTTTGTAAGATGAGGAGTGAATTTGTTTCCTTGCTAAAACGCGCTCAGTATCTGTATGGTTATGTATTCGGAACATTATAAAAAGTCAATGTTGAAATAAATATTTTTACAATTTTTTTCTTTGGAATTATGATGTGTGTGGTGTCCTGTTTATGAACGACAAGGCGGTAACTATACATTAAATAGATTTAACTTTTGCAACGGAGACTAAGTGGTATCCAGGTGAAACTCCAAAACAACGATATCGTAATAATTTAAGTTAGGTTATGCGTTAGTACGTTTCACCAAATAAACATTTAGTTATCACTTGGCCGGGTACAGGCCCGTCGCAACCTAAAATGCAATATGTTGCCAACACAAATTCGGTAAATTCGGCGAACTCTTCACAGAGCTTCTGTTAGGTAGTTATGATGGTCTATTTTGCCGGTATATAGTACCAGTGTTAATAAGGTTTGGGGACAGCATCTTAGGCTTCGTACTCAGGCGCATATATGGCTAGCAGCGGGCCTGTCTGGAGACAAATAGTAATAACAATGTGATACATTGTGAGTTGTTACGCGAAAAAACCTATCGGAAGCGCATGTCTGACGTGATAAAAACACTACATCGAACTCGTCTGAGCATTTTACGCGCATTTTAGTGCGGCCGTTTGCTGGGACTGAGGACCGCGAGCCGGTGCGGCATCGCGAGCACTGCGCGGTGCTCGTCCCGACACATACACGTATAATACGATTAGTATATCGGTTCGAGGGAATCCGGTCACGGCCTGCACAATGAATGAACTAAACCCCTTTTTAAGGAAAGTAAGCGTTTTATTTTTATGTCACGTACATTGTTTGCGTGGTAATTAGAAAACTCGACTGTCTCTTGTGAAACGGCTGTAATATACATACGAGTTTAAACATATAACTTTCCTCAGAATTTGTTCAGAAATGGGGAAGTGATATTTGGCATTAACCGCATAATAATTATAATGAATGAACTGATTTTGATGAAATTCTATGGAATTAATCTGAAAGTGTACGCTAAGTTTTTTTTTTTAAATAAGTTAGTTAATAAGTATAGTCTATTTTTTCCGTAGTCCAAACAGCAAAACATATGGCGTCCTTCTAACCAAAGACAATAGATAGAGATGTGAAAGTACTGAATGAATGATTAAATTGAATGATTTTATAACGAAATATTATGAAAAATATTGTTATTATATTAAAATACAAAAAAAATATTAAGGATTCGTTTAAAAATTTGAAAAATTAACAAGACAATCTATTTTTAAATTATAATTAAGACTAATGATGTAACTGATTCCTCACTCGATTCTTCTGTCGGTTAATTAATAGTTTTAGTTAACTCATTTTATAAGTTTTGTTATTTTTCCCAACATGTGATTTTAATTGTGCCCATATTAACTTAATTCACAATGATAAGGCGGAAGATGCATAACAAATATATTCTTACGGAGTGCCATTTCGTCTATTTCTCGTTTTCCATAGTTTTCCTTATTAAATTTCAATAATAGCTGTGCTTTAATTTCTGTCTCCTCCAATTTTATAGTTAAAAACTGTTAATTTTAAATTACAAACAGACAATTCAATTTTATTTATTTGTATAGATTTAAGAAAGTTGTAATTTCTTATTATTAAATAAGTTAAAATTACTACTTTACCTTTCCGCTAAATTATTTAAATCCATCTAATAGTATATTAAGTATAAAAGACATGGTGCTAACAAAAGTATGTTAGCAAACACTACAAATATGTTAATTTCACAAATAACTATATAAAGTACATTTATTAGTACTATTCATTAAAAACTTTCCAGTAAAATAAAATTCCCGCTAAGTCATGCTAGCGAAACGTCTTAAGTTTTATAAATTTATCTTGTTAAAAGTATTTTTTAAGTATTAACCTTTAATTTTAAATAAAAACCTTTAATTTTAGATGTAAATAGACGCCTTTTTAGAAGTTGAACATTATTGTTTAAATGGTTTCAACTATTTAAAAAAGGTTTTAGGTTGAATGTTTTACTATCATTCAAACAGTTCAGTTTATTATCTCAACAATTCATTAAAATGTCCCATCTCTATGATTCAAGGACAAAATAGAATTTAGATATGTCAAATTGTCTAGTTCATAATTTATCTGTCGAATCTGAGTTGGAAAATATTTCGATTTTATCAAAAATAATGAGTTTAAATCATTAATTAGTTGCAGTTTTTAGTGTAATTCATATCGGATGTGTTTCTCCAATAGTTGGAAAGCATTAATATAGAACCAAAATGTGTAATCGTTTGAAAATCCGTGATTTTTGTTCCGGGAAGTGTTTGTTGACATAATTAGACTCCGAAAAAAAAATAGACTATAAATGACCAAATTCTAAGGTAACAAACATAAAAAACAAAGAAGGAAATCAATTCATATTTTCAAGAAGAAATTGAAAGAGCACTTTTTATCTCAATCTTAATTTATGGCATAATGTAAATATAACTATATATGTATGTATTTATAATATGATTATATGTATGTATTTAAGTATTTGTTTAAACTGTTAATTATTTTTTTTTTAATAATTTAAGTTTTATGATTGTTATTTATTTTATGTGGAAACCTGCCTATCTACCTGTTACTGTTTCTGTCTACATTTATTTTTTCTCGGGTATACTGGAAGAAATCTCTTCTAGGGATAAGTATACCTTTTAAACTTTCTTTTCCTGTGACATATGTATATGTATCTGTGTAATGTCTCTGGCATGTTTAATAAACTGTTAAATAAGTAAGGAACATAAGGATACAATAATTGTCCTTTTTGAAGTTGATTGAAAGGAATACCCAGGCCAACTCAGTTCCGAAAAATTTTAATGTGGATCGACTTGGTATAAGTTGCCAACTGTATCAACAAAAATAAAAAATTAAAATTCTCACATTTCTCGTGACATTTCGCCAATATTCCCCACACCACTATGTCTATACTTAATACTTTCAACATTTAAATACCATTAAAGACTGTAATGTGGCTGCTGTTTTGTAGAGTTGGATACATTTAAACACATTAACTATTTGTAGAAATTACATAGTTGGGAAAAATGAATTCCTAAAAAAAAACTATGTGTAACCGAATAATTTTTCGAGCACTAACGTATTTCAATAGTCAGCAATAAGTTCCACGTTGTCCAGCTACTGCATTGTTTTGATTCGAGCGAAGCGCTCGGGGCGCGGCGCGCGGCGCGCGGCGCTGTGACGTCAGATGGTGTGATCGCCGCCAAGGCCGCGCTTGTCTGCCGCAACACCGCGCCGGCCGCCGAGTTTAGGATAATATACATCTAACAGAATTATTGTTTTCCTTGCAGCAATACGGTTATTTGTCATTTTAAATTAACAGCTTTTAACTTAATGCATACATGAAAGAATAAACGATAATTACATCAAAACACAACTTTTAAATTTTTTGTCTGTCCGTCTGTTTGTTCCGGCTAATCTCTAAAAAGACAGGACTGATTTTGATGGGCCACTCGCTCACATACAGCTAATTATATAACTGGAGCTACTTTTGTTTGAAAAATTTTATTTATTTTTATTACTAAATAAAAAGAGGGTTACGAAAAAACAAAATTGAAACAAACGAAATAGTGAACAATATCCGATTCAAGTAGGGACGGTTAGCATTATATAAATATAATTTTCCCTCAATTAACGCGGTTGAAACGAGTTATCACTTATCACAGCACCAGTGCCGGTACTATTATTACTTTAATGTCCTACGCTACTTCAAAAATGACAAATCAATAAAACTCATTCTAACGACTAAAAATTATGTTCACATAAGTTAAAAACTAAGTCCTGATCCTGCGAGAGACAATATTAAAGGACACATCTTGTATCAATCGATAGGCGTAACAAGTATTTACACTAACACGTTATCATGTATGCGAGATGCATTATTAATAACAATTTTTGTTTTGTTTTATACAGTCCCAATCAATTAGCTCAACACGTTAGCTCTAAAACAATGGAAGGGTGTCTGATTTGTTACCTACATTTCTAAGCCTACCACGAATTTCAGAATGAACAATATCGTGCTAGCGAGTGCTTGAAAGCTGGCCTCTGAATGGGTATTGTACGCTACTAATGATGATGTTGAATTGGAAAATAATAATATTATATTCGTCGGTACATACTTTCGAATCTAGAGCTTGAGTATTTAAGTTTATTTTCCTTACCTTTATTTACATTTTTGCACATACTAGTAAAAATACAGTAGGGCAAAAACAAAATTAAATTGCTACAGTTTTTGTGTAACGAATTTAGTACCGGTAGCCGTAAACGAGGCGAGGTCCGGGTAGCGAGTGGGAGCTACCGGGAACTGCGCGTAGGGGCGCGAGGCCGCCCCGCACTAGCCCCTAAAACAGCCGGTTTTGAAGGCCAATCGCAAATCATTTTTAATTATTGTGGCTTTTGCGGAACTACGCACAATCTCATCCATATTGGTCAAGGCCCACCGGTCTAATATAATACAACACAACATTAATAAAATATATTAAAACACGCAACAACAGTGTGTTATCGACGTATTATATATATATATATATATATATATATATATATATATATATATATATATATATATATATATATATATATATATATATATATATATATATATATATATATATATATATATTGTATGCAAGACACTTATTGTGAAAAACTGTAACGTGGCTGTATCCAATCATACAATACCTCTGAAAAGATTAATCATCAGAGTATTATTCCCGATATAGAAGGCAAAACATACCGTTATTTATGTTGGCTGCCCGCCACTGCGCTGTAAGTATTACGTTAGCGATATCCGCCCGAGCGGCGAATAGCTTCACTGCGGGAAATGTTGCCGATGATAACAAAAGTGGAGTGTACGAAGAGTAGCTACTGGTAAAGAGGTTAATGATAGCAGATAACGCAGCTGCAGTCGCTATTCGTCACTCTGCTTCGCTTTCGAAAACGACTCATTATAAATTTTGACGGTGGATTTAATGGGCTCATCTATATTAACGGATACTACTGTTACTTATGCTAGTAGTTACTATATAACGTTTGAACTTATTGCCTGTTTGTAAGCAATAAACTGTTATGATCTTGACGTTTTTACGCAAGCAGCTGTGACTGCAGCAATAATAAATCTATCAAGCGCTGTCGCGTACGATATTCTGACCGACCCTATAATGACTAACTTTTCACTGCTTTCTCTTCATGGGAAATTAATTGCAACCCGTTTCAAAAGTATTTTCGTCAGTAACAATGACATCGACGGTATCCAGTGAGACTCAAAGTAATCTAATATTTAGCAAAACTAACATAAATAATGAATTTACAAACAAAAACTTTAAAATAGACATTTGAAATTGTAGATTTAAATTCCTACCCGATAAGGATCCACAACGATAAACGGAACTAACCAAGAATTTTATAAAGTTGTTAATTTTAGTATAAATAAAATTGTAGTGTTTGATATAATATACTTTTTATATATTATTATCGTTGACCTAAGTCATATATGGACGCTGATATTCAATACTGTGTCAAGCCACACGGACTTCATTTTGAGAAAAAGGCGTCTAAAGATGTCAAACCTATTCTTAACAATTATGTTTGAAGAAGTAAATATCCATCTTTTCTTTTATTTTTTGTTTTTCAAATATATAAGATTATTGTATAAATTGCAAAATATGGAGCGCACTTGAAATTCGAAACAATTAATTAGGCAACTTTTTCCGTACTTCTTTAGTTTATATAACCTTACATTTTTTTGAATAATGTTAAATAGGTAATGCAGTATCAAAATACATCAATATCTCAGAATTTGACTTTTTGTGGGTTGACACATTATTGCTTATCAGCATCCATATATGTTGTCAATTATCCGTAAAATATTCGTTGGTGTTTTTTACTGATACGCATAGTGTGTACGACGATAATAATCACTTGCCAAGTGTTGAGTAAGCTCTCTGAAATCGAGGCCATCTTGAGGCGACAACAAACTACAAAATTGATAACTGCACCCGACGCAGAGCGAGGGAGTGAGCGGCCCGTAGAGGGATGAGTGGGGGAAGGTGGGACGACCTTGGTACTGTCAGTGTTTACTTACATTAAAACATGTATTTCAGGTCCGCGGAAGCGTAAGATCAATTCGTAACTGAGTTATATCTATCCAGTTTTAAAGTATCACTGAATACCAGGCGCAGTTAGACATGATACCAGGCTTCGGTTTCGTGTTCAGTTTACACTGTCATTGTATTCAAACTTCGAGCTGCTTTCTTCCTCGGCGTTAGGGACCTAATAGCCTCCGACAACGGTTGGTCTTGAGATTTGGGTAACTTTTACCAAGGTTTTTTCCTTCCACACCGTAGTAAAGATCTTGTCCTCATCAATCTTGTAAAAGTACCAGGAATAGCTCACATCACAACTCTTCAGCCCTTGTCATTTACTAGTCATTGCCGGCAGTAGCTCTGTAGCAAATTACGGAGTATCTGTTTCTTAGAGTACCTATAACAGCACGAGGAGGTGACTGACTTGCACCTGTGCCTGCCACATAAGCCTACAAAATCATGACTCAACCACGGATCCCGCAGATGCTGTGCCGCACTGTGTAGTAATTCATCCTGTTACACTTATATGTCCAGGATAAAAAAGATGAAGATCTTAAGTCTACAGCAAAGAGTGACGTAACCAAACACGACTGCCTACGCAATGTAAAACATAAAAAGGCTCCAAATTAATCGCCCTAGGCTATCCTAATCCGCCACTGGCTACTCGTCGTCGATATATTAGCTATGCGACTGTTGTATTGGAGGCAGCGAGTTTTATTGTCAAGAAGAGGTTTAGGAGTGCGAGTTGCATGTTGTAAAATCAACAGTTTCTCTAATCGGCCTACATTCGAGTGGCATTGCGTAAAGATTGACGAAACTTGTAAGTTGTAGATACGCACGGAACATGTGTGCTCGATTATAAGTGAGTATTCAATTAAAATGCAATGAACACAATTATGACAAATATTTTGTAGCCATCACCGGTAACGGATAGAGCGATAGTCCACGGTCGCTGCTTGCGCTCTCACCGATCGTCTTCGTTCTGCACAATGCACTATTCATAATGCATGCATGAATTTATCGGATTTTTTAAATATTCACGACATATATTTGTATGACACACTACAGTAAAAATTGTTAAAAATAAATTTTGAAAACAATTTGAACGAAGCGGTTCGATCGTTAATTTTATCATATTGGAAACAGTTTTTAACGCTCAGGTATAAGTATATAGATCGATGGGGACAAGAGCTAGTCATGGTGGGACCCAGTGGGGCGCAGTCGTCGCGCTCGCCGAGAAGACAGCAGTGGCGCGGGGAACCGCGGGCGCGTATCGGGGCCGCGCAGTCCCGTTACAACTGTACCGAGCTACGCGAACCGAGGCTCGCGTTTCGACCAGAATATTCCATATACGATTCCGGTAAACAAAGTATTTATAGTTTATTAGTATTTATAATTTCTTAGTTCCTGGACCCCAATTACGTACATTTTTTGTCTATTGTCCTATTTAGCAGACAAATATTCGATAATATAATCGAGTTAGAATGAGAATTATCAATCGAATGATTGAAATTTTAGCATCTACTTACCATTTTTACCGGGTATACCAGGATAATAATAACTTAATATTCTAGTTTAGATATTGAGAAGTTACTGATTACTACACAGATCGATTGCCATCTGACCTCTGCAATCTCTGAGGCCAAGCCAGTAACCATTTAGACTAGAATAATCTCTCTGCTAAGAGGAACGATCATCAAGAGATTGTGATAACGACCGAGACCGACAGCTGTACGTGCTTTTCGAGGTACGGTAGGGAGACCCACAACAACAAACACCAGGTCCAAAGAAAAAGTATTTATACAGAAAAAATATCTAAATATCTGCCCCGAGCGGAGTCGAAATTTCGACGTCAGAGGTGGAATTGGTTGTGTATCTTAACATTGTTGCTGTTGAAATATTGTTTAAATTTTGCTTACATGACCATGATTGTTAACAAACTCACATGTAGGTTATCACTACGTCAAGACACATAGACGTGAGGCATCGTCGCCAATGATAAAACAGCACAGAGCGATCGGGGCTCGGAGGGGCACGGTGCAGCGGCGTGCCACGTGGCGACGGTGGCGCGGGCGCCGGGGACTGCTCGCGGCGGCGCGGGCTGCGCGCTTCATGTCCACCGTCTAATTGCTTCAGAGGCTTGCTCAAGGTGAGGAGCGAGACGTTAATTGAGATCGTAATGAGCTCCTCCCGCTTCTTTGCGAAACATAATGAAACTAATCAACTAAACGAACGAGCGTGAAAAAATATTTATTCGTCGAATCGAATAAGTTTAGTTTCAGATGGATTCTCTTAATTTAAATGTACGAGTAAATGTCGTTAAAGACGTCCACGAAACTAATGTTAAAGCGATTTGGCCCGAGTTCAAAACTTGTGTTACGAAATATACAAATCAAATAAAATATACCATAAGGTATTTAGATTTCAGGATAATTTTGATGTTAAGAGCTTTCATAATAACATATGATGATACTAATGAGATGCAATCTGAGCTATAACAAAAAAATAAGTAACCACGAAAAGTTTTTTTTTTGCATCCATGCTGTCTTCGTCACTAAATGTTCCAATAGTCATGTGGACGAAGGACGAAGCGGTAGAACCTAGATGCAAGCGAGTTTCGTCCTCGCACTGCGGCGGCGGCTGTACCGACCGGTGGTGATCGATCCGATGCCAGTAGCTGCCGCATAACGACCGGTTCGCGTGTTCCGCTCCGTGCCCTACTTGTGCTGCTTATGATTCGCAACTCGCGATTCTTAGCGTTCTCCACACACCGACACGGACTCGACTCCTGCATTGAGTCAATTAGAATTTTGATACTAAAAGTATTAGTACTGCGGTAGCACGCGAGTTGCTATTGAGATTTTGACGCATTTACTCGAGTAAACGAAATCACGTCTTTACCGCGATAATAATTTTGTCGATCGCTTCGTTCGAGGCCTTGTCGAAAAACACCAAATTTTTGCTTTATAAAACGCGAGACGAGTTCTAAAACATTAAACGCGACTAATTAAAATGTGAATGGATGTGGCGAGTGTTGAGAAACACATTGTGTTACAAGACTCGGCGCTCGCGTATGGAAATTGCACCGACTCAACCGTGAGCTCGTTTGAGCAACCATGAGAAGCCTGGGAGAAATAGGTTCATACTTTTTTTTACATTTATAAAGACAAACTAGTACGTTCGTTAAATGTTTCGTATAGCCCACTCGTACCTTCATTAACAATTGGTACACTAAAAGAGAAAAGAGATGATTTGTCAGACTATTTTAATTTAAAAGGACAATTTAATATTTATGCTATGAAACTTATACAAGGATAAAAATTTTATACGCTAAAAAGACTACAATTGCCAGCATTCCACACAGTGGGGGGTAACGTGTGACGATTAAACATTTCTAGGTGTTTATCTTTTTTTCTTTTTAATTCGTTACTTGTCCTATTTGCTAACGATAGTCCGGAACGATAATCACAAATATTCGAACATTATTTTTCATGATAATATTTCATTATAAAGATTCAGTTTAATCATTCGGTCGACAAATTCTCACCAAAATATGGCTTATTTTTAACCACGCCTAATAGTTACCTATTAGGTGTGGTTAAAAATAAGCCATATTTGTCTGCTAAATTAGACAAATAAAGGAAAATAGACTATATATAGTAAATTAATCTAATATTATCTCGTTCATTTATTCATGATAATGCAATATTTTGTTTATTGCATATTATGACGAAACGTTAAATACTCTTAAAATTAAACTCTACCCAAAAGAATACGACATTTGTCAATTAAATAAGGTGCTCGCACAATATGGCACAGCGCCCATGAGCTCCGCGGCAAACGGGACGCAGCCTGTTGCGATCGCGTCGCTGATGAAAGTGACCGTAACACTAATATGTATGTCAATAAGATCAAGTTCCGCGGCGGGCCGGCGTCACTCATCGGCGCATTGTATGGAATCGCATCGGACCGGTTACGCGCCTCCACGCGTGCTTCGATTACATTCGACCACGACTGGTTCTGGCTCGTGCCCGTCACTATCATCTGATTTCAATTGTTTCATTCATCTCTTCGATTAGAAATGGCGAGGAGACGAAGTGGCGCTAATTTACAGAAACGTTCGATATTTATGACATTTTTAATTATCTGAGATCCTTTTTATGTAATTAATTATCTTACGACATTAATTCGTAATAGAATTTTCGGCAGTATAGCTGCCGTGTTGCCAGTGTTTATTTTGTATTACTCCTAAATAGTAAATGACTGTATTTATGCACAAATCACTGAATTACCAAAAGTTAATCCTAATAACGGAATGTCAGTACGTTAAGTAAGTTGAAACGTTATTATTGCTTTTAACTTTTATGCGCTGAGAAGACATGAATTCCTTCCTAACCGAAAATGATTAGAGTATAGCAATGAATAGTGACACAACTAATAAATGAAAATTAACGTACATCTGTGCTGTTATCATACAAAAAATAAACGTTAAAAAGTACCTAAAAATAAATAAATTTTGTTTTTTATTGAAAAAAGATTTATAAATCATATGCAACGATATTTATTTCACTCTACTCTGTTCTGTACTCAGGTGAAGTTTTTATTTTTACATTTATCCTGTTTAACGTTAAAATTTACATGTCAGTGGGAAGTCCGTGGTGGTTTCGTGTTCGAGGTAAAATATAGTATTACTCAGCTTTGTGGCCGTACCGCAGGTAGTTTTATACCGTTAGAGAAATTAACTCCGTGCACTGCGCCACGCAAATCATACGTTCACTATTACTTGTCTTAATACGCTACGTCGAATGCTTTATTATACGATTTTCGATTGCGTCCATCAAAGCCATAATTTCTGATCATTTGATTATATGTGATATATATAATTTAAGGCCTTCAACTGCTAGAACGTAAATCATTAATAAAAGGGACAAATTCATCAACTCACGCAACGAGCCCGCCGAGGAAGGCTACTGGACCACCGCTGATGAGTCTGATCTTGCGATGGCAGGAGTCGAATAGAGACAGGCGCGCATGTGGCGGTGGCGGAAGACCCACCATGCCGCCGGTGACAGCTGAACGTAACATTTCGTCACATGCCAAACGAACCACAAACCTTCAGCACTCTTCACACTACACTACCCTGGCGCGAGAGCGCGATGTACGATAAGTGTCAGCGCGTCTGGCACACCGAGCATCGCAACACGTATCACTCGGGCCGCGGTCTGCGCGGGACTGTGGCCGTGCACCGCGCGCTCCGCCCCGCCCGCCCCCTGGACCCCACTCCCGACACTCGACGACGTGACTTTGAAAAACAGTCATATTGATTAACTTTACATAACAGAATTAGCAAAACATTAAAATATTGTAGTTTCTTTGATACGCACTGTTTAAATTGAAATTTTAACAAGTAAATTAAAAAAACGTTATTAACAACGTCTAGCTTTTGTATTTTCAGATAATTTACTTTTACGCTTCAACAACAATTACAAGGACGACTTATATCAAATAATATACAGCGTGTTCGACCTTTAACCTTCAAATGGAAGATACTATAAATGTAACAATATCACACTTCACCTAAATAAAATCCGTTTTTTAAATATTTTTTTGCTTATTTTTTACGCGCATTTGGGCTTTATACTTATGTGTTCACTAGAAAGTGCATATGTTTTTCCCTAATTCATTATGACGTTACAAGTAAACTGAACGCGTGTGTCGCACGCGGTGGAGTGCGAAGCGCGGGAGCAGTGCTGCTCTGATATTTAACTATTTAATAAGGAAAAAAAATTATTCTTTTTGTGATAAATATGATATGCGTTACGTGCAGTGATTAAATTAGCATTATACGTAATGCTCAGGCTTTAACATCGGAAAAATTTACTACTAAACCTTAATTTAATTTCCACAAAACACGATTTACTAAAATATAAAATAACGAGCAAAGCTCGGTCATCCAGGTACTTAACCCATTAAGCGCCGTTGTACTCGTTTGAGTACAGTAAGTTTTTGTAACTTAGCTTTTACGACCACGATTCAGTTAGTTTGTGATCGCTGTACTCGTGCGAGTACACGCTTCTAAAACTATTCATAATAGGAAAACATTTTTCCTTTTGTATTTAAATATGTCACTAATGATTAAAAAAAAAAACAAAACATTTTGGTTGAAATTGCTGTTAGTCATATTGGCGCTTAATGGGTTAATACATAAAACTAATGATAATGCTCTAAAACATTTCTAATTGACATTTTAAAATTATTTGATGAGGTTAAAAATAAGTCGATATTCGAAAAATATTTGTTATAGCTCTTACTGCTTTGTTGATGTTAAACATACGATGATTTTCAGGAACTTGTTGTGTTTATAGCGTTGCCACAGAGTCACAGACTATACAGTCACTTGACAGCCCTTAAACCTTACGCCGATCGAGCGCAAATATATGATAAAGAATCTAATCAACGATTATAGAACACTTACAAGCTCACTCACAAAGCCACTGACAGTAAATTCATCAGGTGTAAAGATATGACAACCAACTTATGTAAATATTTATGAAAGTCTGAGAGCAAAACTTATAAGTCTAGTTCTCGCCTTATAGTTCTTACTTGTTTCTTTTAAAAAAGTATTTAAAAAGTAGATATGTGCTTCGTGTGCGAATTTGACTCGCACTTCACCGGTTTATAACAAGAAATTACAAAATTAATTTCAAAGAAATTATATTTCCAGTAAATCATCTAACCGCGGTATTTTTTAGACGGTATAATTTCTCGATCTCATTATCTTCATAAAGTCTTCGTTAAACTGCAGACCTCATAATAAAATTATACTAAATTATATTATTAAGTAAAGTGTATATTAATGTAATTGAATTATCTTTAACTCATTAGCAGCAGACTGTTCGCTTTTTAAGTTTCTAGTTAATTATCTGCTAATATTTAATGTTAACCTGCACTTGAATGTTGTCGTCGGTCTAGATGTGACAGCTCGTAGATGAAGAAGGAAGAACGCAAAAAGGAGAGCCAAAACATTTCTTTTAAAGCCTAACTGTAATTAATATGTTTACATTTAGACTTAATATATTGTAAGAAATATTATTATAAAAGTTTCTAATTTGAATACAGTTTTCACTGAGAAAATTAATTTAGCAAAATTGTTAGTTAAGAGGTATCACTGATAGAGCGAAGATATATATAATTTTGAAGGTTAATATGGAAATTAGTACGAAAACCGGCCTCTAATCTGCGACGATTGCACCGGTGTTTTTCAGTATATGTGCCTTTTATTATATGTACCTGGTTGACAGAGTTTTCTATAAATAAAACTAATTAGATCGATTTATCGCCCTCAAAACCTCCTACATAATAAAGTTTCTGAAAATCATTGGGGTGGTTGCCATTATATATATATATAACTAGTCCAGTCATAAGTTATATTACGAAAGAAGTTTTAAAAATAATATACGTGTTCCTTTATAATATGAGCAGGGATATATCATATCATTATACTATACTAGCCGCGCCCGTAACTTCGTTCGCGTGGACTACGGGACGCTTGAGAAGACTCATGCAAAAGGACTGTAGTCTGCGGTGCCTCTCAAAAGAGGAGCTTTATACTTTGGATTTGGGAACTTTCTTGTAGTATTTTTCAGCAAGTACTCATTCAGATAGGTGCTCCTCCGCGTTTTTTCACAATAAATGTTTAAAAAATATGCTTTGTGCCAGTCTTTTTTGGACCATAAAACAGTATATTTCCGCCGAGGCCATACTTGGTATATATATTATGTTATTATCTATACTAATAATAAAATTCTAGCGGGTCGCTGTCTGTACATGGAAGATATATGAAAAAAAAATCTTACTGGGGGCCTTTACCAACGTAATAGAACCCAAAACAAAGTTTTTTAGAATTCTTATCTGTTTGTCTGTTTATCTGTGCGTTTGTGCACGCTAATCTCAGAAACGGCTTATTCGATTTAGATGCGGTTTTCACTAATATATTGTGGTAAGCTTCACTTAACATTTAGGGTTTGTTTCATGTCAATCGGTTCATAAATAAAAAAGTTATGTAAATTTAAGAGTTCACATCGAACATAATCGCGATAACAAAATATTGTAGAACCCAATAAAATAGTGAACAATTTCTGATTTAAAAAAAGGAAGGTTATACAACTATATATATAAATGGATACTGATAAGCAATAATGTGTCAACCCACAAAAAGTCAAATTTTAAGATATTGATGTATTTTGATACTACGTCACCTATTTAACATTATCCAAACAAATTTCAAGTCCTCTAAACTAAATAAGTATGGAAAAAAGTTTCTTAACTCAATGTTTCGTATTTCAGGTGCGTTCCATATTTTGCAATTTATAAAATAATCTCAAATATTTAAAAACTTATTATTATATAACATATGAAATAAATCTATCTGCTTTTGATTCAATATACATTTTATCAAAATAGAAAATAACTGGTCAAGTGCGAGTAGGGCTCGCGCACCGAGGGTTCCGTACAAACTTATAGAAATCTATATAAGATTAACTAATCTACGCCATTTGTGGTCTTCATCATCAGTTCCAACATAAGTTACTATCAAAAATACCTAAATCGGTATACGCTTGCCTATAATATTTGAGGAGTTCCCTCAATTTCTCCAGGATCCCATCATCTGATCCTGACCTGAAGACAATGGGTGGTCCCATTGGAAGTATACCTTTTCAAACAAAAAAAAATTTTGAAAATCGGTACACAAATGGCGGCGTAATCGGCGAACAAACATAAAAAAAAATTAAATACAAGGTCGAATTGAAAACACTCCTTTTTAGAAGTCGCTTAAATATAATCAAATATTATGTAAATATGGATCACGTCCCAAAAACTATTTTGAAACTACTTAGGAGCACTTTAATTTAAAACACGATCATGGATGCAATCCATGGAAACACAAAATTTTATTTTAAGTACTAATACACCTTATACTTTCAAAAAAAAAAGTTATAGCGCAATTCAGGATACACCTAGCGCCATCTCTTGACAATTTCAATAAACTAACTTGTTGACTTTGACATTAACAACATAATTATATTATATTTTATTCTCGTTTTATTTTTATTTATATTCTACTACACTCCACTACCCCTGCACTACGTTCGTAAAATATTTAGATTTACATTATCAATCAAAATATCGAAATATATATTAGTGTTGCCAAGACGAAAATAATTAGTCCTTAATTCGAACAAAACTAATCGTTTATTTATAAATAACGAATTATATTACTAATAACCAGAAGACTTATATGTGTAGATAAATAAGTAAATTAAATAACTCGATCTGTTTGAATTTAATTTTAAAATTTTCGTACTAAGTCAATACGAGTACTTAAATCAAATCGCGTGAAGCTCTTATATTGAATGTTAATTACGTAATGACGTTATAAATCGACAATAAAACTTTTAAATGTAACGTTTATTTTTTAATTTTTAGCGCGTTTAAATAATAATTAAAATAAAAATTTTTATTAATCGAGCAGAATTATATCACAGTTAATGTCATAATGTTGTAATAGATGGCATTAGCTGTACGCTGCATCGCGCTATCATTTTGTTAGCTGCGATATATAGATTGCATTGCGTTGTTTATAAAGGTTTGCTGCTTTTTAATGTTTTCGTATTGATACAAATTTCTTCTCAGTGTTTGTAAAATTGTTTTTTTGACCATGGTCAACTTCTATATTAATTTGTTACAAGTAGATATAATTTTAATTCTAAGATTAATATATTTTCCGCTTGATCAATTTACAACTTGATACATTTACGCGTTCCTGAGAAAAAGGTTGAAAGACAGACGTACAAACTGACAGACACACGAACAGAAATGTACAGTTTTCGGATTTTTTCCTTTATGTATACTAAAGGACCTTGCTCCTGGCCAAATTTCATATTGTTTGGTCAATGGGAAGTACCCTATAGGTTTTGATTCCCTTGCGAAAACGTTAAAAACGCTATCATACTTAAAATATGTGATATAAATGACAGTATCTTTTGATTGCGTTAACTTTGAAGTTTGATTTTTTCACAGCTCTTAGTAATTACAACTCTGAGTACTTGACGTTGATAAAAATTTGTTACCTTCACGTGTTTCTGAGAAAAAGGTTGAAAGACAAACTTACAAACAGGCAAACATAATTACAAAAATTTACAGTTTTCAGATTTTTTCCTTTATTTGTACCATAAGATCTTACTTCTTGCCAAATTTCATCGTGCTAGGTCAATGGGAAGTATCCTATAGGTTTTGATTCCCTTGCGAAAACGCTAAAATGGTCAAAATATACGACATATTTTCCATTATCTTTTGATTGCGTTGACTTAGAACTTTAATATTTTCACGGCCGCATGTCATCGTAGACTTGAGTATATGATATTAATTTCAACATGATACGTCTATGCATTTCTGAGAAAAAAGGGTTGACATCCCGACAGACAGACAGACAGACAGACAGACAGACGGACAACAAAGTGATCCTATAAGGGTTCCGTTTTTCCTTTTAAGGTACGGAACCCTAAAAAAGATGAATATATACGTCTTCATACAAATTTATTAAGAATAGATTTGACATCTTTAGATGCCAGTTTCTCAAAACGAAGTCCGTATTGCTTATCAGCGTCCAAATATAATTGATGTGTCTGTTTGTAATTTTAAATAAATGCGTATGAAGGTATACACGGTACTGACAATAAAATTACTAACTACAACAAAATAGTAACTTTAAAATTTTTGTCCGTCTATCTGTCACTCAGTTTGTTACGGCTAATATCTAAAACAGCTGGACCTATTTTGACGAAACTTTCACTGAAAAGAAAGCTAATGTAATAAGGAACAAAATTGAAACCAGTGAAATAGTGAACAACATCTAATTCAAATAGGGAAGATACATAAATATAATAACTTGGAAAATAATATATTTACTGGGTCATTTTTTTACTAGATATGATAGACCAAATCCAAAACTATAAGCAATAGCGAAAAATAATTAAAGGAGTAACAGAGCCGATATTAATAAAAACTAAAACTATATCATTAGTTTTTTGAAAAATAAGTTCTCCTAGCCAGAGACGAATACGTTGATTTTGGAAAAAATTAACATTCTGTATGATTGCATCATCTGATACTGTCACATATTATAAGAATCAATTTCACAGAGGTATTAGTATATAGCATTTTGATGCAACCTATAAACAAATCGTTCGAAATGCAGACTTTTTTTCTAAACTTACCGGGACCCATGTTTTAACCCACATATTTGATCATGCTTGTGTAGAAACGATTACTTAACTTCTAATTAATGTATAGATTTAACGTTATGTTGTAAAAAATAAATCTTTTCCTTCAATTTGTCCCTTACCATTACTTCCCAAAAGTGCAGATTGTATTATTTTTTTCCAAAATTAGTGGGTTCTATTCCTGGCTAGGAAAATCATTAAATCAAAAATACTTGTGATGCAGTTTTGGATTTATCAAAATCGGACACGAGACTCCTTTTAGTATTTTTCGCGATTCCTTATAATTCCGGATTTCGCCTATCAAGCCCAGATCAAAAAGTCACCTGATAATACAAGGAGAACATACTGTTTTACAGTCAAAATTTTAAAGACTAGCATAAAACACTTTTTCTTTAACATTTAGAGTGAAAGGAGGAATTCCGTGTCTGCTTATAAATACAATCAGAAAGTTCCCAAATCCAAAGTAAAAAGCTCCTTTCCTGAGAAGCACCGCAGACTACATAACCCAGGCGAACGAAGTTGCGGGCACAACTAGTATTCTAAATATATATATATATATATATATATATATATATGAAACTTGTGCACCTATACCGTCAATGGACTATCGATTTTCAGGGACAAGGCCGCCTGTAGTGCTATACATTATTTCGATATATTAATTTATTTTTCCCTCTGTGTTGTCTTGATAAACAATAAAGTGTATTATTATTTAAAATAAATTTTAATGTAAGTTTTCATCGGCGTTTTTCATTTTTATAAACAAACGCAAGTTAAACAATTTAACTTGCGTTCGTTTATAATTCGACCTTTTCATTTTCTTGTACAAGACGGTCAATCGTGTCTTGTTGAGTTTTTGTGTTTTCGCATATTAGAATAAGGTCGTCGGCGAGCCTTAGGTTTAGTAGTGCTCCATTAACATTTAAACTACATTCATTCAACTCAAGCTATCGCAATACATGTTTTAGGTTTGCCGAGAAGAGTTTGGGAAAGGAAAGGAAAAGGAATTCCCTGCGAAAGTCCTCGTTACATTGGGAATTATTCTCCTACCTGTTCTGTGTTTATTTTGGCCTTCATATTTGGCATTCGTATTGTCCCTTTGTAAGGCAGTAAGCTTGCAATATTTTCTCATGATTAAGCAAGTCAAATACGTTATTATAATCTATAAACGTATATCAATATTCATTGCAATTGTATGGTATGAATGTGATCAATATTTGAGAAGCCAGCTGAGAATATTTTATATACATTGTACACATTGTATTGACATTGTCAAATCTTGGTTGAGGACAAACTTGTCAAGTCACTAAAATCCTTAAAAGCGCACAATTTTTTGCATTTTATAACGGCTTAACCCCTCGCCCACCCCCGCTGGAGCCGCTAGCGGATTTTATTATATTTACAATATATCAAGCATCATTCTATGGAGGCAACCATGACACTGTTATTTGTTTGGCGGTGAGGCCATCGAGTCTGCTGTGCACTTCTTATATGTCTCTACTTAGCCATCCAGCCATCCCTTTACGTTTTATTCATTTAGCAATTTGTTTCTTGATCAATTTGAATGAACGTAAGCGAACTTTAAAACACTATCTCTAATTACAAGTCAGGAAAGCGACGACGACACAATGACTCTTACGGGTAGATACCCGTAAGAGTCATCCTATAAGATTATTGGTGATAGTCAGCCCCGGTAACATGAATATTCCATTTAAATAAATAATAGCGTAAAAACATGCTTCGTCTTTAGGACATTTTTATAATAACTTCTTTTACCAACAAATGTCAATAAAATATTAACATTAAATAACTTGTGTTAATTATTGTAAATAAGACAGAAATTTGTGTTCTTGTTCTACCGATGAAATTTTATCAAATAATAATCAATCAAAGTCACAGATCAGTGCTTTATTATTTATCTAGTCTCCAAAAAGTAGTAAGATATATTTTTGTTCTTGTTCTTGATCTCTACCTTTTATAATGGTCACCGTTTAGGCCTCATTCTTATTTAAAACTTACTGAAAATTATTTAAGACTTTTCAATGTGTTTTTTTATTTAAGTGTTTTAGTTTTTTAAACTTATTTTTTATTTTTGACTTTTTAATTCAATTGACAAGAAATTAAAGAGTTTTTCTTTTATTTATTTATTTTTTTGTAATCCTGGCCAGGACACTGGGATAAATTATAAAATTATTGTGTTGTTATCGGTTCTAGATAAGTGAGCCAAGGTTCAACTTAATTCGACGTTTAGTAGTGGCTGAAAGTCAGTTTCAGAGATTCTGTTACGTAGCTAGATAGGAAAGATACAAGTACGGATAATTAAAACGTTTTAAAATACACAATGGACACAGAATTTATTTTCATATGTCATAATATACTAAAATTTTATGAATATTCCAAACTGTTACTTTCTTGAGAAAAATCATGTATTTATCTCAGCACCATCGTATTAAATATTTACACCAAGTCAATTTTTAAAAACGAATAGCAAATTATGATAAATTATAGCGCTGACAAGGCGTTTAATAAATCTTTAAAAAAGGTTCGTTTCTGTAACGGAGGTGACAATATTAAGAAGTGGAAGGGCGGTGGCACAGCGAGGTCACAGACGATGCGTCCGCGCAGCGTACACTCAGCGAGCGGCGAGCGCGGAGCTGAGCAGCAGGACTCGGCCGACACACGCACAAGGCCGTTACGTAAGCCAACGTGTCATCGTTATCACGGTCACTAGTCACCTTTACTACTGCAATTAATAGCATATCATTCTAAACCTGTAGTCGAAGTTATAACCTGGCGTGCGTGTGCCGATACAGTATTGAAGAAAATATGGATAATATATTCATTTGCTATCTAAACTAAGACTATACCTGTATCGCTTTTAGAGAAAACTAGCCACTGCGCAAGCGTTGAATTATACTTAGACAATTAATTTGTTTTTTCTAACAACCGTTATCGAATCCCTACAAGCCATGAGATTCACTCTAAATATATTCATGTCAAGGATTTCCTTAATACATTTCCTTATAAATCGTCGTATAGACTCTAAAAATGAGAATAAAAACTAGAAAATAGCAGATTTAGGTATAACATATTATAAAAATCGAAGTTTAGGTCGTCATGAGTTGAGCGCTATTTGTGTAGAGCGAGGTTACCCGGCAGCGCTCGCTCCACACGCTCATCGAAAGATTTAGGTGTACAAGTGATTGCATCAATAACCATAAACGCTAAACAAACGTACACCATCTTTTAGCACGATGACATCAGACTGAACTGGCGTGAATATAATTAGTATTTTAACGTCGATGTTAACATTTAACAATTGTGTCATATTTTATGAAAACAAAATAACATAGTAGGCCCAATGGCGAGTGTTCTGTGCGGATGTGATCGGACTTACCAGAGGCAGTCCAGCATGTTCGGACATGCACGTGGCGCCCGCGGGCCGCACTCACCTGCAACAACCAACAACATGTTGTGAACGACATGCCGACACGCGCTGCGGTCTGCAACACAGCTGGTGCTTTGGACCAGCAATGTTAAGTACACGATACAGACATCCAATCGATAAATAGCCTTCAGCAGGAATACTAATAACAATAGTTACATAAAAACGCTAGCGCAGCGTCCGAAGTGTCTGTACGAGCCCTCTGAAGACAAAGCAACCAACCCCAAGACTTTTTTCAAAGCAACCAACTTCAAAAGCAAAATACACAATTTCATTATAGTGGACGACACACTTATACCAGATATTTCGATTTTAAAACCAAACTACTGAACCGATTTTGATAAAAATTCTAGGGGAAAAATGTGAAAGAATACCTTTCAAATAAAAAAAGTATTTTCAGTATCGCTTAAGATAAAAAAACACTAAGAATTGACAGCTTGAAGACGGTTGAAAATAAATGCAAATACATAAATTAATTACACATAAGGGCTTGGGATCGCTTTGTAAATGAATTTTTTTTTCAAGCCTTTGTCATAAAATTTTGGACCGACTCAAAAAAGGGAAGGTTCTCGATTCTTCGATTAGTTTTTTTTTTTGTTTAAAATGATATGCTTTCATATTGACTCCATAGCCATTACATCGCAATCGTTTCAGTAATTTGTTTTTAAATCGAAATAAATGGTAACAGTCCAAGTGAACGAAATAAGGGTTTTCCATTTTAAGTCCGTATATTAATTTTAAAAGTTTTAGTTATTATAGAATAATAATGTTATTGCTAAACCCTCGAAATGGACGCTATACGTTATTATATGTAAGTACAGTTAGTAGTCTCTCACGTTAATACCTTCACCGCTAAGCAACAGCGTCAGTGAAGAAAGAAGTATGTCATTCTTTCCGAGATAAAATGATGAAACGTCAAAAGGGTCCAGAGAACGATTAGGTCGGGCGTGCAGGTGCGCGGGTAATGAGAAGAATCGGTCCCGCCGCAGTCGGCCGCGCCGCCTGTCGGATTGAAGGCGGAAGTGGGCCAGAACTCTTGGCTATTCTTCCGCGTATTTATCAAATTGGAAGGAAAACATCTTACAGGCAAACAGAGAAAAAAATCATTGATTATTATTTTTGACAACGTGTAAAAATGTTTCTTAAAGAAAAAAAGCTGCATTTTTTTTATTAAAAATATTAAGATCGATCGATGTATGCGACTAGTTAGAAGTCCAGATTACCGGATCTTCTTCACGAATATTTTTAGGCTTTTTTGATAACACCGTTATCAGAAACAACTTGAAATATAAACTAAAGAAGTTCCGTTACTCTTTAATCAGGTATTTTTATATAAATACATGCGTGTGATTCTAAGAATGATTGACTTTACGCTTCTCGACTGTCTTTGGCTCTCTTAGGTGATGTTTTTATTGTACGTGTTTATCGGAGAGACTCGCAAGGTCAACACCTTACAAAAGAAGTAGAAATTTGCTTAGCATTGAAAAATTTAATAATAAACAATGGATTTACGTGGTCTGATATTTTCTGCGACGTCGGCTGTTCGGACGACGACAATGGCTCGTTTCGCAATCATACATGCATTGTATGCGCCGGAGCGCGGCCGAGCGCCGCCGCTGCGGGCGAATGTTTCCACTGACTCAGCGGCTTATAAATACTTCTAATATATTTTATAAAAGCAACATCGAGTTCTTGATAATATGCAGCTGTTTGGAAATTTTGCTGAATAGTTTTTACTTCTCTGTAAGTAATTTGTCTTGCAGGCATATGTATAATGAACATGTATGTTTTAGAATGAAAAACGAAGGCCGTATCGTCGTTCGAGGTACAAAACTATCGTGACGGTCATCGCGTTACCCTTGATACATGTTAGATTTAAAGAAAAACACTGAATTTGGATCATACTCCCCTTAGCGGCAAGGATTATTAAGTGTAACGACTGCAACTATTGCATAGAGGTGGTCACGAGTCGGCTCCGGCGTCAGGTGTCGGGTGTCTATTGTTGTTCCCATACATCACGCTAACGGCTCACAACGCGCTATTGTTCGACGCGTGCGGTAAAAAACTCTTTAAACGTGCTCTATCATCGAAGCCGAGGGTATGGCGCGACACTAGGACCTATCTACGTTGACCTGCTTAGCGATAACTACGAAACATCCGAGGACGTGCTACATTTGCCGCAATGGTTACCGCTGACGGATACCTTAACCTTACATAACCATGTAACAATTATTATGTTATTATACGTAACAAGATTTGAGTAATTAAAAAATTAAAAACCCGGCTTCCTAGTAACATCACCTTGTACTTTAAAATCGATCAAAACATTCAGGCTACAAGAGGTGACAATGACTCGCCAGTTTTGGCAGTTCATATAGCCTACGACACTCCAGGAAGAATACGAATCTAAGGCGAACATTAGGTATACTTGTAACTTTTGCTCTTAGATTTTCATGAGGATTTACATAACTTGATTGTCATTTCTTTATACTTTGAAGAATTTACTGTCGCTTGTTAGTGCCATATTTTTTTATCACAACTTTCGTAAGGCTACTAGTTATAGAGTTGTTCTATACCAATTATAACGAGAGTAAAACTTACAAATGTAATATTAAACATTACCATCCTTCGGTGTTAGTGGGATAATAAACAGAGCTACTCGATTAGATGTAATTATAATTGCATTTATAAGACGATATGCGAGTTGTAAGATGCGGCGATGCCGTGGGCGCGGCGTGGGCGAGTGCGAGGGATGGACGGCTGCGGGGACGAACGAACAGATTACTGCGGGTAAGCCAATAATATAAAGTACTTATGCGTTATTAACGTAGAGGCGGCTGGCTGTACGCACGCCTCAAGGATGCGCCTGAAGCGGTCTCGCGTCACGAGCCGTGCGTGTCAGACGACGCTCGTCTGGTTCGCCCGGCGCGCAAGCGAACCCTAACGATGTTTACATCTATAAAGTACCCGTTCTTTGCGGCTTCATTCGCGCGGAAAAATAGACCAAGGACGTTTTATAAGTCGGTTGTTTCTTTTGCTATTAGCGACAAAGTGTAAACAAATAAACGAAATATTCAAGGTAGAACCTTTTTTAATTTTCTGTAATAATAGAAGTTACGAATAAATTTCGTTAAAAGTGTATTGTTTTAAATCGGAACATCGCGTCGTCGCATATTTATATAAATATCTTTGAAATATAATTAATCGACAGAAATACACACAAAGTTCTTGAATGTTTTTGTAAACTATGGAATAAAATAAAGAGAATCGTCTGTAACTTATCATTGGCTCGGTTTTTATTTAGCTCATTCTAGTCTATATTCTTCACCGGAGTGTCCATGGATTTCTAAGCGCTTCCAAAATCGAACACAACTCTTCTTAAAATTTTAGTCGTTTCTTAACATTCACTTTCACTTTATTCGTGTCATTAGATGTAACGAAAATAAGTTATAAAACAATTTATTAATTTAATTTTCCATAATAACAACTGGACTAATATTTCCCACGCACGTGTGCACTTTCAAATCGGAGCTATATTGCTACAGCAGAGGTCTCGCAGACAGGTGGCACAGTAAATGGCGCAGTGCGCTCGTGCCGCGAGTCGGCGGCCGCGGCGCTGTGCTGCCGCTGCGGAGCGGTGCTGGCCGCGCCACCCGGGTCAAGGCCGTGCGCCCTCGAAGCTTCCTATTTACTCCCACTCGCGACAACTGACAGAACATAATGGTGGATAATATTTTCGTTACAAACCAACCGCCGACGTTTTGTCGCATTTCGTAACAATTTGTTTGTAAGATTCTGACGACATTACGTTTTTTATTCTGCTAAAGCACGAAACAAATTTTTAATCTATATTAATAATTTCGTCAAGGGTTACGGTAGGCTCAATCGAAACCTTACCTGAATAATAAAACATGAAAAAATAAAAATTTCGAGTCGACAACTTATATCCGCAAAATTCGGATTGTCGAGTATTTTGTTAAATTCTAATGGAAATAACAGACAAATCGCAGTCGCCATATTGGCCACTCTCTCGTAACTTCACAGACACTGAATGATATCTTGAGTAGTTATCGAACGTTCCGTTTCATACTAGCTCATATACGCCTTGCCAGTCAACATGTCATTCATTTTAGAAACAAAGACCTGTGACTAAAACGAAACTTTGAGCGAATGAAAAAAATATTATTATTTTGGACAGTTTTTATAGGATAAACTCTGTGTTATGTGTTTTTTTTTAAACTAGATATTGGCCGATTTCCATAACGTACCCAAAGAGTAAACAATAACTACGCAGAATAGGTGGGGGTCCATAGATAAAAACCTATGCAAGTGTGCTAAACTTTTCTACCAATATTAATTTTAACAGATAACTACAGAAATATCTACCTACATTTAGTACCTGCATGTGTATTATACACATGTAGGTACTAAATGTCAAATGAGTCACATTTCACCCGAGCGGAGCCGGGTTTTCATCTAGTTTATTTATATTGTAGCGTCGATATTAATTCCTTTGTTATAAAAAAAAAGTTAACATTTCGTCAATACCTATCGTAGATACCATTAGACATTTTAATAATTTTTAGCAGCGTAGACCGCAACAATAGAAAGCAAAGATACGAATATATAAATGTGCAAAGAGGTAGTAGAGGACACCTACCTTGTAAAATAATAGTTTCGTCAACAGTCGACGCCGTCAACCACTTGAATCTACGCAATAACAGCGATGTGCGAATTTTATTAGCGGTGACGTAAACAACGATCTAACATCAAATTCTTATTCGCAGAACAGTGACGTCAGCCGGTCCTCGCCTCTCGAGGGAGCCTAGAATGAGGCCATAACCAGGGACACGTATACACGTTATTGTGAAACTCTGTGCATATCACACACATATGCACAGAGTATCACAGTGACAATATCACCCGAAGCCGATTCTCAGGTTCGAAACGACTGTTTATACACGTTTTATGATACAGTAATTATTACTTAAAATAATAATTCGGCGTACAAGTTGTCGAGCATCGAGATATTTAATAATGTTTTGGATTAAACTAACGACCTTGCGAATGCGTCCGCCGGTCCTCCGACCGATCAGCTAGTGAGGCTTCGCCTATTTACAATATTGTCGTAATTGATTTATTCCCGTCTCTTACATCAAACGGAGTACTAACGTTGGCATTACCCCCCTTAAGTTAAACTTGTGGATATTCAAAATTAACTTGCTACCACTGAATTCAAGATATACTCTCAAGCAATTAGCGGTGCGAGTGTCCTCGGGGTTTTCCATGGAAATATTTACCCGTGAGTGATAACTTAGTGATAATAAGCGCCGAGCGTCTAAGGACAAGGTTATTCTATTTCTACAATTGAATACCTTAAAGCTTTTTATTACTTTCCTATTTATATACATCTATATATGCGTGAAGCAAAAACTTTTACCTACCCATTTTTACGAAAATTGCGCGAACGGAGGAATGTGAAATTTGGCACAGAAAAGGAGTGCAAAATGCTAATATTTTATTTTTTCATACGCGTAAGAATAGATTAAATAAAAATTTTTTTGAAAATTGAAGTTAGTTGAAATTTTTTTTTTTTTACTTCTTAAATACTTCATCTGTGCGAAACCTCAATGACGGTGATCGGTGACTCTCTGAGACACAAACCGATAACTTCAATATCAGTGGTCTTTTCAACAATGTTTTGTCCCTGCTGACCTATCTCCAGGAATCATCCTGAAGACGTATGTATAATATAACAATGTCGGTGGTCAACGTGAAGCTAACGCCGCTACCGTGTCGTCGCGTGTTCATGAAACAATACGAAGTGTAGGTGCCCAAAGCGTGAGTAAGAAAGCATTTTGTTTAAGTTCCATGAGTCATGTCTCGCCACCGGTGGCACACATGCATGTCAAAACGTGTTAGAAACTAAAAACTATAATGATTTCATCGCAATATGCAGATTCGGCGCATGCACTACGTTACATACTACGGACACATGCGTGAGGACTGGGGACCGGAGAGCGGTGCGGTGCGGTGCGAGCGGAGGCGGAGTACTGCGAAAGATTGTAACTTACGGGGCGCGGCGAGCGAGCATGCGACTCACCTGCAACAACACAACGCTTATCAGCTGACTCACCTGCTAGCATTGCTGTCTCATACGTGTCTGTATATATTGACATGAGTGCTAGCAAGCTATTTTATAAGGCAAACTCATTGAAATGTTAACAGTCATAAAAGGATGTGATACACTGTAGCCATTTATTTATAATTTTTAAACAAATTAGCAATAGACGATTATGTCAGAGGTTCTTCAATCAGACTTAACATTATTATGTTATTATATCAACTGGCGATGGTTTGACTCACTGAAAAAATATATCGGATGAGAGGAGGAATAATAATTCCGTAGACCCGCGACACAGGGTGCAGAGCGTTACTCTGCGTACCTCATAAGTGTAAATATTGACCTTCGGAGACATTTTTGTAAAAGGAAAATATAAATATTACTGCACAGTATTTATTTTCCTTTATCATTTTACTAGCTGACCCTTGCGGTTTCACTCGCGTTTGAGGCTAAAAGTCGTGCTTCGCTCCTAAAAGTCGTAGCGTGATGTAATATAGCCTTCCTCAATAAATAAACTAGTACCTAACACAAAAATATTTTTTCAATTCGAACCAGTAGTTCCTGCAAATGGAGCGTTCAAACAAACAAACAAACTCTTCAGCTTTATAATATTAGTATAGATGAAATGTTTCCAATACTGTTAAAAAAACATTATTATGTGGCGCATTGGCGCATCATCTGAATTTTCGTTGACTTAATGAAGCAACAGATCATTTAAATAATTGAAATAATAATGTGTGTCAATGTAATGCTCTTGAACATTTCTTATTCAAGCAATAAAATTATTGATAGCATTAATATATAGCAGTTTTCAGTTTAAAATATACGTGTCGTTGTAATAGACCTTGAGTTGTTCCACTAGACACAATTTGTTCATGCAGCGCCTCTTCACACACAGCGTGCAAGCTTCGTGTCACGCAACAAGTGTACTGTTGACTTCTTAGTCAATACTGAGCTCCTACTCAGTTTTCGTAACGAAGATTATTCGGTGAAGACAAAAACATCTTAGTACACATTCTGAGTAGAACGACAGAAAAATCGTATGTGTGTGTAAAGAGTGGTAGTTAGGGAACGGATTACAAGAAGGCAAATATAGACACAAGGACGAATTACATCAGATTCTCACAATTTTTATGTCATCAGATAATTCGAAAATAGTTTAGTATAAAGCTAAATAATACAACTAATACTTTTTAAGAAAACGAAACCGAACGAAGTTAAAATAATACACAATTTCATGAAGTAACATGACAGTTATTCCAGTTGTTTATAGTTTAAAAACCAAATTACTGAGCCGGTTTTGATCAAAAGTCCACGGGATCTCAACACGTACATATGGCATTTCAAATGACTTAAATTGTAAATGTAAATTCGATTTTTTTCAGAATTACTTAGACGCCACTAGCGTCTTTGGAATTTGTTTTTAGGTACTTTTAGGACTAACAGCCTGGGACAGTAACATAAAATTTTAGGCTCCATGGATGTTCCATGAAGCCTAAAAATACCATATTTTTAAAATAGTTAGTTGATAATATGGTTATTCTACGAGGATATCCGGATAATTTAATTGTGAACATTAATTGTTTTGGTTTTTAAAGTACTTACTAATAATCGAACTGAACATACCTACATGGGATGTAGCCCTTGACATAAATTATCTAAATTTTAGTTTTGGACTTCAATTAATTAAATTCCAAATATACATACTATATTCACTATACTTTACAGTACATTATTAATTATAGTACACTCACTAGGCTATATTATTAACAATCCATTTTTGAACGAATAGGGAAAATTACCCCGATTTCATCAACCCAAGATTCAAAATGATACTGGATTGCAATCGCTAAGCATAAGTAAGGTATGCTAAATTGAGTAATTAGATTTACATAAATTGTTGTAATTAGACAGTTCATTGACATCGCATTATATCATTGAATCTATATTAGTATGAAGCGATATCGATTCGTCAATCAGTAAAGCCGGTCGCTCTTGTTGTTGTATATTAGATGGGAGAGTGATTTGAATATCGGATGTATTAGCTAGGCCAATATTGCAATGTCGAGATCGCCGGCGGTAAATTAGAACATGGAGGCGCGTGCGAGTACAAGCAAGTATCATAATTACTAGTCCGGCGAAGTCAAGTGGAGGCAATCAATTGGATCGAGTCTTTCGACACGAGCCTGCGCGGGCCGGTGACTCTCATAAACATGTCTCATGACTGTCAGCTCGAAGAAACCGCCACGAGTCTCCGAGCGGAACCCACAGTGAGATTAAAGCATAAACTCAGCTCGAGGAAAATGAAGAAAATTTCAATATTGCAATTGAACGCAGCCAAGCAAGTCACGTAATTTATACTGAGTAAGTAATAGGAGTCACCATTGAGAGTGCAGACACGTATACTAGTATATACTTAAAGATTATAATTTAATGGAATAGAGTCAAGAAATCAATTATATCAGCCAAAGTTTTCTCTAATACTAGTCCGACTGCAAGCGACAGCATGTTTGGACATGGCAACAGTAAATATTGAAACTAAAGGCAGTTGGTAATTTAATCACTTTTGTGTCACAACGCAGTGAAACAATAGTTCGTGAAAACAATAGTGCCGCGGTGTGAAGCGCGTGACGTCACTCAGGTGGGAGCTCCGAGCAGTGATAACGGCGATAGCGCGATAACGAGCGGCCCGCTTGCAACACGACACCACGACATCAGGTCATGTTTGTGCTCGCTGCCGCGGCGCGGCGTGATTCATGCTCGATACGACTGACGTTCCAGTGGAACATTTCTGTTATTAAAACTATTATGCGTTCATATTAAAAAAAGTCTCAATATCTACTCGGTCTGCTGACATTACATACAAAGAATATTATTAAAAAATAACTTATTATAGTATCAAAATGTAAACAAACATAGAGAGAATCAGTCGCGTGACAGATCACATCGAGTACCCGGCGAAGAAAAGAATCGTATAGAGTTTCACACCTGCAGAAGCACGAGACTGTGTCGTCAATGTCGAGAGGTAGCACGGAGGGAGGCGGCGCGGGCGAGGGTGGAACGCTACGGTACTTGACGTGGAGCACGTGGCGAGCCGCGCGCGCGCCGCTGCGCCGCAGGATACCCACGGGCCAGCGGCGCGGGCTCGTCTCCTCCGCCATGAGCGGCGGCGCGACGGGCGGGCGCGGGGGAGGGGGCGCGTCGCGAAATACGGCGCTCGCGGATGCGCGCCGCGAGCGACTGACGGCGGCGGCTGCGGCCGGAGCACGCGCCGGCGCCGCCGCACAGCGCCTCTCTGACATCACGCGTTATCAACGCAGCGCGCACCTGAGCCGCACCAGTGCCGCAGGTGACGCGCGCGGGCCCTACGGTGGGACATCGGTGCGACATCGTTGAGTGGTCGTGAACTCATTTATTCTACCTTATTTATTATCTGATATTTTTGTAATGTGTAAAAAAAATTAAAAAATTACAACACTTTTTAATTACTATACCTTAACTGATAAATCTGTAAACAATGTATAAACCGAAAGTAAAATGGTATGGTTGTCATAGTCGTTGAATGAATCGTCTCATCAGATACAGATGAGTAGGTAGATGTAAGAAGAATAAAAGTATGTCGTAACAAATGTATATTGTGTAATATAATGTTACATGTCAGGAGCTACAGTTTATTAAAATAATGTGAATTAACAAATCATCTGTGAATCTGATATAAATTAAACCAAATATGGAAGCGGTTATACTCTAAAGTAAATATTTGTTTACAAAGCAATAGGAATAAATATTTCAAATATCAAATAAGACTACACAATTATATATATATATATATATATATATATATATATATATATATATATATATATATATATATATATATATATATATATATATATATGTAACATGATTGTATAGTAAATAAATATATTATGACAAAACATTATAACAAATGAAATGTATGATTTAAAATAAAGAGAATTTGATTATTGTACTTCAAAGGATAAACAAAAATATATGAATAGTATTATAATGCTGAATTATTTGCAATTTTCTGAATGTAATTTATTTTAAAAAGTAACAACTATCGACTAAATCAACTTTCATGTTAGTGAGTGTTGCAGGCCCTGATTTATTCTAAATAACAACAAAGCTGATGCAGGTTTCTATTGTCACTTCCACAATGTGTCAAATAACAAAACATTTTATAATAACCTGGTATAAGCATTTCATTCAACACTACATGGAAAATAAACAAATTGATTTGTTTATGACGCATGACTTTTCAGGTACTTACTTACCTATCAATTGTAATAATTATCAGCTAACTTTACGATTGTAAAGCTGACATTGTTCGGGTCTATTGTGTTACGTGAGAGGCGACCAGTAATATGTGGACAGTGCTTACCCCATGAACCAGTCGACGGTGTCGCGCAGGTACTCCGGGAGTCGCTCCAGCTTGACGGATTCCTTTTTAGCTCACAAATGAACGAAATGGAATATTGCACAGCGATCGGATCTACACCGATAGCGATTTAGCCACACGAACACACCGACTGTCCCATCACTTTATCTAGTTATAAGAGGCGAATTATAAGATAACTGTTCACTTAAAATCTTGTTAACTAGAGCGTGTCACAGTCACCGAAGACGAAAATTTATAGAAGCAGCTGAGGCAAACTCGCCATGTTGCGCAACTTTGGCTTAAATTATTTAAAATTGAGAGCTTATTTTAAAGCCCTCCTTTGAGAAAATGCATGGCGGAGCTGCATCCTATAATACTTTATATAATATTAAGAGTATAAAAAACATAACTTAATATTTTTGTACAAAAAAAAGCTCTAGAATAATATCGTAACCAGAACGAAATATAAATATCATGTTGGTAGCACTAGACAGCTCAGCTGGCAAGAATTTGATAGAACTGTCAGAGTCAAACATTAATTTTATAAGGGTTTTCTTGAATACATCTATATATTTATTATATAACGTAATATTTATTTCTCTTACATTAATTTATATAAAAATACAGCATTTAAACATTTAATAAATAAATTTTCAATTGTACAGCTTTCATATTTGGAATACATAACATACAGATTTCTCATTTTCGTTTAGATAAAGATGTAATCTATACCCCTTAAACCTGTAAGCTGTATTCATTAAGGTTCACAAAACGTGTACCTTTTTCAATTTCGTTTGGTAATATATTATAACGTATGTAAACAGCTTATAGAGTTCTTTATACTTTTTTTTTTATATAAAGGATAGTTTATAACCATAGTTATGTGCGTTTATACTATTAGGCGTTAAAAATCAATTCTCCGTTCTTCACTTTAACAACAATGAGTATTAAATATTAAATTTATACCATGTTTAACAAGGCCGATTAAGGCCGCTGAAAATTTCATCCTAACGGACGTGAAACAGAGTGGAAGCACTTGCAATGACTTCTTTATCATTGGAAAAAATATTGTTGTATGTTTTATTTAATTTGCTGTTCCATAGAAAAGTGGAAATTTGAATCTACAAAACGAAAAAAACTTCGAAATTCCACAAAAAAGTGCTTACCTTTTAATTGCATTATTATAAGAGGTCAAACTTTATTCAAATTCAATCATCAAGTAATTCTGTTCAATGTTTTTTTTGGGTGGTTGTAATATATACATCAAGATAAAATTTCCTACTGAAGTTGTTTAAAAGTATATTATTATACTTTGTAATACTAATTATTAATATGAGTTTGCCTCTCATAATATAAAGCTGTCTTGTTACATTTTTATGTGTATGGCGTCACACAATTTCGCAAAAGTCGCAATAAAGGTAAAAAATTAAACTTTAAAGTTTTGTAAAATCTACATATGGAAAGTGGTTTCAGGAGAAACAACATTATTTAGCATAATTTTTAACCTTGGACACTCTTAGATACTCTTTAATGAATAATTTGTTAACAAATAAGATTTTATTATGTAAAAACTTTCCCAACAAATCCCAAAAATATCGATAAATTCTTGTATAAAATTATCTAATATAATATCGATATCGATAACATATTTTAGGAAGTAAAAATAGTCCTATTCCTATTAAACAAAAGCTGACGTTTTTATGTTTGTAGTATACAGTTCTTGTATGCATGATGTATTTGACATATTGGTGTGTATATTATTTATTAGTATTAATGTTTTCTTTTTACAAGTGTTCGTAATGTTGTAAAATAATTTGAGTATGTGTGTAGTAATATCAATGTATTGACTACCTCGCTTCTCGACAAATTTGCTGAAAATGTTGTTTGTAGAATAATTGTGCATGTTACTCGTCCAAATGCGTAATGGCAAGCACTATGCCATATTTATTTCTAACCATAGATATTTTACAACTAGCTGTGACATTCAGTTCTACTATCTAAAGATTTTATTAAATTTTAGTGACAGGATACATATTTTAGCCAAGAAATAGTACGTAATAAAGGTTATCTTAAGTTTTTGAAAACATTTAGGCCCTCGCCAATTTCATAATGTTCCGTTTACCGTTTGGCGAAAGGGTGGATCCTTTAGAGGAAAAACGCCAAGCAAGAGAAAATACAATTAACAGCGTTTTAACTTTTTGTGTGCTGTGTGCTGCTATTAGAATTGGTAGGTTAATTTTTAAGATTAGTAAAAAAAGTGCACTTATTCATTATTATAAATAATATAAGTGATGTAATGAATTGAAATATTAAAAAATAAATAAAACAAACTAACTGACAGACTGAATTGAATCAAGCATGGAGGCTAACGAAGTAGTTCAAACCTACGTCTTACTACCTAGTACAATAGAAAATACAATACTGAATTGACAGCAGAAAAGTTTCATTGCTCTTACTAGAATAGCATAAAATTTACCTAAAAAAAAATTTTATATGATATTCAAAACCAGTGATTTTTTATTACATTATGTTATAATTAATGTCTCATTTTCAAAACTTTTTTTACTAGGATTTATTCGTACATATAAGATTACAGATCATTGCTTAAAATAATAATGTTATTATAATATACATTCATAACAGGTTGGCACAGTCATCACTGTGTGTGTATTGCTAATGATCGAGGGTTCGATCCCTGCTCACAGTGTATGTCTGTATTACTCATATAAATGTTTGTCATGGTTTGGATGTTTGAATTGTGTGCTTCTGGACCCACAGCACACAATCTTGAGGTCCTAACGGCTGTTGAGTGTGAAGCGTTTTGTAACATATACATACAGTATACAAATATGTAAAAAATAATGAACTGCAATGATTGAAAAATAAACAAAATTATTAAACAATATATTCTTAATTTCAGCTCCAGTTATCCTCGAACACAGTGGATTTTAATTTAAGAAAGTGGTTTTATCATAGTTTTTAATATAGTCAGCTTATTGTTTCATAGTTGTGTATGATTTCTCAAGACACAGTTTTTAATTTGTTACATTTAGAAATGCTTCTGTGAAGTTGTAACTTCAACAAGTGTGAATTGAATTAAAATATTGATAATGTAAATAAATTTATTTAACAATAGTTGTCCTTTTACTTTTCAAATACCAATGTAAGACTGAAAAAAAAACTAAAAGGTTGTGTTTTATGGTTTTTCCCATTTTTATATATTTTTGAAGTAGAAACCTACTCAAATAAATTCCACACTTCAGGCAGGGCAAGCAAGGGAGTCGCTCAAAAGGATTTTTTTTTTCCAGTTTAAGACTGTAGTTACGTAGCCTATAGCCTTCCTCAATAAATGGACTATCTAACACAAAAAGAAGTTTCAAATCAAACTAGTAGTATCAGATTATCGATTAGCAGTTTAACTTAACAAACAAACTGTTCAGGTTTATAAAATTAAGTATAGGTAAGAAAGGATTACTAGGTAAGCTTGGTAAAAAATATACCAGATATAGACACCAAATTGGCATGGCCACTACAAACGCCATTTATCGAAATTGCTCCAAAATAGCATTCATAATAAATGACATCATTTTGATTTTTTCGAATATTCTTGAGCTTTTCCTAAACCACTTCAGTATTGAGGGGAAGAAAAAAGTAAAATTTGTTGAGCCGTTTAGTTAGTGCATGTTTAAGGTAAAGCAATATATAATCTTTGATTATATATTGTCTAGATATCCATTCCGCCATTCTCAAATATATTTGATATTTAAAAAATTATATCAGGAAATAATATTTTTCTTAAGCATAAGTGTTTATTTTGTGAATAAAATCGATAACTATGATAATAAAAAAATAGTTGAGCTATATAGTTTATCGTTATCTGTGGTTTTGTTTAAATCACATTAATTAGTGAAAAAATAATTAAGTTCGCTTGACGTTGTGTTTAATCTTTCAACCCATAAAATATTTCTGCTTAAGCGACAGTTTCAAAAGTAAATTTAACTCGTAAATATTTTTAGACAATATAACGGCTAAAATATATAAAAGATCATCCATATAAAACAAAATATTCAAAACTGTTCACATATTATTTAACTTGCATGCAGAAATTTTCCTATTTTATTGGTAAAATGGTATAAGCTGACAACCCTTTGCAGGCGCACAAACATAGATGGCGCTAGTGTCAGGTGTTCATAAAAATTACAAACGTATGACGATGCGGTATCTAGACAATATATAATCAAAGTATATAATCTATATTGTTTGTATTCTTGTTACTAATAACTTCATATCACACTTATCTATATAGTTTTAAGTGAAGTCATTTTGGGTTATAAACATTATAAGTTATTAATTATTATCTTTTAAATTAATATTAAAATTTACACTCTTGTTATAGTAGCGCCTCTTTAATTTAATGCATTTAGTCATACGGTCACTGGTGCCTATACAAAAGAGGGTGTTATTTACTCTCCACAGCTGTATTATTGGTCAGCAGTGGAAATTCATTTGCAAGATTTAACCCGTACATACTAGCAAATGAAGTTGCTACAGTAAGTCGGAAAAGTTCAGAAACATGGATTTGCTTAGATAAGTGTAATAATTTCATTGCGGGTTAAATGAAAACCAACCTCTGTAATAAATTACACTGAAGTTTATTTCTCATCCTGAATACATATTGACCAATGTTACTTATTTTACCTTTGCATCACTTCACAACTTTTTATTACAAATCACTCAATCAACATACATTTCTTATGTCTGAGGAAACAATTTTTTTTACTTTTCTATATATTTCGTTACAAAATTCTAAAATCTGATAATACAATGAAATTTAAGCATTCTTACAGTTTATCCACTACATTCATTTAGTATTGAAAATAAACGATCATGATAATAATAATAATAAAAATTGATTTAAGTTCTCGATAGATATATTTTTACAATTTCAACTAAAATACGCTCATTGTCGAGAGGGGCAGGTCGAAGTGCAATCATACGTTCAAACGAACACTATACATTGTATACATTTGTAAAAGTATCAAAATCGAGTAAAAGGCCTACAAAAAATTATCTCGAGACACTAACATTCGTTTACGTAGTATAACCTAAAAATTGACCTATTTAACACTGGAGTCGTCGGCCGCGGCGAGTCTAGCGTTAAAGGGTAACGAGGGTAGGTATTTAAACTATTTGGCTTAATTATATTTATATGAGATGAGCGCAAATAAAAGCGGTGCAGTGTCGGGTGTCCGTGTCGTGTCGCGCGTCGCGTGTCGTGTCGTGTGGCGCGCGTCGTGTCGGCACTAGTCCTCCGCCTCCTCGTCCTCGGACTCCTGCTGCTGCAGCCACGTCAGCCACGTGTTGACCTGCGCACAGCCAGCGGTTAACGCTTCCCTCATCACTTTGACGGACTTCATTATATTATGTACAACACCTTGTAGGATTTCGATAGAAATGATTGGATTTGTGCGCATTAAATGATTGGAACAATGCTTAGCAGCGCACACTGTGGCAAAAGTGCAGAATATTCCGAGGCTGCCTATGCCGTACTCTTTGCTTCGACATGCGCAAAGCTATCTCATTAGATATGGATGCTGATAAGCAATAATGTGTCAACCCACAAAAAGTGAAATTTAGAGATATTGATGTATTCTGATAGTGCATTTCGTATTTAACATTATACAAAAAAAAATTCAAGTCATTTGAACTAAATAAGTACGGAAAAAGTTTCTTAATCATATGCTTAGAATATTGAGAATTAAGTAAGTTCCATATTTTGGATTATGCAATAATTTAATATATTTGAAAAACATATTTTTAAATTAAAACCTTTATTAGCCTATCTGCTATAAATTGATTATACTTTTTATCAAGATAGAAAAGAAAAGATGGATAAATGTTTCTTCAAACAGATGTGTTAAGAATAGGTTCGAAATCTTTAGACGCCATTTTCTCAAAATGAAGTTCGTGTGGCTTGACACAGTATTGCTTATCAGCATCCATATATTATAAAAATTAATGTGTTCGTTCGTGTCTTGTGCACCGCCACGCCGTTCATTTTATTGCAGCAGAACTTTAGCAACTTATTGTTTGCACTTGCAGAAATGTTTCAGGGATAGTGGAATTAGCGTGAAGTAGATGACGCGCTTGGCGCATCGGACGAACAATAAGTTTTAGGCGGTCGTCCTGCACGATACCATCTACATTAATGTGGTGTAAAGCCACGTGCAAAAGAATAACATTAAATTGAAATTTTATTCATATATAATTAAATGGTTCTAAAATGCTAGTTGTCGCCGCTGTCGGGCACATAGGCAAGTTTAGTCTTTAATACTAAATCCTAGCAAAAACAGGCGATTAATACTACGAACCAACAAGACTCCGATTTTATCACCAGCAAGAGGCGAAAATAATTGTTAGTTTTAATTACTTGTATACCGATTAGTGCCCTGTTAGTGAAAATCACTTTAACCCCTGACATAAGAAGAGAAATATTATGTGTTTAACATGACACACATCATGAAGATAGATGTAATTATTTTTTTGTTTGAAAATTAACTTAAGAGCTTTATTACTTATGACTCAAGAAAATTCATTGGGCTATTTGAAGATCATCCTCTATTTCTAGTTTCGAGCTTTTTTTGAGTCAGGGGGTTTTTACTAATTCTTTAGCACATTCTGAACCCTGAAGTTTCAGGCGAATGTCAACATATGAGATGTCATTAAATTCTTATGCGATACTAATCGCCGTGATTTTAAGTTTGAATATAATAACCGAGGTCTTGTTTCTGCGCGTCAGGCGCGCGTACCTGGAAGAGCGCCTCGCCCTTGCCGGGGTAGGCGTCGGTGACGTCCTCGCGCCAGCGCAGGAACGCGTCCTCCTCGCACACCTCCAGGTTGTACAGATACATGAACCAGCGCAGCAGCATGCCTGCGTCACATTTGGACAATATTTCCTTCAATATATGTATACAAATGTTAATACTTAGTATTTAAGAGGAGGATGTGATGAATAAACCTTTACATATGTTTACGCTTACTTGAAAATTATATTGCAATAGCCATCGTCCAAAACCAAAACGACGACTAAAGACGAAGGGAAGGGAAGATAGAAACATCTCGATACGATGAAATGGTAAACGAGCGAATGCGCCAGAGCGCTCGCGTACCTTTCGGGTAGCGGTGGCGATGCGCGTGCAGCTGTACGGCGTACACGGCGGCCAGCTGCAGGTCGGGCCGGCCCTCCAGCAGCGCCGTCAGCAGCGGCGCGTAGGCCTCCGCCAGCGTCTTCTCGCGCTCCAGCGCCGCCTTGTCGGGCGGCGCCTGCCCCGCCGCGCCCGCCGCCTCCGTCACGTGCTCCGCCACCAGCGCCACGAGCGCCGACACGAAGGCGCCGTTGTGGCGCACGGCCGGCTCCACGTTGGCCTTGATCCAGCGGTACAGCGCCGTGGGCGCCGGCTCGGCCGCCAGCTGGCGCGCCAGCGCCGCCTGCACGCGCAGCTGCGGCACCAGCGCGCCCAGCCCGCGCGCCTCCAGCGCGTCCAGCGCGCGCGCCGCGCTGCCGCCCTCGCGCTCCGACACGTAGGCGCACAGGTTCAGCTTGCTCTCGCCCAGCAGCGCCGCCAGCCGGCTCGAGCCCACGGCCGCGCCCAGCGCCTGCAGCACCTCCAGCAGCAGCGGATGCTGCTGGCCACCCTCGCACCACGCGCCCAGCTCCGACAGCGTTATCAGTTTCTGGACATCATGGACGCGTTGAGACTTGGCTTCTACGACTTACTTCATTTATCATATTCAAATATTTAACCTACATAGATTACGATTCTTAAATTCAATTCAATTCTTTGGTTTATGGCTTTCAGTTTTGCCAATTAGACACATGTTATTTCGCCAATGTCGCGTGGAATGGAGAAGACACGATGGAGATTGGACGATCCTTAAAAAACTATTGCTGTCAAAAATCTTTTCACATGCAGAGCGAACTACTCGCATAGCGTCTTTTCTGTCACTCACATGTGACACTTTGACAACGACTAAAGTGTTATTACACATAAAAAAAAGCAGATGGATAATGAATTTTCGGTCGAAATCGAGCAAATACAGTGGGTGCGGTAATAAATTGTTGATCGAAAAAGTTGCAGCAGCCCACCTCGCGCACGGCGTGCGCCAGCAGCGCGGGCAGGCGGCGGTGCGGGTGGTGCGCCAGCAGCAGCGCGCGCAGCGCCTCGCCCAGCGGCGCGCGCTTCACGGCGCGCACGACGCCGCACGCCGCGCTGGCCAGCGCGCGCTCCGCCGCCGCGTCGGGCGCCGCGCCCGCCAGCGCGTGCTCCAGCACGGCGGCGATGACGCGCCGCAGCACCTTGTCGGGCAGCTGTAGCTCGCGCAGGCGCCGCAGCGGTTCCGGCTCGTCCGCCTCGGCGTCGCCGGGCTCGTCGGCGCGCTCGCCGCCGGCCGCCAGCGCCGCCGCCGCCTCGAGCGCCAGGCGGCACGCCTCCTCCTTGTTGGGGCTCTGCGGACGAGCACGAGGCGAGTGAGCGACGGGGGCGCGCGGGGGGCCCGGCGCGGGCGCGCGGGGAAGAGCTCCCTCTCACCTTGTCCTTTTTCGGTTTATCCTTCTTGTCTGGAGCCGGTTTGATGGCGATGGCCGGCTCCTTCATCAGCGGCGGCGCGCTGGCGAAGGAGGGTGTCAGGACGTCTGAAAAATTCTTTTGTGAATTATATATTTTAAACTTTCGCGATTTATGCCATTCATATTTAATATAACGGATCTTATCGCGATAACTAATGATAGTAATACCTTTTTTTTCAGTCAGCTCGTGACCACGGCGAATGTAACTTCGTCGAAACGTCGGGCAATAAAAAGGTATTACTACCATCAGTTATCGCGATATGACCCGTTATATTAAATATTCTTTTATGAACTTCAATGGTGACTATGAATGTAAACGAACCTTAAAAATCGAATGTAACTTCTAATTATTGTCGTATCGATTGTGCAATAATTTGGCTCTATCAAGCTAAAGTGATGATGAGGATGGATAGTGGAACTCGTAAATGGTTTCTAGTGCACATTCTAGCACACATTTAGTTTTCTCTATGAATCCGATACCTTACATTTGGTGACTGAGGTCCAGAATGATACTCTCTAGAGACGTGTAGTAGAATTTTGTAATGATCACTAGTAAAACCCTCGATTTGAGGTAAATTCGGCTCGCTGTGACGAGTGGACGGAGACACTCACTCTGCGGCGCCAGCGGCAGCGGCGCGGGCTGCGGGCGCGACAGGCGGTTGGCGGTGAACATGAGCGAGTTGGCGGCGGGCCGCATCTGCACGTCCTGCAGGCCGCCCGACGTCATGGTGACGCGCGCCTTGCCCGCGCGCTCCTTGGCGCCGGCGGGCGCGTGCGCCGAGTGCGGCGCGTGCTGGTGCTGCTTGTAGTGCGAGCGCGGGTAGTAGCCGGGCGCCGAGCGCTGGCGGAAGGCGTCGCGCGGCGCGAAGCCGTTGCCGAACAGCTTGTCGGGCGGCGGCACGAGCGCCGTGGCGGGCTGCAGGCTGAGGCCGGCCAGCACGTCGTCCAGCGGGCGCGCGCGCAGGCCGCCGCGGAACAGCGAGTCGCGCTCGCGGTCGCGGCGCGACGGCGGCTCGTCGTCGGCGCGCAGCTGGTGGATGGGCACGGGCCCCTCGGCCGACACGGCGGTGCGCGGGATCCAGCCGCTGCGCCGCAGCTCCACCACGTCGCGCAGCATGAAGCGGATGCGCGGCGCCAGCTCGCGCGACGCGGACAGCGTCTCGATGCGCGCGAAGTACTGGTCCATGAGGCCGCGGCCGCGCTCCGAGTCCAGCACGCGGCCGCAGGTGCGCACTAGCTGCGCCAGGCACTCGAGGTCCTCGTGGTGCTCGGCGGCCGCGCGGCGCGCCAGCAGGTTCTGGATGCAGCGGTGCAGGATAGACTCGGCCAGGATCTCCAGCTTGCCGAGCTCGCCGATGAATTTGATGTTGCCGAGCATTTTGCATTTGGCT
Organism: Hypolimnas misippus; assembly: GCA_037950945.1. Classification (NCBI taxonomy): domain Eukaryota; kingdom Metazoa; phylum Arthropoda; class Insecta; order Lepidoptera; family Nymphalidae; genus Hypolimnas; species Hypolimnas misippus. The sequence continues at coordinate 16,356,310 of JBBEEQ010000010.1, read as the reverse complement.
AGATGTCGTTTTTCTTCTTCTTCGGGTGTGAGCACCTTGTCTTCGAAGGCCGCGAACGCCTGCGAACGGAGTTATGTGGTTTAAATATTTTGATTACAAACAACATATCAAGAATACAATTTAGCTGGGTTTTACTCTTGGCCTTCAGCCATATGCCACGCTTTGCCACTTAAACTGTGAATAACAGTGGCAATATTCTTAACTGAGGCGGTGTCTTTTGTCAAATCTTTTCAGACTTACTAAATTTTAAGTGTTTGTAGTTCACAATTTTCGATATGGTTTAAATAAAAATATTAAACGCCACACGTGAGATATTTGAAACTCCAATATATATTATACATATAAACTATTTATTAAATAAAAAGTAGAATAGGAAAATGATATGAGAGATAGCTTTAATGTAATTCTAAATGCATTTTTATCGCCAACAGCTGAAGGTTTTTGTCTTGCTCAGAGCCGGATATTAGTATTATGACGTAAATTTGTAGGCAAGTTTCGTTCTCTGCCCTTACCGGGTCCGGTCGGGTATCGACGGCATTACCTGTCAAGTCCCGACTAGAATAATAAGCAAAATCTGGTATGAAGTATATAATAATTATATAAGGGATACCTGAGCGCGGTTTTCGAACTCGGCGCGACATTTGTTAAGCAGGAGTAGCTTGAAGGTGCAAGGCTGGCCGTGCGGCTCGAAGTTCGGCGCCTCCTCGCTGAGCCGCTTGCACAGCTGCGCGTACATGGACGAGTACTTGGGCTCGTCCAGCGCCTTCTCGAATATGAGCAGGATCACTCCTCTCAGCACCTTGTCCGAATCCAGTTCCAGTCCGAGTAGGTCATCGCTCAGCTTTTGGAATTTCTCCGGTGTGAGTTTGTTAAGTATGCCGCGCACCTGCAACGCAAAGGACGCAGTGAGCGGCGTGCGGGGCGCGGGGCGCGCGTGCGGCGCCGGGCGGGGCGCGGGGACTCACTTTTCTATGGATGATGTCGTGTTTGGCGTCGCCGTCGGGCACATCGTGGTGCCGCAGCGAGGATGGCGGGACCCAGCGCCGCCTCGGGGGGACCGGCGTCCGCCCCGCGGCGCGCAGCACGGGCCCCGGCTGCCGCGCGCTCTCCGTCTTGCGGCCGGTGTCGCCGCCTCACACACACTCGCCTCGCCTCCGCCTCTCTCCGCGACCGCGCACACCGATCGCCTCCGTTTGCACTCTGCGGACGCGAACGCACAAATTAGTAAAATCAATTAAAATAATTAATGCGTGAAGATATTCACGATCTGAAGGTTGTAAAATTGGCAAAGCCGTAAAATAGTGCAACAAACGTCGACATTTTGAACAATACCGCTAAATACGAGACGCTACCTTGTTTGTAACTCAGCATACGGCTAAGAGGAATCGATCGACATCTTAATAATTAAGATTCTTTCAGCCGTTAGGATGATTCAAGAATGAAATATTCCGCTTATTATATACCTAGATACGCGTGAAAAACATAATCCATTATGCGCTGTCGCGCAGTCAGGCATACATTCACATGGATGACATTCACACCCCGGCCGGGGTGGCCAAACAAACGATTTCGATTATCTGGGGTGGATAAACAGAATCATCCCATTTATATAAATATTTTTTTTTATAATATATATATTCACAGCCTAATTGTCTTTATTTGTTAACAATAACCGGAACGAAAACCACGTATTTTCTAACATTTTATTATATGATTATAATTTTATTATATGATTTAGTTCAATCATTCCATCGATAATTTCTTATCTAACTCTTATGTTCGGCTAGAAATGCGCCACATTTGTCTGCCAAACAAGACGAGTGAAGGAAAATAGACTATAACACATTCGATCACTTAAAACCTGGGGTCTGTCCTTTTTCCGAACCTTTATTATTTTCATTGGTTCGTTATATTAACATCGCCTGTCCAAGTTTTACCCTAAACTAGCTTCTATTCGCCGCTTCGTCGCGTTATTGTAGATTTTGTATGAAAATCATGCGCATATGCATATGTTGCGTCGACGTGAACCCTGTACACACACTGTATACTACACTTATTGCAGCTGTATAATTTTACGCCTGAGCTGAAAACCAATATATTTAATAAAATATAAATTAAAATACACCTGGAAACATAAACCTGGAAACCTTTCATCTAGGATTTTTTCTATAAATAATGAAACGCAGATATTCTGCATATCTGCAACATAGCTGCTACATACTGGTTTTAAAAATATTATATTACAGAAAAATACATTTTACGAATTCATTTCCTTTTAAAACTATCAATCAACCACTTCGGCCTAGGTTGTTTGATTATTTGCATTTTTTGCATTGAGAATAATTAAAGAACCTACTTATTATACAAAACATGTTAAAACAAATAAATTAGATAAATTATTAACAAAATAAATTGACAAAAGACAAATAAAAATTGTCCATTTTTATAAAAAAAAATTAAAAGTAGAATATTTAGAAAACAATAAAGTTTGAGTAAAGGGTTTCACAGTAAAATCAAAGAGGAACGATGGGAACGAAATCTACATTATGTAAGCGAGGCAGCGCGCAAACCCTAGTTTTTCAATTAAAGCAACTATAATAACAATACCATAAAGAATAATTAAATATTTAGAAAACCCCTACATTTCATTCATTGAGACCAATTCAACGAGCGTCAACACGACACCTCTGCCGTTAGTTGGCAAGTCGTGTGTCCTGCTGGTTCCAGGCGAAGCCGCCGCATCCGGTCAAGGTTACGCAACTATGTTCCTTTAGTATCGTTGAAGTCACAGCATCAATCAGACTAATATAAGAAGCTTAAATCCTTCAATAAACATAAGAGCTGATGATGTCGAAAATACGACTGAGCGTCTGAACAAACAAATATATGAAATATTATAGCTACGAACCATCCCGATAACATCGCCTTTCAAACAAAAAAAAGAAGGCTGGGCGTAATGGCGATTTTGTTTTGATAGTTGAATTTAAAATATTCCCCAGTTATAATCTCTGTATAACCGTGCGAAGTCGGGGCGGGTCGGCCGTGCAAAAACAAAGAAACATATGATGTATCAATGCTTAAATCAATTGCAGATTTGTCTAGTACATTTTTTTCAATCAAAGCACTAAAACCGTGAAAATGAATTTCTCGTGTTCTTCGAGTACTATGTATGCGTAAGGTTATCGTTAGGAATTATAAGTTATTTGATGGTTAAGTTATTCATTCACCTGCATGTAATTATGTATATTATTCCAATTACAGCACTATAACAGCAAAACCAAGACACTATGAAAATATTGTCATCTTGTTTGCCATGATTTGATCTGTAGCCCACTTTAAAGTTATCTTTCGACATTAGCGAACTTACGTGTGCCTGTTGAATACAAATATTACATAGTAGTGAAAAACGAAGCACGTCTTTCTGAGAAAACACTACCTAGTCAGTCAACCAAGCGGCGATGCTTCGCACGCCGGCGAGCAGGCGGCCGACAGTAATAGACCAAACGGCCAGATGGTTGACAGAATATAAGCAATTGCTGGAAATGGCTAATGCCATTAATAATAATATATTATACGAGCAGAGGTGACCGCTAAACACCGCGTGACTCGGAACACGACGTCCTTTTGGTGTTAGGAACATTTTATGTTAATGTCAGAGAATGCTCGACTTAGCGTCGTATCGAATAAACGTAATTTGTAGAAATGCTAACACCGACACGACACGCGCTCCCCTTACAATTGAGTCTAGGATCATTGTGCACTAAAGTTAATCCCTTTCGTCTAAGCGGAGTTCATTAAACTTGGGCTAGGTCGTTATCTAAAGCGATTTTTCAGCATTCCGATCCTGTGTACAACTACAAATAAAAATAAACGTTTAAGTTGAAAGGTTGTCGCACCTTCCACAACAATTATTATTTTTATAAAGTAAGATCTTATCTAGTGAACTAGCTAGCTGTGCTACCTATACTGCCCAGTCAGCTGGGCTCGTCCGCGGTTGGGCGAGGCGCAGTGGGACGCGGTCGACGGTCACTGGCGGCCGCCGTCCCGACCGCTGCGAAACGATATAATTTAGAGCATGATCGAACTTGATGGGTAAGACGTCGCCTAATTAATACGATAAGTCGATGGGGGTACAGGAGGCGAGCGGCGAGTGGCGACGTGGCCGCACTCGTTCGATAGCACGGGGTCGCCGCACTCGCCGCTCGCCGCCACCCGCTTCGCGCGGGGCCTTGGCGCTGTCGCGGCAAGGTCGTCCGACGTGAGTTCGGCGGGCTCGCTATTTGCATCTTCGCTCTTTAACGAACGACGCTCATCATTCTAAGACAAAAGTTATCGACAATATGACCAACGCTCAGTCCCTCGAACTCATCACAGCACACACGGTATACGATCTCTGAATTACATCGATATCGCTCCGTGAGAATTCGTAACGCACAACATTCAACACATAATAGCACAAGATCGAACCGAGGGGCGAACGTTCAGAGGAGAAACGAGTCCACGGCGGAGGGCAGACGACACCGGTGCACCGCGCGGAGGGTCGTTGCGCGGCGCGGTGTCAGTGACCCGAGCGCGCTGCATCCCCCAGGTGCGGCGGCCGGCGCGCGGGCGGCGAGCTGGGCGCGCGGCCGCGCTCCACGCGCGCCTCCCGCGCGGTCGACGACCCGCCGCCGCCCTGCGCGCCCGCGACCCCCGGGTCCGAGCCCCACGCACACATACATAAAGATTTCGGTGATCGCCGATACGAGAGCGGACCGATGCAAATTTACACTAAAATGAGCGCCAAAATTGTAAACTTTGCATACCTTATAATTTTTATTAGATTCGATCGTACGAGACCGTAGCGAGATCGTCTAATCACTAGACTATATTTTATTTTTAAATCGCAACATTTATTCTAAGCATTTGTATTTTTTAAAAAGATGGAATTTAGTTATAGCGGTTAGGCTGCTCTCTACGAGCGAGATTCCTAATTACTATTATCTCATACCGAACTAGGACCCCGATAGCACTAATTGAAAATATATCGTAATATTTATTTATTCTCTATTAGGTAAGTGTTATTTAATTTACAATGTATATATTTTTAAGCATCTGTCGATATGATATATTGTCAGCGATCGTCGGCTAATCGGTCAAACAGCACGCGCAATAATGCCAGCAGACGAGTGCGTGGCGCGGGCTGTTGGATTTAACGGAAATGAACAATGAAAATCAATAGCACGTCAACACGTGTTAACTGAACAGGGCGAACTCTCGTAATGAATAGTTGTTTCGTCGAAGTCCGACGTCAATATTTTAGACAAACTCGATAGCTTTAAATTGTTTCTTTTGTTACAATTTGTAGCGTTCAATTGAAACTACGATATACTGATCATCTCGTACCGAACAACGTTCTCGTTTGACGAAAAAAGAAAATATTGATTTCAGTTCTTAACTGTACGTCTGAACTTACAATCTTACATATTAATAAAAGCCAGTGTTTGTATATTTGCCCTCTACGCGTTCCGAACCCATTGATTGGATTGTGATGAAACTTTGGTAGGGTGTTCTTGGAATACAAGGGTTCCTGACGATAAAAATCTATATACTTTAGATAGCATAGCATGCCATACCGTGTACAGAAATAGCCCGTTTGTACTGAACATTCAGTGTGACTCGAAATTGAAGTAAATTATTATAGCCCTTTATAAATAATATGTAAATATGTAATATTTCATTACCTGAAATGTGGCTTACATTACATGTGGCGTGCGCAAAACACAATATTGTATAAGTGTGCATGATATTAAATTAGTCTTTTTTGTATGAAGTACATCGAAGTAGATGGAATTCAAAAGTCAGTACGAACAACCTCTGAGATGGAGCATCGTTATATAATTTGTAAACTGCGCACGTTTTGGCATGAGCCTTGTATAGAATAAGCAAAGTGTATTATCAGCTTGCTAATGAGGAAGCAAAACCAAATTTTCTCATTCATAAAGTTATTGCTAGCTTTCGTATCTTTTGCTGAGCGATTTCTGTTGGTCGAGCGCGGTTTATGTTGGCTCTACCAAAGATATCTTCCAAGCCGAGGTCGCGGCGCGGCGACGTCGAGTTGAAGTCTAAACGTTGTGTCGTCACGACAACGCGAGCCAATAAAAACATAAAACGCTATGGAACAGAGCGAAGCGCATGAGTCTCGTTAAACGAACACTACGTTTATTTCTTTTTTTCCTGTAAATTTAGTAAATAATTTATAGAATTTGCTAATGAATAAGAACAAAAACCTTTCGAGTCTAATTTTCTTCGCTTATCTTACATTCGATTTAATTTGTCATTGTGAGCGAGGTCATTAACCGCACGTACCTAACCTAGCCAAGGTCAAGATCTACGTAGTCCCGCTGAATGTCGCGGCGCCGCGGCCGCAGATCATCGCCTCGCGTTCTCGTTCAGCGTATGCACACATTTCACGATCGTTTTATTCGTAGTCCCCGAGAGGGAACAGCGAGGGGTTTGTTCCGACAGGAGCGTCTATCGGAGGGGTCGATGATTTCGAACATATCATTGCATAATTTCCGCGACAACGGCTACGGGGCGGGCGGAGCGGGCCGGAGAAGGCAGGTAGGACGGATCCATAATAATCGCGTAGCAATAAAAGCGCAATAGACAAGGGTCGCGGGCCGGGCGCGGCGACCCACTTGCAGCGGCCGTGGCGTGCTGCGGCCCGCTCCGCTACCATTGACCCAGATCCGCGCGCCCGCTCCCGCTGCCGCCGCCTCGCCCTCGCTTCCTATGCACAGTGGCAGCGGCGCGGAGGCCTTGCCGCGACCCGCCGTATCGCTTGCCTGACCTACTAACCAGACCTGCCTAACTCAATATGCATCATACGGCCATTTACCAGTTTTTGAGCTACAAATGTTGCTCTAGAAACCTACTTTGGATTACATTTTTCATTTTAAAGATTCTTTTGTCAGTGTGACATTCAATGAGTAAATATATAGGCGTATGTGGTATTATTTCGTGTGTGATTGCAATATCAATGCAAATAGATTAATAAGACATAATGTATTCATTAGCAATATATTACTTCTACAATAGACGCAGATGTGATAAGTATAATTTTCCACAAAAAAATTATAAAATATATCAAAAGCGTGTCATATGTCAATATTAATATAGTATTGTAATGTTTTTACATAAATCATATTGTAACGGTTTTTTCAATTAAATTGTTAAATATATACAAATTTTAATTTCACTACATATATCACTACAAGTAAAAAGTGGAATTTTTAATTTATAATTTTAATGTAGAGAAACAATAATGGTTGAACAATTGAATTTAGTACTTCAAAATGTATAAATCAAAACATACCATAGTTCCATATATGTGTAGTAACATCTAATCTAATAATAATGTGTGAACACCTAGTGCCCTATCTCTGCATCTACGTCTATAAGGACTTCTTCATGCTTGTTAGTCATTATATATATTGCAGTATCATATACTGTCTATGTATATCAGATAATATTCAAGAATGTTGTGAAATAATGTGCTACTTTGAAATATTATCAAAGCTAATGAGAGAGGGATTTATTTCCAAAAATAGTGCTTATCATTAAAAAAAACATTTGTTCATATTTTTATATACACAAAATAAAACTTAAACAAAAAAAAGAAACCTTTTGCCCTAAATCAGACTATGTTAATTTCATTTCCTTACAATTCTTTGTTTAAAAGTCCAAGTTTTCAGCTATATTAGATCATTTCTCTAAGTATGTGTAGAATAATTAATTAAACGATTATAAAAACTAGGACTATTAGCAAGTTAACCTATTTGTTGGAAATATAGATAATTTTCTCATATGAATTGACTTTGATATTATTCACTCGTCTTACATATAAACGAGAGACACCCACGATGCAGGACAATAAAGAAACAAAATGTAGCAAAAACACACATAAGGGGACAAGCGGCCAGATAGCGCCACTCGCAATATACAACTTCCTTGTCCCTTGCCGTGAGAGGAGGTTAGAATGCACCTTACCCTTGTTAAATTATTGAATCTTCCGTGATTTAGTCATCCCGAGAGTTGGATATGGCGTTAGTTACAAACAATACACGAGATTCATACAGATTCTAGAATAACAGGAACTTGTAAAATGGCTCACAAAGGTGACGCATCGACACGAACCGATCGAATATTCTTGGCGGATCCTGAGCATCCCCTTGATAATTTGCTCTTCTTTCGTAATATTTAAGGTCATATGCAGCTTTCGGAAGCCACTAAATACACTATAATATATAAAATTCACAAACTTACGAGGCGATGAAAGTCAATTGTGGAAAGCACACGCACCGCAACGCGACAAGCGAGTTCTTTTGAACGCACACAACTGCCAAAAATTGTGACACTACGCTTAAATGTTTCACACATATGAGAAATTTACTCACACTAGTCCACTGACAGTGAAAGTTATACCATAGACACTTTTTCTATTTTATTGAATACAATAGACAATATGCTTCAACATAATACAGATAAAAAATTTAAATTGTTTACATTTCATTTCATTTCAAAATTAAATAAAATACATTTGAATAATCTTCAAATCATTCTGAAGATAAGATTTTAAATAAATTATTTTCATTAAACTATGATCAATTTTTATTACAAAAATACTTCGGTGTTGTAAGTATATAAATATAAAACATGCTCTGCGGTACTGTTCATAGACATAGAAGTTAGCGAACTGGACCGAACCGTGCCGAGCGAGCTTTCAAAAATAATTCGTCGAGAATACACCAAAGAAACTATAGTCTATTTTCTTTACTGGTTTTATATAGCAGACACCACTAACCTAACCACATAAGTTTATAACCTAACCACACAGTTATAGATGAGCAATTGTCGACCGAATGATTGAACTGAATCATTTTTCATAATAAAAAATTATTATATAAAATTCGTGATTATCGTTCCGGGCATTGTTACTGAATAGGACAAGTAAAGAAAAATAGACTATACCAAGAATCCTGAAAAGAATTTCTTACCATTGACTAGTATTTTGACGAAGCCTATAAAAATTTTTTTCAAAGTATTGGTATTTTTTTTTTAGACAAACATGTTTTCCTTTCAAAATCAACAGGTTCCATTCTTTTCTGGGATAATTAAAGGGGCGACGGGGTTTTAAATGATTTAAACTACTTATTTTATCTTGGATTTAATTAATACAAAAGGTCATATATATTTACTTTATTTTGTCACAACCTTTCACAATGTCTGCAATATTTCAACATGTTGTTTTTCACTATTTGAAATTATGAAGATTATTGGTAACAAGAGGGTCGACCACATGCTCTAACATGTTTCGAAATGGTGAAAAACAAAGTCATTAACAATCTGTAAAACACCAACAATTATATTTTTAAAGCTTTTTTTCTGGTAAATAGATAGTGGTGTTAGAATAAAGTTATGGTAAAAAGTGTTCCGGTTATGAGGCTGCTTCTATCTGGAATCTGTCATTACCAATTTAGCTAGCGCCCTTATTATCTTTTATATCAGCTAAAGAATTATATATAATGCTAGTATTGGATTTTCAATTAATTTACATACTTTTAAGTAATTCGAAAGCTTGGTTTTAATCAGTACTTATCAAATTTCTTGGCTCAAACTTCAAATTGGCTACTCCAAGAAAGTCTCTTACGTTATGAACGGTTTAAGATTCAGGAAATCGAGCATCCGCATCAATATTTTTACTTCTGGGTTTAATCATATCTTTACCTATTTCAAATTCGAAGACCATCTTCATCTTCCGGTTTATAACATCTTCCACGTTTGTATATGGTATGATTATATCATTCAATTTTTTCGTACTAAACTTTCCCAGAGTCACCAAATTTCGCACGTCTATCTAACGTATCTGATAACATTACTCCATAATTTTCGTCTTTTTAAGTTTAAACTATTATCAGTTTAAATTGCTAATCATTCTATGAAACAAAAACATTAGACATTCTGTTAAAAATGCAATAATTCAACACAAATGAAACCATATCATGCATTTTATCCCTTTATTTTTCCGACAGTTCAACATATCACCGCTAATTTGACACATCCTTTTTTTAATGAAAAATACATAGAAATATAAAATGGGTTGGACTCTAAGGAGTCCGTAACATGGTGCCCCGGCAAAATTATTAAGAGGGTATCTGATTATTTTCAACGAGTATCCGTATTAACTTCACAACCGGCCTCCCCAGTATACCAGTAATAGTTCTTATTTCAGCAACCCGTACTTTCCCATCTAGTCCCGGAAATACTTTTTGAATTATACCTTTAGGCCAAACATTCCGAGGCATATTCGGATCACCAATAATGACAAAATCTCCTTCTTTCAAATTGACAGTATTTTGGCCTAGCGATGATCTCGGTAAAATGGTTGGCAAGTATTCTTTAACCCAACGTTGCCAAAATATATTAGCTAATCTCTGTGATTTTCTCCATTGTTTTCTTCCCATTAAATTCACATTATGAAAATCACCTGGTAAAGAAGAACCTAAAAGAAAATGGTTAGGGGTTAAAGCCTCTTGATCGTCTGGATTTACAGAAACGTGAATTAATGGCCGAGAATTTATTATATGTTCCGCTTCGACGAGTAGGGTTAGCAATATTTCTTCCGAAGGAGCAATTGCGTTCATGGTGGACGCTAGTGCTTTTTTAAAAGAACGTACTAGCCGTTCCCAACTTCCTTCCATATGCGCTGCCGTCGGTGGATTAAACTTTCATTCTTTCCATTTGTACACCGTAATTAAGTGATGCATCTCTAAATTTTTCAAACTTCTTTTATTGCTTTTTTCAATTCGGTTTTAGCGACCTGAAAGTTAGTTCCATTATCCGAGTATATTATCTTAGGGCAACCTCTTCTGGCCATCATTCGTCTTAGCGCTAATTTAGCGGAATCAGTAGAAAGACTAGAGACTACCGCCCTCGTTGTTAAACTCATTAACAAAGCTCCATAACGCTTTTCACGTCGTCGTCCAATACTAACTAGCATGGGCCCGAAATAATCAAGGCCACAATGACTTAATGGCCTTAGATGATGTGATAATCGAGCAGTGGGTAAATCTCCTACGAATATTTTAGACGGTTTCGATTTTCTTAATCGGCAGCGTTGGCACAAATGTTCGGTATTCTTAACCGTCGGTCTCAAATGTTTAATCCGAAATCATTGTTGACTATAGTTTCACAACTACCGTGTAAACCTCTTTCATGATAATGTTGTACGAGCAGTCTCGTATAAATATGCCTTCCGTCTGAAATTATTGTTTCTTTTACATACAGGTCAATCCCGATTAACGCGTTAGCACTTCCTTTCAACCTGATCAAACTATTTTCATCCAGATATGTATTTAATTTAAATAAACGACTTGATTTCTGTACCTCCAAACCCAATTTTTAATTTATCTAATTCTAACTTAAAACTCTCTTTCTGACATTAGCGTATCCAAAGTGTCTCAGCAGCATCGATGTGTGTGCGTCGTAACGAAATACCTTTCTTCTCTCGCACACAGTCAATAAATAAAAGAACGAAAGCGGTACTTCTTATAAATTTTAACCATTTAGATAATCTTTTAATGTCAGGTAGGCTCTGCGTCAATGTGTTATCGGTAATAATTAGTCGTACTTTTTTCTTTTCATCTGGTAAATTAATATCTCTATTGAAATTCTGTGTCGGCGAATCTTTGAGCTGGTCTGTTCTCAGACCGTATTCGAATTTGTAAAAACATCTCCTTAATATCAACGGAAACTGCAATATTGCCTTTTCTAAATTTAAAGATAATTCCCAGAAGTGGCGCCAGTAAATCAGGTCCAGTCACAAGTTTATCGTTCAAAGAAACGCCCTTTACTTTACAAGCTGCATCGAAAACTATTCTCAGTTTATCAGGTTTATTTACATGAGCTACTCCAAAATGAGGCAAATACCATTTCTTTGGAGACTCAATATGTTCACAAGGTCCGGTAATCATTTCTTAAGAAATTATCGATATTATCTTTGTGCTTTTGGCCATAACTTTTATTTAAATGCATCTCCTTTTCGACAAATCTCAGTCTTCTGCTTGCATTATTATAACTATCTGGCATAATAGGAAAGTTTTCACGCCATAACAAACCGACCTCCCATTTTTTTCCATCTTCAACTCTTTTAGTTGTCTTGTCTAATATTTCAATAGCTTTCAAGTCCTCTTCATTTAGCGTTTTTTGATGAGTTATTCCCATGGAATCTATTTTAAAATAATCTTCCACCATGTTATGTGTATCTTCATCTATTTTTGTATTGATCTGACCTACAAAATTAATAAAATTAGCATAAGAATTAGCAAAACCATGTATAACCCAACCTAAAGAAGTTAATGAAGCGACAGGCTCATTTTTATTTCCACATCAAAGTTTCCTTTGCTTTAAGAGCGTGCCAATTATCTTGCCAAATCAAAGTTCAGGTGTAGGATGATTGTAACACATAGTCGATAACGGTAAGTCTTGTAAATATTTATATTTTGTCAGGTTTTGTACTGTCTGTGGAGTAAGTGGAAGTGATTTAATAGTTCGCACTCCTTCTAGCTTTATTACTTCCATCGAAGGACCGGTAATTTCTAAATCTCCCTTTATAGAATGTGAATGTAGATCCTATGTTGTTGCATTAACTCCAGCTAAAGTAAAAGTTTCTATTGTTCCCTGAAAACCAATGTTCTTCGCAACATTTTCTTTCAAGGGAGTTAGAGTACTTCCTTCGTCTAAAAGTGCATATGTATTTTTTGAACCAAGAGAACTGCTAATCGTTACAGGTATAATCTTAAGCAGGACTTTATTTTTTGAAATGCAGTTAGTACATGTTGTCACACCATCAATAGGTTCATCTGATTTTTCAGCGGAAGCAACATTAGTAAGGTTTGAGTTTGTTGGTTCGGCGATCGTCGTCAGAGCTACGCTATTTGTCTCTCTATTAGCATGAAGTAGACGGCTATGTGACATTCGACATCCATTTATGCCACAAGGTCTAGCTCGACAATTTTCTCTGCGATGTCTTGATCGTAAACATTTAAAACAATATCTAGTAGCTTGAGCCCATTTCCAACGTTCATCAATCGATATATCTTTAAATTTGTTACATTCTTGTACAGTTCTATGATCTTGTGTCTCGCAATAAGGACAAATGTTTTTTTCTACAGGCATTTTAGAAATATAACAATTATCTGCCTCATCTCTTATATTTTCCTCATTCAAATTTTCTGTATAAAATGTCTTTTGTCCAAAATACTTTTGCGAGTGCCTGGTCTCCCTGAATCAAATAACCAAAATTTTAAAGCGGCAATAGCTTCTCGTTGCAAAAAATCTGATAATTTTACTAGCTCTAGGTCATTGTCATGTTCATGTTCTAATACGCAAGATAACCAGCGAGATTTAAGATGAGTAATTTTTAATTTAAGTATTTGATTGAGTTCGACAATGTTTAAATATTCATGTTTGTTAAAAGCTTTAATAGAAGCAACGCAGTTCTTCACTTTACAAGCAAACTGACAAAGTTGTTCGGAGGAATCGTTCAATTTAGGTAGCTCCTTCAATGCTGTTATCTGTTCTTGAATAATAAGTTCTGGTCGTCCAAACCTCAATTCTAATGCATCTATAATTTCATTCGGTGAGACATTTGTATGGAGTAAACAAGCGACTGCTTACGAGCGTCACCTCTCAAGCAACGTCGTAATCGCGCAATATTCTCAGAATCGGATAAATAATCCTTTGTATCTTCATAGATGCTTCAAACGCAAGCCACTCATGAGCGTTACCAAAAAAGGGTTGGAGCTCTTTGCTGTCATTCATAAGACGTCGTAGACTATTTATTTCTCGCGCTAGTAGCAGTACATCAGACATTTTATTCTCTTTAATATTAGTATAACAATTTTCTATTTTACAATTATCATAAGTATATTTTACCTCAAGAGAAAATCTTTTTGCCGCGGTTTTTGTTCTGATACTCTTTCATTCTTCTACTTTATTTTTAGAACCGTGTGTAAAAATAGATGATCTTCCTCCTGTAGTGATAATGCTGCGATCTCTACCTCTAACTCTTTCTCTATTACTGACTTTTCCAAATCTAGTTGATGTTTTTTCATTTTTAGTTCAGCAATTTCTAGTTCAGTTATCTTTTTTGTCGCTTCTAATTCAGCTTTTTTCTTGGCTGAAGTAATAGTAGCAATAGATGATCGTATACTATCGATCGATCGATGCCTTTGATATGCTTTTGATCGATTCTGATGTATGTTTTTCTGTGTTGTAATTTTTATTTTTGTCTTTCTTCTTCGTCATACTACGAGTTTACATTATCCTTTTTGACAACATCGATATATTGGTTCGTATGAGTTCATTTAATTTCGACGTCGTACCAAAACTATTGGACTGTATAATTATCGTTTTTGCTCAAGGACCAATGTTAAAAATGCAATAATTCAACACAAATGAAACCATATCATGCATTTTATCCCTTTATTTTTCCGACAGTTCAACATATCACCGCTAATTTGACACATCTTTTTTTAATAAAAAATAACTGGTCAAGTGCGAGTAGGACTCGCGCACCGAGGGTTCCGTACAAACTTATAGAAATCTATATAAGACTAACCCATCTACGCCATTTGTGGTCTTCATCATCAGTTCCAACATAAGTTACTACCAAAAATACCTAAATCGGTATACGCTTGCCTATAATATTTGAGGAGTTCCCTCAATTTCTCCAGGATCCCATCATCTGATCCTGACCTGAAGACAATGGGACCACCTTGGAAGTATACCTTTTCAAACAAAAAAAAAATCGGTACCCAAATGGCGGCGTAATCGGCGAACAAACATAAAAAAAAAATTAAATACAAGGTCTGTTAATGTGTGAAATATAAATTTGGAATAAATAAAATAAAGAAAGAACTGAAATAATATTAAAATAGCAAGATTCTTTTATTAACTCTAAAAGTGAAGTCAACAACGTAACATAGCAACGAACAATATTAAAAAGAAATTAAAATATTAACATAAGACTTGCACAAAGGTTTAATATGAATTATTAACTAAATAATTCTAACAAGGTCGAATTGAAAACACTCCTTTTTAGAAGTCGCTTAAATATAATCAAATATTATGTAAATATGGATCACGTCCCAAAAACGATTTTGAAACTACTTAGGAGCACTTTAATTTAAAACACGATCATGGATGCAATCCATGGAAACACAAAATTTTATTTTAAGTACTAATACAGCTTATACTTTTAAAAAAAAGTTATAGCGCGATTCAGGATACACCTAGCGCCATCTCTTGACAATTTCAATGAACTAACTTGTTGACTTTGACATTAACAACATAATTATATTATATTTTATTCTCGTTTTATTTTTATTTATATTCTACTACACTCCACTACCCCTGCACTACGTCCGAAAAATATTTAGATTTACATTATTAATCAAAATATCGAAATATATATTAGTGTTGCCAAGACGAAAATAATTAGTCCTTAATTCGAACAAAACTAATTGTTTATTTATAAATAACTAATTATATTACTAATAACCAGAAGACTTATATGTGTAGATAAATAAGTAAATTAAATAACTCGATCTGTTTGAATTTAATTTTAAAATTTTCGTACTAAGTCAATACCAGTACTTAAATCAAATCGCGTGAAGCTCTTATATTGAATGTTAATTACGTAATGACGTTATAAATCGAAATTTAAATAATAATTAAAATAAAAATTTTTATTAATCGAGCAGAATTATATCACAGTTAATGTCATAATATTGTAATAGATGGCATTAGCTGTACGCTGCATCGCGCTATCATTTTGTTAGCGGCGATATATAGATTGCATTGCGTTGTTTATAAAGGTTTGCTGCTTTTTAATGTTTTCGTATTGATACAAATTTCTTCTCAGTGTTTGTAAAATTGTTTTTTTTGACCATGGTCAACTTCTATGTTAATTTGTTACAAGTACATATAATTTTAATTCTAAGATTAATATATTTTCCGCTTGATACATTTACGCGTTTCTGAGAAAAAGGTTGAAAGACAGACGTACAGACTGACAGACACACGAACAGAAATTTACAGTTTTCGGATTTTTTCCTTTATGTATACTAAAGGACCTTGCTCCTGGCCAAATTTCATAATGCTTGGTCAATGGAAAGTACCCTATAGGTTTTGATTCCATTGCGAAAACGTTAAAAACGCTATCATACTTAAAATATGTGATATAAATGACCGTATCTTTTGATTGCGTTAACTTAGAAGTTTGATTTTTTCACAGCTCTTAGTAATTACAACTCTGAGTACTTGACGTTGATAAAAATTTGTTACCTTCACGCGTTTCTGAGAAAAAGGTTGAAAGACAAACTTACAAACAGACAAACATACATACAAAAATTTACAGTTTTCAGATTTTTTCCTTTATTTGTAACATAAGATCTTACTTCTTGCCAAATTTCATCGTGCTAGGTCAATGGGAAGTACCCTATAGGTTTTGATTCCCTTGCGAAAACGCTAAAATGGTCAAAATATACGACATATTTTCCATTATCTTTTGATTGCGTTGACTTAGAACTTTAATATTTTCACGGCCGCATGTCATCGTAGACTTGAGTATATGATATTAATTTCAACATGATACGTCTATACATTTCTGAGAAAAAAGGGTTGACATCCCGACAGACAGACAGACAGACAGACAGACAGACGGACAACAAAGTGATCCTATAAGGGTTCCGTTTTTCCTTTTAAGGTACGGAACCCTAAAAAATACATAGAAATATAAAATAGGTTGGACTCTAAGGAGTCCGTAACACATTCCTTAATACCATCTTTGAGACATACCATATAACTTTGGTAAAGTAAAAACCCGAGTATATGAGCAATTTGATTTATTTTAGAAACTTATGTACAAATTACGTTGTACATAAGTTTCTAAAATATGTATGTATGATTACGTTTAGAGTGATCAAACTCGGTTATTGTGTTATGTATCACAGAAAACTTTTAGCCTTTAATAAGATTAGGCCTACTAATTACAGATTGCAGCGTTCTTACTAAAGTCGTAAAGAACTTGATTACTTAATCGATAAATTATCTTTCTTATACAAGTGTTCCAGTTAAATACCTACTGGGATTTGACTCGAGCAGACTTGTTTGAATTTTGCTTATTAGATCGCGAATTATTAACCATATTATTAGAATCAGCGTTTGTGCGCTCATCTGTCAACATCCGAATAGTTGGCGTTTTTTCATTCCTCTGATTAAATAGCCTGTCTCCAAACTGGCGCCTAGATGTACCCTTCCGCAGTTGTGGTGAAGACGATCGAAACGACTTTGTTTTATACTATATAGAGATGCGTTATTCAGATGTATAAGCTATATAACGCACAAATAATTCATCGAAATCGTTTTGTAGTTTTTGCGCTAAGAGTAATTAATATTTATACTTCCAAATATTGTATTTATTTAAAAGTAAATGTGGAATCAATGCAAATGCTTACGCCTATTATTTAAATTGAGCCTATTTAGAAATACGTTTTGAATGTTTAAGCATCGATTTTTGTTACATATCACCAGTGGCGTGCACAGAGTTTTTAGACAGGGTAGGCAGAATATTTTAAAAACATAGGTCCACTAAATATTCACTACATGTTGTATTATTAATTGCAAAATTAATAATATTTACAGGAAAAATGGTCGTTAGTTGTGTGTATGGAACTATACAGAATTTTTTATACTTTTTAATTAAATCTACACGCCTATACCTCAGTAAAAATAATATGAATCATAATGTTTTTTTATTGAATTTACGATTGACTTTACCTTTAGTTTATATTAATTGCAAATCAATCACTTGGCCTCGATCACAATTATCATCACTGAAAGATAGTTTAAAAAACTCAACACTTTTTATTTTCTGTACACATACGACACCTGAAAAACTTTCACAGATCACAAATTCTATTTTTCACACTATTTTGAAAATTAAAATGTTGAATGCTTTAGAAAAATGAATACAAACAATAATATTGGCGACTCCAAAGAACTCGCGTCCAAAGGAAAAAAATATGCGACCTAAATTAATAGTCCTTTACTTATGCGGTAATCAAATGAAATATAAAACTTTTCAAAATAATCGCATTACCTTTTTCGGCAATTTTCCTAATTCATTGTCTAATAACGTGAAAAAGACAGTGCCTTTTTTTCTCTTTGTGTGTGTAGTATTATCGTTGTGTGTCAAATATTTATAAGAGCGCAACATAAATATATTCACATCACTACGAGTCCGTCATGCTGCAACATTCACGCAATAAGTGATAATTAATTTGTGCCTATATCGCTAGTAGCGCGAGTGTGCAAGAAATACGAACACAGGAATTATCGATGATACATCGTGCTACCACCGTTAATTGATTGATGGCGTTATTGGTATAATATTAGACATCAATATAAAATATTAAAATAAAATACTGTTTTACTTGTGTATGATTTAAATAAATAAAATAATGCAATATAAATTTATCTGAGTTACTTAGGGTAGGCAGTGTCTTTTTGTCTTTACGAACTGCACGCCACTGCATATCACCTACATTCCTTAATGTCTTCAATTATCAAATTTATTTTTTACCCCCATCGCCGTCGAAAGCTCGATTTCGCCCTGTTTTGCGGAAGCAAAGTAGCACGTTTTTACCTTGAAAAAGTGGCAGGGAGAAAAACCCAATAGCGGGTAAAAGTATTATGCGGAAGAAAAATGTATTATTGTTGTAAAGACATAATATTTAAAACTACCTTCATTTTTCATATATTTCTGAACCGTTTTTAAAACTTTAACTGTTTTTCAATTGTGTGATTATTATTTAAGTGAATGTATATGTTCCGAAATACAACCCAACAGCAAGTGTATTTTAAACGCAGTCAAGTGGCGTGAAAATATTAATATAATTAAATAAAAAGTATGACTATTATTATTTTATTACTTACCATTATAGTCGTTTTAATCAATAAATCGTGTTTAAACACCAAATTTTTAATACATTTAATTAATCTAAATAGAATAACTCATAATTTTGATTCAATATTCTATAAGAATGTGTGCCATAAAAATCATTAATTTTGCGAACTTTCAAAACAGGTGTAGTATAAATATATATATTAACGTCGGACACCAAACAGGACAACTTTGCCTGGGTGTTTGTCACTCTCGCCGTGTACACCCGGTCAAAATGTTTTGTTGCCTTGGTTAATAATAGACTATTACGACAATGTTCATTAATGTGGATGCTGTACAACAATTGAAAGCAAGAGAGAATAAAAGTCTAAATTTAAAAATAATGTAAATTTTATTAATTCTTAGTTAGATACAATGTCAGTGTTATCACACTTGTAGCATTTTCAATGCGAAATATTTTCCAATTTTTAATTGGATTTACCTTGTTTTCAGTTCCTCGTTTAAAATTTTATAAATCTTAGCACAAATATTTACTGTTAAAATACATTGTCTATGGAATTTATTTTAAATCATTTTGTACAAAGGGTAAACTTTAAAAAATGACGTTAAATTCCGGAGAAAACTTAAAAAATGAAATTTTATAGTAATATGATTTTGTTTACCTTTTGTACGTATTTGATTGAAACGATACATAGGTTTGTAACAAATGCTTATGACACATTTTCGTTAAAATATTAGTATAGAACAAGAATAGTACGCGGCAGAAAATATTACATATCGACCCTTAGAAAGAAGTAATCTCCATATTCTAAGAAAAATAATAGAAATGACTAAACTCTTAACGGTCCACACAATACAATGGCATCTAACATAAAACGAAAGAAACCTTTACACGAAAAATGAAGCGAAATTATTTGGTGTTTATAAATAGTTTGTAAATATTTAATCGCATCTTGTCAACCTTGTGCAAATAATAATTGAAATTTAAGTTTCATAGCTGTTGACATTTTCTCTATATTAAAATTATATTTTGTTCATTTCAAAATATTTTAAAATTCCAAAATAAAATCTAAAAGCATTGAACACTTTTTTCCGTCAAATATTACATCAGCAAAAGAAATTGACACATTAAAAAATTGGAATGATGAAAGCAATAAAACAGTTTTGATAAAGAAATATAAAATTGAATAAGGTTACAAAATAATACTTTTCGTAGAAAAAGGTAACAGATAACCCTAGAAGAGTTTTTATAGAACAAATCAAAATAATTACAAACTTTACTTAATTTGAAATCTTCTGAAAATATAAAATATCGTATTGTAGTAATGATACACGAGATCGAAGCCTTTGACTTGCACAATTGTTTAAAACTTTTTAAAAGGTCACGTTTTCTTTGCGTTACGTTTTACAAGAAAACAATTTTGTCTTTGGACCTATTTATTTATATTGACTTCTGGCCCCAACTTGCACCACGTGAGTTTAATATGTATTAATAAGGTTGAATTTAAAGAAGGTGGAGGATTTTAGGACGCGGGCAAATCGAATAAAGGCTAAAATTGGTTACATTTTGACTAAAAAAAATTATAGGTAAAAAAAACATTCTTTTAAAATTTAACTATCTGAGATTAGCGTGTTCAACTAAACACACAATCTATTAAGCTTTACAGTATAAGTATAGATTTAAAAGACATAATTCAATTATTATATTACAACAGCAGTTACAACGGCTGTACATAGATACCGAGTTGTAAGTTTTTCGTGGGACAAGGATTGCAACATACGATCCGAAGCCATCCGACTATCTCTTTCTAAAGCTCGATGTGTAATATTATCTGAGGCCTATTATAGTTAAATATTAATTATAAAAAATATTTTTAAAATACCAATAACCATTAGTTTTTAAATGATTAACCTTACTCTCGAGAAACACTAAATAAGCCGAGATGTAAATTTAAACATTTGCATTTTTAACAAGAACTATTTATATGAGGGTAATCAATACAACATTGATAGTTCTTAGTATTTAAATGATTGCGTCGTGATTTTTACTATATGGCAATCACGCGCTACAATGTACACAGTAACAATAATATAATAAAGTAAAGCTGCGTCGACGTCGCGCGTCGTCTGCGACATTTTATATATAAAAAGATTTACATTCCATTACTTATCGTTTTTATTATAAACCCGTACACGGTGCACGCGCATCATCCATTCAATACAATTTGTATATTTGATAAATGAAAAATGTCAAAACAATTTAACAGTGAAATATGTTTTTTGTTTTTTAATTCGATTTAAATATCAATTATGAACGTAATAGAATAAGTGAAGATGTATTGTTTTTGACAATTTTCACTGTTTTTATTAATATTTATTCAGAAAAAGAATTATTTTCTATTGAACTGAAGTATACATTGTGCGTCTCCTTCGGGTTCGATTCACGAATTTCGAAAATCTCATAATTAATTAAGTACATGTTGAGATTCAAAGTCATTGCTTAAAATCATATTATAAAAATAAGTATATACTGCCATAAAGATATGGAAAGTGAATTAGCGCTACGGCGGGCGTCCGGGCGGCGCTCGTCCGCGCGGCGCGAGCGGCGCGCTGTGCGTGCGCGAGGCCCTTTTAGTGCTTTCGGTACTTTGGTACATTCAGATCAAAGATATGTAGTATCGTTACAATTTCTTTGTAAAATTTACTCAACAAAACTACACAACTACTAAATATAGTGTCAATTAAAAATAATTCGCATATTACATTAATTTCAATAATTGTTATTAATCGCGTCCATCCTGATTGTTTTAATTATAATAACGTAAACTACTCGTTTCATGTATGACGAATACGTCGAGAAATCTTTCGAATTTCGAAAGCAGCACCGCCTCGTAAACGAACAGAGTACGGACGCTACGACCCGCTCCCGGCCGCCCTTCGTACACAACTAGACCTATCTCAATCTATATACACGATTGGTCCACCTCTCTAATGTACATTTTTACAAAAAGTATATCAATAAAAAAACTTAACACTATAGTACAGAAAAGAACTTACCGCTGACCGAGAACGGCTTAAGTACAAAGAGAAGCGCGATCGGTTTGAAATGCAATACCTGAGCGGCGGCGCGCGGCGCGGTCACATGCCCGACTCCGCGATGCCCTCGTCGTCTGAAACACACACAGCTGTACGCGGCCGCCGCGCGCCCGTCAGGCGGGCGCGGCGCCCGGGCGCGCGGCGGCGGTACCTTCGAAGGCGGCGTTGTGGTGGTGGTTGTTGGGCGGCGGCGGCGCCAGGTCGGCGCCCTCCAGCGCCGCCACCACGCACTGGTGGATGCAGATGTACTGCTGCTCCGTCTGCACCATCCACACGCGCTCGCGCCGCATGGCGTGCACCATGCCGAAGATGTCGAGGCACTCGGCGTGCGCCGCCAACTGCTGCAGCGCGCGGTCCAGCGTGATGAACGTGCCCGAGCGGCCCACGCCGGCGCTGCAGTGCACGATGACGGGCCGCGTGTCGGGCGGGCAGCGCTCGCGGAAGGCGCGCACGAACCTGCAAGCAGGCGCGGTCAGTGCCGAGCAACGCGGCGAGCGCGCGCGGCGAGCGGCACGCACCTGGCGAGCGCGGTGGGCGGGTCGGGCACGCCGAAGTCGGGCCACGTGGTGAAGTGGAAGTGGCGCAGCACGCGCTGCTCGGCGCCGCGGCACACGGCCAGCTCCGTGACGGTCCAGTCGGGGTAGCGGCTCTCGTTGAGCACGGTGACGGCGATGTCCCCGTAGTACACGGGGCGCGTGTCGTAGGGCCAGTAGCGGTCGCACTTCTCACGGCCCTTCTCCACGCAGCGCGTCAGCATGACGATGGCGCGCGAGCCCGACTCCCAGCACATGCGCCAGAAGTCGTCGCGCGTGCAGTGCAGCGGGCCCTGCGTCACGATGAACTCGCGCGGCGAGTTGTGGCCGGGCACGTAGTTGGCGTTGATGTAGTCCGAGCCCTCCTCGTCGTCGACGGGCTGCAGCTTGTAGCGCGAGTGGTCGTACGGCAGGATGTTGGTGAAGCGGTTCTTGGGCCGGTTGCAGGGCAAGTCGGCCGCCGCGCACGACTGCTCGCGCCCGACGTGCTTCAGCTCCTCGAACTCCTCGCTGAACCTGCGGAGCGACGGCGGGTGAGCGCGCGCGCGGGCCCGGGGGCGCGGGCGCGCGCGCAGCCTACCTGAAGTCGGAGTCGGCCGACATGAGGCGGTAGTGGTCCACGAAGTCGGCGACGCGCACGGGGCGCGACGCGGGCAGCGGCGCAGGCGCAGCGGGCGCGGCGCGCGCGCGGCGCCGGCGCAGCAGCAGCGCGCCCGCCAGCAGCGCCGCCAGCAGCGCGCCGCACACCGCGCCGCCCGCGATCCAGCCCGTGTTGTCGGCCTCTGCGGCGAGCACCGTCGACATATTAATGTTACTTTACGAATTATTTATTTATTTTAGTATGTTTCTGTCGCTGAGGTCGATTTATCGACTTCGTTTACCATCTATTTCATTTTTGAATTATAGGATAGTCACCGTTCTAAAAATAAAGTATAAGCTGACTTAATGAGTCGAGGAGCGATAGGTACCCTCATTTTTAAATTGTTCAGTATCATTTTCCATCCTCTAGAACGGCGATCAGCGGGACGAAACCACCATAGTCACAGAGTATCCGATCCGTCGAGCAAGTACCGAGCAGCGAGGCGCATCGTGGCAGCGCGCGGACTGGCGCTCGATAAGGGCTATCATCGCGCGGCGGTGAGCCGATAACGATCACTTATCGGAGTATACAATCGTACTGATTAAGTAGGTATGCTTATTCATCATAATAAATCGAAGACCAAAGAACGCATATAAAGATTTGCCATCGTAAAATAAGGGGCTAATTAATTTTTAATACTAGTTTGAAATTGATTTCAAATTGCGTGAATAAATCGTACGCATTCGTACTTGGATTACATAAAACATACGCATAAATATAAAATCATTTGGGGTGACTGATTCTTCAACGCAGAGCCTAAACCGCTGGGCTTCAAACTCGAAATTTTGGCAATAGGTGGCTTTTAGGTTGTAGGCATCCACTAAGAAAGGGTTTTTTGATTATTCACCCCTAAGAGGGTGAAAAGGGGTAAAAACGTTTGTATGCAAAATCTTATTCCGTGGTCGTATTAACTCGAAACTTAATACACATACTTCTGGATGATAGTAATGAAATGTTAAATAGAAAACAGGGTACTATTATTCCACACTGGGGTGCAAGGGGGTTGTAAAGTTTGTATGGAGAAAAATTATTTATTTGGCCGATTATCCTTAATTTCAGCATAAACATTACTTAGGGAGAATAACTAAATACATATATCCCAGAATTTCAAAATCATCCCTTATAGTGACGCTAGGGGGTATTAAATCCTGGAACGGTAATAATTTCGCCGGTAGATTTATTTAGCTGAAACTTTTACAACGTATTTCTATCAAGACAAAGGGATGTATTAAAAAAGAGCTTTTCGATATTTCACCCCAAAACGGGTGCAATGGGGTAAAAACGTTTGTATGCAAAATGTTATCCTGTGGTCATATTTACTTAGAACTGAATACTCATTCTTCTTTATGCTAATAATGAAATATAAAACACAAAATCATCGTATCAATATCAACCCCAAGCCACAGAGGTGCAATGGGGTAGTTTAGTTTACATATTTGAAAAAAAATTCTTTAAATTAAATATTTAAAATGCGGGCGAAGCCGCGAGCAAATGCTAGTAATAAATAAACATAAAAAAGTAAATACCTTTAAGTGTATTCCGATATTTATCTATGGAAAATGTTTGATGCGTAGGTCTTCGCTTTTATATATAAATTAGCCAGCGCTAAAAAAATTCAATTTAAAGCTTAGCTTAACTGAATTGTCGTTTATAAGTAACTAGCAGTTGCTCGCGGCTACGCCCGCGTATATTCTGGATTTCAGCTAAATAAATCTACCAGCGAAATTGTGACCGTCCCAAGCGTCATTTTAAGGGATGATTTTGAAATTGTAGGATACATATATTTAGTTATTTTTAAATAATGTTTATGCTGAATTTAAGGATAATCGGCCAAAAAAATATATTTTCTCCATACAAACTTTACTACCCCTTTGCACCCCAGTGTGGAATAATAGTACTCCGTTTTCTATTTCATATTTCATTACTATCACCCAGAAGTATGTGCATTAAGTTTTAAGTTATTACGACCACGGAATAAAATGTTGCATACAAACGTTTTTACCCCTTTTCACCCTCTTAGGGGTAAATAATCAAAAAACCCTTTCTTAGTGGATACCTGCAACCTAAAAACCATAAACTGCCAAAATTTCAAGTTAGTAGCCCCAGCGGTTTAGGCTCTGCATTGATAAATAAGTCAGGACAAGTGATTTTATATATAAAGATAGACAGATAAATACCGAATATTATAAAATAAAATTTCAATTAAATGTACATAAGAGTTTGAACTAGAATATTACAATAGTTTTCAGGTTATTAAGAACAATATTGAATTACGATATCGAGTTTTAGGAAATGATTTCGGATTAAGTGTTATCGAAGTCAACTCAATAATCGATAAGATCAATTATTAGAACATTTAAGTACTCTTGGATAGATAATAGTTTTTAATAATATTTTCAATTTTACGCAAATGCAAACAACTGGCTCAACACGTTACGGACGTCCGTCGCCGGCCGCCGCGCACGTACCCGTGTACACGACGGTGTAGGCGGTGTCCGTGAACTTGTCGGGCGCGGTGAAGGCGCGCAGCTTGACGTAGTAGCGCGAGCCCGGCTTCAGCGGCCCGTTGCAGTACGAGCGGCCGCCGCCCTCGCAGCGCTCCGAGCCGATCGTGAACTCCTCCACGGCCGACGAGTGGAACGGGTAGTACGGCTCCGTCACCTGCGCACGCCACTCGCGTTAGACAGCGCCCGGCGGCCGGGGCGGGGCGCGGGCCCATGCGCACCTGGTAGGGCGGCCACACGGGCAGGCGGTGCACGTCGCGCCACGACAGCAGGTGCGCCGGCGTGTCCGCGCGCGGCTCCTCCGTCAGCACCAGCGTGTAGGCCGTCACGTTGCCGTTGGCCGGCGAGAAGTAGTCGGCGCGGAAGCGCACGGCCACCGTGGACGACGAGCGCCGCACCTCGGCCGGCTGCGCCGTGGGGCGCGGCGGCGCCGCGATGGCCATGCGCTGCCGCAGCCGCGCCGCCGCGCCTGCGCCCGCGCCGTTCTCCGCGCGCAGCCGGAACTCGTACTCGCCGCCCGCCGCCAGCCCCGACACGCGCCCCGCGCGCGCTGCGGACACACGGGCCGGTGAGTGGGGAGCGGGAGGCGCCAGGCCCGCGGGAGCTCGGCGGCTACTCACCTTCGGGCGGGAACTCGACGGAGCGCACGGCGGCGGGGTCGGCGACGGGCGCGTAGTCGATGCGGAAGCGCGTGAGCACGCCGTGCGCGTCGCGCTGCGGCAGCGTCCACTCGAAGGCCAGCTCGGTGGGCGTGGCGTCACTGAGTTGGAAGCGCGCGGGCGCGGCGGGCGGCGCCTCCAGCGTGCGGAACGTGCCGGAGCGCGTGCCCGAGCGCGTCAGGATCGTGGCCGGGGTGCCCGACCGCACCTGTTGCAGTACATCGGGCTCAGTTCGAGATATGAAATCTTCTCTCACTCTCATTAGGAGATCGATAACCGCATACTCACGACTACGGTGAAGTTGTAGAGCGTGTAAGGGTGCAGGTCGGTCAGCGTGATGGCGAGACGGTCGGTGGTGCGCGTCTCGAGGCGGTCGGCATCCACCAGGAACTGCACTTCGAAGTCCGTGTAGTCGCCGGCGGGCCGCGCCCACGCCAGTGAGATCTCGCGCGCTCCCACCGACGTCGCGTTCAGCTCCGTGATCGGCCGCGGGTCTGTGGGCCGACGCGACATATATCAGTTTTCGAACCATTAAAACGTCCGTTTTTTTTCATTCGTTTTAAAAATTTATTTAAATTTATTATTTTATGATAGTAAGTGGTCAGGATAGGTCCGGGCGGATAGTTACGGAGTCGCGCCTGGCGCTGCACGGGGTGCGAGGTGACGTTGCGCGAGACGGTCCACATGGTGAGGTTGTAGAGGCGGCCGGGCGCCAGCGCGCGGAAGGCCACCTGCTGCTGGCCGGCGGCGGGCGCGGGCGCGGGCGCGGCGGGCCGCTCCTGCCAGCGCGCCGCCTCCGCGCCGCTCTCCAGCCGGAAGCGGTACGCGTCGAACTTGCTGGCCGACGACGGCGTGCGCGTGTAGATCACCTGTGCCGGCCGGTCGTGTTACAGAGCGATCCGCGGTCGGGCCACGGGCAATCATTGTGGGGAAAACATATATATTTATTGTGTGTGTGGCAATTAAATAAATAGTGGACGTGAATCCGTGAAGATTAATGAGAAGAGGTATTATTATCATGAGCGCAAAGGAGCCGGGGTAGTAGTTTAATAGGTTATCGTTCTCCCAAACTGTACGGAAGAGAGTTTGAACCATTGTACTAACTTTTCTAAAACATTTTTTACGATAGCAGAAGTTTGTATGGTGCCTACCGAATTATTAAGATTGGTAAGATTTGGTATTTTTTGCACCTTTGTAGGTTTCACCTACAGTCGAGTGAGGCTGTATTAGTAAATTTGCGAGGATTCTTTTGACACCACCGAATTAATCATCGACGTTCACAACTACAGTTAACACGATTCAAAATAAGACACAATTTCATTTAATCAAGTAGCTGAGGATCGATCTTTTACTCCACTATTAGGCCATACATGTTTCTCAACATCAACAGGTCTAGTGGTGGAGTAAATGATGAACGGTTTCAACAGAGATACATTTCGATAATTGCCAGATTGGTTGAACTTTATGGTTGCGGAGATTAGCGATTTGAAAGTAACAAACTTTATAACTACTATTACGAGTAGAAGTAGTAACAAGTACAGTAAAAAACATGCTTACAATAATTTACCATTCATCTAACCTGTAACCGCGTGTAGGTGAAGATAAGTGAAATGGTTTTATTTAAATCAATTTTATTTCCGAAATAATCTTATAGTAATTTCAATAAAAATATTTGTTTGCTTTATTAAACAATTATATTTATTAAAATGTTGATATTTTATAATTAATAAATTATTCTAAATAAACTTATACGTAGTAATATTACGGTGAGTTGCCGCTATCACAACTCGATACATTTTTGACACTTGATTTCTTTTGAAGTACAAAAATCAACCGCCAAAATGTATCGCGTTGCGACAGCGCGCTCGTGCACGCAATTACCCTGCAGGTCACTAACCTACTACCCTCAGGTTCAAATAGAATGAAAATATTGTGATCCGTTACGATTTATACGTTTTCATTACAATAATATTTACACGTGTCTTTGAATAGCGTTTAGGATGTATTTTAAGAATAACTCTGTGTATTACTGGCATGTTAAAACTAGTGATGTGCGGGATCGTTAAATACGTATATCTGCGTATACTGATATTTCGTCTTCCTCGGATATCCGAAAATATGATATCCGGTATACGTATAGAACTATCTGGCACATCATTAGTTAAAACCCATTCTTAAATGTCAGTACCGTAACCGTATTACTATGATGAAATCGATAGTCTGCGCCCATGTAGTTCGTCAGTGTTAAGTTATCTTTGGGGTTCTTGTTACTTGTTTATTCGTAATTATTAATATATTTCTAAGAGTAAAGACGAGCAATCTATCCTAGAGAGAGAGAGGGTGCGTACTGCCGATATATAATAATAACTAACTGATCAACGAGCTACCATAGACAAAATACAGTATTATTTACTTTTATGATATATTCCTAACAGTCAGCTTTTTCCTTTTCTCTTATAATATGGCTTGGATTCGCGTTACTAATTCTCAAAATATTCTGCCATTATTATAATAATGTATGTTGGAAAAAAATGGAGGCGTCCAAATAGTCATAAAATTTTGAATATCCAGGTAATGTAATAGTGGCTTAATAAGGAATTTTGCTTTTTTAAATGTCGTTAAATTAGTAGTCGTTAATTGCACTGTAACCTTGCTACCCATAGATAAAACATAAAATCAGTGCTGTGTGCTTACTACTAACTGACAGTGAGACTGGATGTTATTGTTATTTGTGTGTTAAGAGAATTTTAAATATAGTACATTTTATGTAGCAGTTTTAGAACATTTAGTTTGAAATATTTTAATAAAATTGATGTCCACTTAGGTGCCGATTCTAACTGACTAGTGTTTCAATATGTTAAATAAAAAATATAATTTGCCTTTTTATTAAATTATTTTATTAATAGAAATGTAAAAATTTCATAGTTAATTCGCGACAGTGGCAATACTAAATGCTACGAAATAAAACAACTGTTAATTAATTTGTCTTTATTAAAAGTAGCGACTACAGAAAATGCATATTTGTCGATTCTTTCTCATTTAATTTCAAATATCTCTTTAACTACGACTGAAAATGGCTAGGAGTACCTTTTAAGGTCTTTTCACCTCCAAGGACAGTAGTGACCCTTTTAGTATTCTATTGCTACGGTCGGTCTTGATAGCTACATAAAATATTTAGCATATCGATATTGTAGGGTCCATGAGGACCCTGATATAGAACAATACCAGTGTCTATGGTGTCAGGTTCATTCACCATCAAGTGGCCTATTAACTTAATTACTTAAACCGAACGAGTAAGGCTCGTGCCAAGTGCACATAAATCAATAACCCCGTGTGGTGTTAGTATCTTCACAGATTATACTGAGCAGTTATTTTATATTTCATAGGCGCCTGTGAGTGCTCAACATGATAGTTTTACAAAAAGAAGCAAACCTAGGAAATAATCATCACATGATTGTGAGTTAGTTAATACTAATACGTATTTGAATAATGTCTAGAAAATATGTTTATGTTTAACCTAATGCATACTGCAGTAGGGTAATTAAAGTAAAAAAATATTTAGATCATAAAAAAATAGAAACAGTATATGAATAAAATTCAATATCTTTTATATAAAATTAAATGTTGGAGTGTTAGGATCATAATATTTAAATTACGTAAAAAAAACTGTTGAATATGTTGTTAACTTTAGGGAAACATAGATGGCGCTGAACTAGTAATTTTTATTTCTGAATCACATTGCCTAGATGTTTCCCCTAAAGTTAACACATTCAACATTAATGTTTCTTGATCAAATTTTGAATATTTAAATCATTAATGTTGAATAAAAACGTAACAAGTAAATTGAAGAATAGTGGTTTCATTCATCATTTGATCAAGCCTGTTAATTCGGGCGTATTCAAAAACAAACTAGAATTTTCAAAGCATTAAGTTGTCTTTTCATAATAAGAACATCGTAATAATTTCCATTCGACAAGTTTCATGAACAAGAAGTTCGTGGAGGTATCAAATATCACCGCTTCGTCTTCTATACACATTTACTGATTTAATCTGTTAGTTCCTCGCTCTTTATCGAACCCTAGAACAAATCGGTCATGATAGAAACGAGACACGATACGAATGTATGTTGACGAATATATGGATGTATGTATGTCTTCACTGAATTGGTGGAAATTATGATCCAACCATTCGTACCATATTATTAAAAGTGCAATACTGTTCTAAGCACATGCAATCGGCTTATGAATAACAAAACGGGATAAATAACTGGACTAGCATTACGTTCATTAGGTCAGTGGATCGGTGAGGTGCATCTCGACAACCGTTAGTAATACGAAGCAGTCAAGTGCGAGGGACGTACCAGGATGGCGGGCAGCGTGTCGTTGTCGTCGCCGTCGTCGGGCTCGTTCACGATCGTCATCTCAGACTGAATCAGAGGTCCTGCGTGAGCGGAAACAGTGAAAGTTAGCTGTATTTATTTCTCATCGTCATCGTTATTTCAACCAAGAGGAGATATCGGTTGGGTCCACGAGTGTCGGGGACCGAACTTATACCTTTCCGTACTCATCGCTTAGAGCAAGATAGGCAGATAGAGAGACTGGAGTGAGAAAGAGAGGACAAAGGTATGAGTGAGAGAGAGAGGAAAGAGTCAGATAAAGAAAGATAGATAGAGAATGAAGAGATAAAGAGAGAGGGAGCACTCACTGGTCCTCGTGTGCATGCGGAACATGTCGCTCGACAGGTTGTAGGAGTGCGCGGCGATGGACACGGCGTAGCCGCGCCCCGGCAGCAGCTCGTCCAGCAGCGCGCGCACCGTGCGGCCCGCGCCCTCCGCGCTCACGTTGCGCGCGCCGCCCTCCGCGCCCTCCGCCGCGCCGCCCTCCTCCTCGCTGGCCCACCAGCGCACCGCGTACCACTCCACGCGCCCCGCCGGCCGCGGCCACTCCAGCGTCACGTTGCGCGTGTCCGCCAGCTGCGCCACGTTCGACACCGGGTTGGGCCCTGCGGGACAAGCGGCGGTCAGCGGCGCTCACGCAGCGCTCGGCGCGCGGCCCGGCGGTACTCACGGACGGTGTGCTCGGCGGCGAGCGGGTGGCCGCTGTCGACGGTCTCGCCGGCGGCGTCCTCGCTGGCCGTGTCCAGCTGGATCTCGTAGCGCTCGCCGTGCGTCATGTTGGCGATCTGCGAAACGGAGCGAGCCGTCAGACCGAGCGTCGCCTCGAGGCGAGCTCGGGAGCTGGGCGAGGCGCACCTCGGCGACGTCGGCGGAGGGCGGCAGCGGGTCGAGGCGGCGCCAGTCGGCGCCGGCCGTGCGGTAGCGCAGCCAGTAGGCGCCCACCGCGCCCGCGCGCGGCCCGCGCCAGCGCACCGCCACGGAGTTGGACGTGGCGCGCTCCACCGATATCCACTCGGCCGGCAGCGGCCCTGTCGAGAGGCGTTCCGTCAGTGAGCTACGAGCGGGCGAACGAGGCCGGACTAGACGAGGAGGCGCGCACTCACGGACTGGCTTGAGCACGGTGTGCCGTTCGCTGCGCAGGCCGTGGCTGATGGCGACCAGCTGGATCTCGTAGACCGCTCCCGGGTAGAGGTCCTCCAGCGTCGCGTTCGTGTCGGCGGTCACCAGCTGCACAAGGGGAGCGTCAATGAGGAGTGGAGGGCGGTGGGTGCAGGGCGCGGCGGGAGGTGCGAGGCGGCGCGTACCGTGGCGTAGGGCGCATCGGAGTCGCGGCGGCGGTAGCGCAGCTCGTAGCGGTCCTGGCGCGAGTTGACGTCCGAGCTCCAGGCGAGGCGCAGCGCGCGCTGCTCGGCGGCGGCGGAGCGCAGCGCGGGCGCCAGCGGCCGCGTGGCCGCCTGGAACACGCTCTCGTTGGACTCCACGCCGCGCGACACGGCCGCCACCTGCGGGCGAGAGGGCGGTCAGCGCGGCTCGCGGGCGGCTGCGGGGGAGGGGGGCGGGGCGGGGGGCGGGTGCTCACGGTCACGGTGTAGTTGCGGCCGGGCAGCAGCGCCTCCAGCGTCACGTTGGTGTTGGTCGTCGTCAGCGTGTTGCTGTCGTCGCGCGAGGGGCCCGTCTCGTGGTACGACACCTGCGACATACGACAGAGAGTGAAACGAGGGTACTCAACTCTGGACAGGTTCTGATAGTGTATCGAAGGAACGCCGGACGTCGCCGTACCTTGTACTCATCCTGAGTACTGCCCTCGGCGGGTTTCCACCACAGAAAGACGCCGCCTCCTTCTTCGGTTTCGACGTAGCGGCCCTGGAGGTCTCGCACGGGCAGCGGCTCTGCGAAGAGAGAAACGAGGGCATGAAACGGTCGCGCGTCACGCGTCAGCGACGAAGCGCATTCGGCGCGGGGCACTCACTGAGCGTCAGGTCGGCGGTGGCGGGCCACGACGTGACCTTCCCGGACATGGTCTTGACGGTGACGGTGTAGTGCGCGCCGGGCTCCAGCCCCTCGAAGGCGCACACGGGCGGCTCCTCGCGCGCGCGCAGCTGCGGCGGCAGGCGCCGCGCGCCCGCGCCCGCCGCGCCGCCCGCGCCGGCCGCGCCGCTGGCCGACACCGACACCTGGTACTTCTCGAACTCGCTGCGGACAGGCGCGCGGTGAGTGCGCTGGGCGGGAGGGCGGCGGCGGGGCGGGGAGCGCGGGGCGGGCTCACCTGAGCTCGGCGGGCGGCAGCCAGGTGACGCGGAAGGCGGTCTCGGCGAGGCTGCGCGGCGGCACGGTGACGTTGCGCGGGCGCAGCGGCACGGTGCGGTACTGCGCCGTGGTGGGCGCGGACAGCTGGTCGTCGGACACGGTCTGCACGGAGATGTCGTAGGCGCGGCCCGGCACCAGCCCCTTGAAGGCGGCCTGCGCCGGGCCGGGCGGCTCGCCCTCCTTCTCCACGTACAGCTCCGAGTCGCGCGCGTCGCGCGGCTCGATGGACACCTGCGCGGGCGCGGGCGGGCGTTAGTGACCGGGACAACTACTTGCAGTGCAGCACTCAAAATTAGGTACAAGGACAGTCGTTTAGACGTTTTTTAATTGTAATTATTAAATGCTTCTTATATAATTTGTGTTATATGTCAAATTAATCTCAAAAACATTAATTAATTAAATTTAAAAAAATTATTAATACTAATTTTTAGTGCAATGTATATCAGATGTATCACTCAAATATTTGAAAACAGTGTAATGAACTAGTGTAATTATTCGAATATTCGTGATTATCGTTCCGGGATGTGTTTATTTTTTATAAATAATGCCTTCTAACGGCTGAGAATATTCAATGAGCTCAAGCCAAGTGACATTCGACGCGAGCCAGCGCACCTTGTAGTGCGTGTAGGCGCCGGGCGGGTAGGGCGGCTGCCACAGCACCAGCAGCGTCGTCTCGTTGCGGAACCACACTATGAACTTGCCCGGAGTGTTCGGCTCTGAAACGTTTCAAACTCGGATTAACTTCCATGACTCGGTCGTTATCTAATGACGTTGCATAAGTAACAATAAAAACTGAAAAAGCGATAATAATATTACGCACTGCAGATTTCGAAATACAAAGTTGTGTAATTTTATATAAAGCTAATTATTGCGATTAGAATTGAGTTATACTTTAAAAGTGATATAACAGAATTAAATAAAATCGTGCAGTAGGAAATGAAGCAGTACAAAAATAAAACTGTTCTCCATACATCTATATGATGATATAATCATAGTATAGTATTATACTTAGCTTTAAGTTCTCCTTTTCAGTCGAATATCTATTATTAAAATCAAATTAAGATCATTATACATTAAAAACTAATAAATGTTATCGAAACAACTAGGTAGCTAACTAGGAAGTTTAAACATCACTTTTCAGCGTCATTATTATGATGGCGTTAACAAGCTGCATATTTTATCAGAAACACTACATTCCATATAACATGTACGTCCTCGCACAGCTGAGACATCGCGTCACATGCGCTACAGTGTAACAATGGACACGAAGCTCACAATTGTATGAGAAGCGACCGCACGCAATCGGCGTTATCAATGGGCCCCACAGAATAGTCAAGCTATAGAAGCGGCTCTTGTATGGGTCGATGATGTATTTCTCAAGTTTCTCTTTCATTCTATCGCCAAACGACTATGGTATTGTATATTTATTTATAATGTGAAGGACATAGCATAAGTAGATAATTTACAGGTCCCTTAACAATTTTTTCTGCTTTATGTTGCATAAAATTTATAGTAACACAAAATAGAGAACAGATAATTGCTTTCTTGGCGTCAATATAGTAGCGGGCCCACGCATTTCGCAATTTATTGATAGAATGTTTCTTTTTTGTGTGATAGATTAATCACAGTGAATTTCCTTTTCGTCCATTGTAAGTTTGTGTTAAGACATTAATAGCGTTTCGTTATACACGTTACGTGATAAGTAGGAATTATATGAGTCGATAAAATAAATTATTGAAGGCCATGAAATATAACATTCAATGTGAGCGAGTACAGGCTATCGATGAAATGATGCAAATTCAACATATAAGAAAAACATCAATCAAATTAAAGGTCGAAAACGGAAAAATTGCGACGATACATATGTCATGCGCTACCGACACAAACAAATCCAATACGAGGCGGATCTAACGCAAATAGCATTAAGCAATCTCGTGCCGCAACCAAATAAAACGGTCGAACAAAAAGGTTCTCATGCGGCAGCGGGACGTGACGGAGGACATTCAGGCTCGCAATCACACGAGGGTAGCTGTTAGCAGTACCGTGAGCCGCCGCCGGGTTAGTGGCGCCGCTTCTCAGGTACGAGACGGTAGGCATTTACGCTACGGGGGCCACTTCAGGCGCCCCTCCCATTCGTAGCATCTAGAAGAGTAAGTCGGAAAAACCGAACGAGCAATATTAGTGATCAAAACGAGTGTTAGATTCTTAGTTTCTATGCGCCGTGACCGATCAGATTTCCCCGCGGCTACATTGTTGAAATAGTGCTATTGGCCTAATATGTATGTATGTATTGTAACTTTTAGAGGAAAATAATAAATGTTCGGCACGTTCTGTAATTAGCGACGCGTCGTGTCCGCGGACGTGCCGCGACCTTCGCGCGCTGATGTCATGCGCGAAAAACCATTGATTACAAATTCTTAATCATTTTCTCATCGAAATTGTCGATACTACTCTTCATAGTAAAGTTTTAAGGCCTTATGTCGTTAGATATTGGCTGTCCGTTACGTAAAATCGAAAACGCGTCAGCGCGGTGACCTGTTTCCATAAACTGAACTTTCACTACATGTCAATTAGTAATGACTAACATTTCACGAGGACTCGAGGTCTATTATTGCATATAATATATAAAGACAACGACCGAAAATATAATATATATTTAAATATATGCCCCATTAATCTAAAGTTATGCGATAACTATTAATACGCGATAACCTTCAACTCTTTATAATGTATCTGGCAATAAAAGTCAGCATTGTGAGGCGGAAAACTGCTCGATTGTTCCGTAACACGCTTAGTATGCGCGCTGCGCCGATTTAGTTATGTGTCATATGATATTGCGTGCCCAATGACTGCACTGCGGCTGCTAACGTTATTTCAACCGTTTACTTTTAATTAGTATTATCTTATTTAATGATTTCGAAGCTATTATTTTAATTCATGTATCTCTTTAAGGCTATGATCGATACGATCTTTTAATATCATATTTTATAATTTTAATCAATACAAGGTCCTGACAGTGACATCATGAAATATTCTAACTCATAGTACATATATTTTTATACAATTACGAAATTAGCTCGTCGCAAGGAAATCGAAGATCATCAGCTATCAAACAAAGGCATTCTCAAATTCCTGAAAATCTGAAGCGATCGTTAATAACGGTACTGGGTCATAAAATCGATACAATTCATTCTCATCGAGACGACGAGCGACTCACTGGTGGTGAAGTTGAAGGAGGTGTAGGCGGCGCTCTCCTTGTCGTGCAGCAGCGTGAAGGCGTGCAGCTGGTAGGTGGCGCCGGGCGACAGGTCGCGCAGCACGTGCGACCAGTTGCCCGCGCCCTCCACCGTGATGTTGCGCGCGCCGCCCTCCGCGCGCTCCGACAGCGGGATCACCTGCGCCACACGCGTTACTAGCGCTGTACGGAACCCTACCTGCCACTCCGAGCCGACCTAATGCGCTACCTTGAAGCGGAAGCCGGTGTAGTCGCCGTGCGCGGGCGGCGACCACGAGATGGCGGCC
The DNA here is from genome assembly GCA_037950945.1 of Hypolimnas misippus. Taxonomy (NCBI): domain Eukaryota; kingdom Metazoa; phylum Arthropoda; class Insecta; order Lepidoptera; family Nymphalidae; genus Hypolimnas; species Hypolimnas misippus. The sequence goes on along the minus strand of JBBEEQ010000010.1, from coordinate 16,319,644 downwards.
TGCTTATTGCGGCCCAGCGTCACCGTTAGGTTCGTCGGCGGCTCCGGCGCTGAAATCGTTCTTAGTATTTAGTCGTGATCGCTCTGACGATCGGAATGAAATACCAGTATCACGACATGTTCAAAAAAGATAAGTCTATTTAATTCGTTTTTTGATTCCAATTTATTGTAGCCATTATGTAAGAAAAAACTAGAGGATCCAACCACATACAAAAGTTGCTAATATTATCGAACTAACATAAATTAAAATATTATTTAGCATTTTCATATTGATGATCATTATTTTAAAATTTTCCTTAAACTATCGCATTGACATCGAAGCGAATATTAGTCGCAAGCGGAAATTTTACGCGACGAGACGACCAAATATGAAAAATATAAAAACCGGTTATGATGGTCTGGTTCCACGTGAGTAGGTCCGCGAAGGTCGCGTTGGAGTAGTAGAGCATGAAGTGGTACTTGGTGCCGGGCAGGCCCTGAAAGTTGATGGTAGAGGCGCGCGCGGGCACGGTGTAGTTGGGCGCGGGCGAGCCCTGCGGCGGCCGGTAGTCCAGGCGGTAGTGCGCGCCCTCCGCGCCCGCCGCGCCCCAGCCCGGAATCTCGATCACGAGGTCCGCCGCGCCGCACGCGCGCGCGCTGCACAGCGCCTGCCGCCAAACTTCACTTTACCACCAAATCCGTTACGTGGAATACTAACGAATATAATATATATGACATAATACTAGTCGTCATCATTTCACACATGCCAAATCCGATTTTCATAAATATTACTTCAAAATTTTTATCTATCTATCTATTGAGATCTACCTTAGTGCTCAGTAACCTCACTCATATAAAAAAGTTTGTGCAAAACTGTACTCTTATGGAATCCTAGATCTATCGATTCAAACTATGTATCAGTCATAACAATCATCACTTTCATAGTGGGAATAGGTTATGAATTATCTCGAGTTTTCAATGCATAATTCCTATCACTCAACATGAAGGTTAAGTAAGGTGATATGCTCATACAATTGCGAAAAAACGTCAGGTGTGTAAACACCCTTAGTATATAAGAATTGTCAATCTAAGTATGTTTGTGGCCAAACCTTTACAATCTTTAGGTTAGGAACCACACCTTTAGATTACAGATCAACCAGTACTGATCACATTACAAAAAAATTAGTAGTTACTGTATAATTTAAAAAAATCACTACATATTTCAGTGTTCTCATACCAGACAAAAAAATTAAGTCTCCGCACAGTTTTTTTTTGTTATATGTGGCTGAAAAACTTTGCTATTAAATAATTTTTGTCTTCATATCCATTACCCTTTTTCACTATTTATTTCATTAAATAAAAAGAGGACTAAAACTTTATATAAAGTATTTGCTGATTATAGAAGTACTCATCTACCTAGACTATAATTTGTCATTATCCCATTATAAAGGTGAAACTTTGTGAGGATGTTTATGCTAAAACTACTACTACTTAACATACTGAAAGAGCGAAGTTGGGGCTGAAGCTAACATTTCATATAAGTTACACTTCAAAGAAAATATTATGTGTTGTATTCACATTAGCTCTATTGGCAACATAATCTTTTTTAACCTTAGCCGTAATTTTTAAAAATAGTTACTGAAATATAAGACTCTCATCGGAGTATCCTGGACTAAAGTCAAAATATATTTTATTAAATTTTATTTACAATTAATTTTATATTCTTTCTTACTAGTTTTGATGATACTTGATATTATAAAACATGCTTAAAGTAACTACGAAGGTGAAAGATAAGTCTTGATAAGCATGGATATTTTGTAAAAATTTATATTTACTATACGTAGCTTATTGGCAGAACACCTGACAAAGATTATGTGTTTACAATGTATCGGTTTCCCATTATGTTACAATTTTTTTTATTACTTTTAAAATAGTATTTCATTTTTGGTGGGACTACACAAAGTTATAAAAATAGAACATTTTGTGACTTCTCCCTGGCACAAAAAGTTTCTAGGAGTGATACTTCACCTTATTGTGTTTAAGGTACAGCCTATGTTGTGGGATGTTTTAACTTCTTATAATGAATAATTTAATCTAATTATTCCTTTTTCTAGCATATTTATCTATTGACTGACAGATTTACTGCATGCACGCTCTGAACGAATATAAACAGAAATAAAAAAAATCGTTTTTTCTTAAAAAAAATTAGTCAATGTATTTTGCACTTATAGACTAGAATGTAATATTGAATGCATTAATAAAATTATTGATTGATGTGTCAAAATTGTAACTACGTAAGATAAGTTTTCGTTCTCATTCAATATGTTTATATTTTACTAAAAAATAGCTACATTATGCATCTACATGTGTAAACAGGTTTATAAACAAAGATGACAAGTGGAGGTTGGAGGCGAGAGAACTAGACAGGACTAAGCGAGTGATAGGGCTCACGATAAAGACGGCGAGCGCGATCGCCAGAGTAGACGAGGTGTGCGTGTGTCCAGCCTTCGCTTGCACAATCGACCTCTTCCACATCATTGAAGGCGACTCTCTGATTTCACATGACACTTTCTCTTCCAAACAAACACTAGTTTCGTCCCGAGGAAGCATGATTGTGTTTCTGTACGGCGTATAATCGTCATATCAATGCTTCAAACCATATTTATAAAATGCTTTTTACACTACTTTAATTAAAAATAACAAAATATTGTCATAACTAATATGCCAGGCCAACAAGTTGACACTTATTTATTATACCGATCTACCAAAGACAATAATAATATTCTATATTGCCAGCTCCCCAAACTTTTAATTCCCGGAGGACAGCAAATATTCTTAAAAAAAAAAACAATTTAAGAATATTATAAAATTGAAAATTTATTTTATTTTTACCCCTTTAGAATAAGAATTTCAAACAGTTACGTCTTATTAAATTGCTAAAAGTATACATTTTTGGATGTTTTTTATGTTTACACATTAATGCATAAATGAAAAAAAAAAACCATTAAAAATACAGTTCTTTCATTCACTTTAAGTATTTTTTTAAATATTTTTTTATAAACTTAAAGTAAATTTAAAAAAGGAAAGTTACGTCAAATTAGCTAAGTTTTTAGACGAGAATAACTTTTGCAAATTTTATAATCGTAACTGTACGTCAGTGAACTCGTAACAATTACCTAGATATTTCTAGGTTCAACTAAGACTAATGGTCTGAACTACGCGCATTACGCCGCTCAGGAAAACAAAATTACGTATCTGGATAATCATGTAGATATTATTTTAATTATTGTTATTAAATATTATTATGAAATTAGATATCATATAATGACTGAGAATTTTTAATAACTCATATAAGTTATATAACTCATATAAGTTTTTTATACAAAATTTAAATTAAGTTAATAACCTATAACACATCACACTCAACGGCCCCCATTAAGATCTCATGACCTTGTGTCGGGGGTCCGGAAACACTCACAACACTAACACGAACACCCAGACCACGACAAACATCTGTATGGCCAATACACACGTTTGTCGTGAGCGGGGATCGAACCCGCGACCGTTAGCGCTTTAGTCAGTTGCAGTGACCATTGCGCCAACGCGTCTGTCAACCTATGTACTAGATTTTAAATCTAAGATGATAATTATTAATACATTTTGATTTTGATTTTACATCATTAAAGATAAGTATCATGTATATTCAAGGTCTTAGCTTCGATACTCGATCGTAGAATGCGCAAGCTATATGAGTAAACTTAGAATATAAAATCAAACATTTTTATTCGCAAGATTTTATATGAATCTATGAATAATTGGCCAATCAATGGCATGCAAATGTTAAGTTAGCATTACAATTATTATTAAAAAGAAGTCTTATAAAACTAAAAGCCATTAACCAAAGAATTAAATCAATATTATCGTCTTAACAATTCACTAGCAATACATATTTGCAGGTGTAAAAGCAACAATATTAATTTATGAATTTTTTTATGAAAGTCTTCGAGCAAAATTTACAAGTGTAATTCTTCCGTTAAAATTTTTAAAGTAAACATTTTTTAATCTGAAAAAATGTTACCGAAAAATCCTTAGCATACGAAACTTCAACATTTAAAACGCTATAATTAAAACACGAAACCATCTTCGAAAAATTATTGACGCAGTAAATTCATTCAATTGACGTTCAAAATGTGAATGTAAATGCCTATTTTGGATAAAAATATTTTGATTTTAATGTGCTTATCTCCATTAATTCATCTGAGTTAGCAGGTAAGACTTTAGAGCTGGCAGCACTGCTAATATGTCATTTCTATACCAAAGAATTGAATTGAATTGTACTTAATAAACGATCAGATTATTAAAAGGCAATTTGATACAATAAATTATAAGTTTCAGAGATTAACATTAGAATGATTTCTGATACGAGTGTACTCAATCGGCTTTAAAAATTAACTATAAATATTTACAAAATCAAGAAGCGAAATAACAGCTGGTAACATTGTTTTATTTGTCAACTGTAGTGTCTCTTTCGTTTATGTTTAAATACAAAACAATTTAGGCGGTCGGCTAAGTAATTCAATATAAAAGCAAAGAATCAGAAACCATAAAGAAAGGACTTATTAGTCTAGTCAAAATGGTGCAAAATGACAAGGACTCCTGGTCATCAGAAGACACCCTCAGAGTTTTAATAGCTTCTGATATACATCTAGGTTATCTTGAAAATGATGCTGTTCGCGGTGAAGACAGCTTTATCGCTTTTGAAGAAGTTCTTTCTCTTGCTGTACAATACGACGTAGATTTAATTTTGCTCGGCGGAGATCTGTTCGACCACGCCAAGCCATCACCCAGCTGTATGTTCAAATGTACACAAATAATTCGCAAATATTGCTTTGGGGACAAACCAATTACCATTGAAGTACTGTCTGATCAACTAGATAATTTCTCACGAGGTGTTAACTATGAGGATCCGAATCTAAATGTTTCCTATCCTATCCTTTCAATCCACGGTAACCACGACGATCCAGTGGGACAGGGTAGTGTGAGTTCTCTAGACATTCTGTCCATAACTGGTCTTGTCAACTATTTTGGTAAGTGGACAGATTATACACAAGTTCGAATTTCACCAGTACTTTTGCAGAAGGGTGAAACAAAACTATCGTTGTATGGGTTGAGCCACCTGAAAGATCAGAGGCTTGCACGGCTTTTTGCAGAAAAGAAAGTTACCTTCGAACTCGTGGAGGATGGCAATGACTGGTTTAATATGTTGGTGCTTCATCAAAACAGAGCGGATCGAGGACCCAACAACTATATCTCAGAAAATGTTTTACCAAATTTTTTGGATTTAGTCATTTGGGGTCATGAGCATGACAGTCAAGTGTTTGCTACTAAGGATGTTAAAAGAGAAAATGAAAGTTTCTTTGTCATTCAACCGGGGAGCACTGTGGCCACATCTTTGGCAGCTGGGGAGGCCCTGCCTAAGCATTGTGTCTTGTTGCAGCTGCATAAGAAAGAGTATATAATCACTCCACTACCATTGAAGACTGTGCGTCCTTTCATTTTTAAGACAATTGTTCTTTCTGAGGAAAACCTTGGAGATGAGGGTGTCAATGAAAATGAGAAGGTACAGAATTTCTTAAAAGATAAGGTTTATGAAGCAATTAAAGAAGCAGAGAAAATTCGTAGTGGCGACCCAAAGCAACCTGCTTTGCCACTCATTAGACTTAGTGTATTTTATGAACATGATGGGCAAGATTTTAATCGCGTTAGATTTGGTCAAAATTTTAATGGCCTAGTCGCAAATCCGAATGACGTTCTTATAATGAAGAGAGAGAAAAAAATTCGTGAAAGAAAAGAGCGCGACCGAGGTGACAGCGAGGAAGTCGATATAGGTGAGGCGGCCGCCGAGGCCACGGACGTCGAATCCTTACTGCGCGCCTACTACGAGGCGCAGCCGCCAGACCGCCGCCTATCCGTGCTGTCCGTACGGGCGGTCACGGAGGCCGTTCGCGATTTCACATTAAAACGGGACGAGGACGTTTTTCGTCGTGTATTAGACGCCCATCGGAAGCACTGCGTCGATTTCCTACTCGAGTCGAACGCCGAAACCCCGGAGGAAGTCGACGAGAGAATGAAGCTTTGTAAGGAGTCGCTAGACGCGGCCGACGCCGATCGGCTCAGAGATCTCATGACGACGGCGGCCAAGAAGGCGGAGGCGAGCAAACAGTCGCCGGGTTCGAGAAACGAATCGATTGTCGTGTCGAGTGACGAGGAGGCGCCGGCGGGGCGTGGGCGGGGGCGAGGCGCGCGGGGCGGGCGGGCGCGGGGGCGGGGCCGCGGGGTGGCTCGCACCGCGTCGCCGCCGGCGCCTGCGCCGCCTGTGGAGCGCCGCACCCCGAGGCGGGCGGCAGCGCAGAAGTCTTCCTCTAAGTTGCAGAGTCTTATCGCCGAGAGATCTCGACGTCGCCGAGAGTCATCGGACATCGAGATTTCAGATTGATTATGTGAATAAATTAAGTCCAGAACTATTTTTCTCGATAGTGATTTTCTAAATTGTAGGCGAGAATTACATTTGTAAGTTTTACTCTCATAATTGATATATAACTTTAACTTAGTAATAGACACGTCGTTAGTAGCAACGATGCAATAGATAAAAATCTGTAGATACGTTACAAGCACTTCATAGACGGCACGTTTTCAATTGGAACAATTCGTCTCAGTGTCACCTCATGCACACTGCAACAAAATGCATAGCAAAACTTTAATAAATATTTGTTTCTTTTTGTCTCCTGTTAATTAAGGTATGCTATCTTTTTTCAGCTTTTTGGTGAATTATATATAGTGTAGCATTATAATATTACATAATTTGTGTGTATGCTTGAGTGCATTTTTTAATTTGAGTTCCCTTGTAAGTAATGTACCTATACATTTTATTTATAATATCATTGTTTAGTAGTTACGAAAACTTTGAATGTCAAAAATAAAGCACTAACAACAATTTCTTTCAAGTGTAAAGCAATGACAAATATATTATGTAAGCCTCACAGAAAAACTTAGTGTAATTCTCACCCTATGTTTATGTAGGATATAAGTTTGTTATTGTAAGAATATTATATTTTGTACTGATTCAATTTAAAACAATGTTTTTATTGCTTTCACTCCTAATAGCGATTCTTGAGAAACCTGAGTACCAGCTTTTGTTTCTCATGTTAAAAATTGTTTACATCATACAAACTTTAGTCTCATACTTTACGTTGTGCATTGCATAAACTAAAAAAAAAGCTTGTACAAAAGAAAGGATCACCCGATTTTTATCTATATATTAATACGTGAAACAAAAACCCTTATATTTGCCCCTTTACGGGATTTTCGTACAATAATCCCGCGAACGGAGGGATACGAAATTTAGGACACTTATTGTTTATAAAATTTGCACATTGCAAATGAATTTTGCACTCTTCTATCAGAATTCTTTTTTTTTTAATTACGCGTAAAAAACAATTAAAAAAACACACCTATCATGTTGACACACACACGTACGTATACTCTTGTTTATTGTTAAAAGTCGGTGGTCAAAATGAGAATACTTTAAATTTATATTTTAAACTTTCGCGATTTATACTATTAATATTTTTTATAACGGGTCTTATCGCGATAACTAAATGTCGGGCAATAAAGAAGTATTACTACTTCTACCATTAGCTACCGCGATAAGACCCGTTATATAAAATATGAATACTTTTAATTGATTTTAATTATGGTTGAATTTAGACCACTACTTTATATAAATCTGGCATACAAAATGTGCTCTATTAAGTATATTCCTTCACAAAATGAGATTTCAAATACATCGTCTATGTGCTTGCTTATGTGCAAAATTTTACCTCTTATTTGGCTCTGAATTACTTATCGCCTTGGGAAGTTAAATTTTATCTTATAAATATTATAACTTAAAATTAGGCGATATTATGTAATAAGCAAATTGTTGAATTATAAAACATAAAATAAAATATCTTATATTTATTTTAAATCACAATGACAGAAAAACAACATTTGAACAAATGGTTTTGTTAACTACTTATTTTATAATATTACTGTGCCGTTGCTACAATTATTTTTGTTCAAAATATATGTATAATACGAGTCCATTAAGGGGATTTTTTTAAAGTAATGCTTCTAGTAGTCATTCAGCTTCTGTTCATTGCAAATGCATGATCAATAAAGAAAACAATAAATTTAATATTGTTTTGTTTATATTTTATGAAATCTGCATATTAGTTCCGCAAATGTTATTTATTCAGATTCTACTAATATAAACATGTGGATGAAATAGATTTTACAATCACAGACAATAAATAAACAACCACTGATAAAATATCAGCACTCAATTCTTCTTGGACAACTAAAAAGTGAATTTAAGTCAAGTTATTTAGTTTTCAGTATGCATTCCAGTACTTAAGTTCACTTTTAATTTTAAACATAACAGTAATCTAAATATTTGTCCTTAATTACAAACCAGCCAGCCATTTTAAAAAATTTGGGATGAGTTACTATAGAGTATAATTTTAAAATATCATTCTTAACATCGCTAGTACTGCAGCTTTCTGCTATCGTCGTTTTTAAATAATATATTACAAAAACTTGACTTTTATAAGATTTAGTGAATACTAAATAGTCCACTGAGATGTTACAGTGACCAATGGAAATTATAAGGCAAATATTGAAGGGGCATCTAGGAAGAGTCAAAATCTGAGTCATCGGAATAACAGCCCCTAAGTATTGGTCGCCATGTTAAAACGAGAGATGATAATAGTTTTTTTAACCCTGGCAGACAAAATATTAGTCTCACTAAAAATTGTACAAACACTTTCTATAGAAAACATTTTCTATAAAAATGTTTGTGTAATTTTAAAAATTATTTTTTTTACAATTTTGATTTTATAAATTTTTGGCATAGAACCCATTACGGAAGTCTTGTAATTTTCGTCGGTAAGACATAATATTTCAATAAACTAAATGCAGTGGGTCGGCTCGCGGGTTGGCACGTCGCTAGTGGACGGCGGCGAGCGGGCGCAGCGCGCGGCGCAGGTAGCGCAGCGCGGCGGCGGCGGCGGCGGCGGGCTGCGGCGCCGCGAAGGCCAGCGGCGGCGTGGAGGGCAGCAGGCGCAGCACGGCCAGCGGCGCGGCGGCGGGCAGCGCGGCGCTCTGCACGCGCAGCCCCAGCGCGTCGCTCACGGCCTGCAGCGCGCGCTCCGGCGACTGCGTGCGCGTCTCCGCCAGCGCGTGCGCGCCGCGCGCGCGCCGCTCCTCGTCTGCGACGTGCGGCGTATTGGAAGATTTCGATCGAGGAATTTTGTTCGAGATCGATAAGATGTATAAAATTCCGTACCGCCAAAGTTGTTTTCTTGGATTGTGAAATTTAATATTAATACATTTGTAATCGACTTATCGTCGTTATGTTATCTGATATGAATCAAAATGTGAAGCCTAAAAACTGCTAACAATATTTTTTTGTACTAAAATTATTCTAAATTATACATTTAAATATTCTTTAAGGTTCCCGCTTTCAGTATTCTTATAAGACGAAAAGATTGAAATAAAATATAAATTTGAATTTTAGATATTTTTTAGTAGACAACACTGTAAGAGGAGGGCAAATTTTTTTTCTGATGTACACATTATTAGTTTAAAGCTAATTTATTAAGTCCAATCAGTACGACCGTATAAACGTCATCTCCTTAGGATATGACAGCAAATAAAAAAACAAAAAAGAAAAGTGAGGCGGCATGGCGTGGGGGGAAGTTACCAATGTGCGTTAGCAGACCGAGGTGGTAGTCGGCGAGGCGCTGGCCCAGGTCGCGGCGCCACGGCGCCGGCTCGTAGCGCTCCGCGTAGCGCGCCAGCGCCGCCGCCACCGCGTCCCCCGCGCCGCCCGCCGCCGCCTCCTCCGCCGCGCGCTTCTCCGCCGCGCGCTTCTCGTGCGCGCGCGCCAGCGCCTCCTCCTGCCGCCGCAGACGCTAGCAGTAGATCCTTCACCCTACCCCTGGCCCATCTCCATATGGACTACTAATTCCCGTTTCACCACGTTTTGGGTTGAATTATCGGAAATTTTCAGCAGACGCTTTCAAAATGATAACTATCCGTGCGCCATGAACTCAATTCGTTCAGTAGTTTTGCGTCGATAGATCGATCGATTGATCGTAGTTTCTTTTTCCGCAAATATTATTATATTTTTATTAAAATAGAGCCTAGCTGCAGCATAACGTTTCATATGGTGAGTGACAGGGCAAGAAGCCTAACCCATTATTCCTTCCCATTTCCATTTACCCCTTATTCCTTTTTAGCTGGTAAAGTATTTGGCTCCTCTGGCGCTGCAAAATGTCCACGGGCGGCAGTGAGCACTTAACATCAAGTGTCTCGCCTGCTCGTTAGCCGGCTATTTTTAATAATAAAAAAATGTTAAAATTTCAACACGGACGATTGAGTGGATCGACGAGTGAAAATATAAGTGAGATCGAGACCTCCACGAAGTCGCCGGTGAGGCGCGCGAGGTTCTCGCGCAGGTAGGAGTACAGGCTCTCGGCGGCCAGCTGGCGCGCCGCCTTCTTGGTGCTGGCGGTGGCCTGGCGCTCGTGCAGGCGCAGGCGCGCGCGCACCGTGAAGCGGCGCTGGTGCGGCGGGCCCGTGTCGCTCACCAGCTCGTACTGCGGCTCGCCCAGGCGGTACTCCTCGCACAGCTCCTTCAGCAGCGCCACGTAGCTGCGCACGTCCAGCGCCGCGCCGCGCGACGGGCCCGCCTCCTGCGCCCGCGGCCGAACTCATTAACGTATCACACTCAACGGTAGTTAGTGTCACAAGCACTAAACCGTATGGCCAAAACTGACGTTTGCTGTGAGCGGGGATCGAACCCGCGACCATTTGTGCCTCAATTAGTTGCAATGACCATAGTACATTGAAACATTTCCTAAATTTACAGCAATGGAGCCGAACCTATCTACTACGGCTACCTTACCCAGTTCAGATAGCCATAGTAGATAACGTTATATAGCATAGCATTCCCAATCCATCCCTCCCTCCTACTCCCCATCGTCTCCCATAGCTCGCGTTAGGGTCGCCTCATTTACCAGCGCGGGGTCGCCGGAGGGCGAGGGCGGCGAGGGCGGCGGCGGCGAGGGCGGCGCGGCGAAGGGCGGCGGCACGGGCAGGCCGCGCGCGTGCAGGTGCATCAGCATGCGCCGCGCCGCCTCCTGCTTCGCCTCCTTCTTGGAGCGCGCCTGCCCCGTCACTGTGATGCCCTGCGACGTGCAGCGGTACTCAAATGTGGCCTGATGTTGCGGACCCGACTGAAACATATATGTTATACAAATAATATTCTAAATAATAACATGTCAATATCTCATTAATAAATTAGTAATACATTACTAAAGTTAATTATTTTATATGATTTTACATTCTCACTACAACATCACCAGTATGGTTTCTGGCCGAGATCTAAATGCTTCTGGCCTAAATATGTGATCATTTTTACCCTTTGTTAATAATTATCATTTTAACATATTATTTTATATATAAATATATATATCTTTGTAATATTAGTAATAAGTTTGGTAGTTAATAGTAAAAAATTTACTTATCACAAAATAATCTTTACCACAAAAGAAAACTTTTTATCATAAAAATACAAGAAAATACTTACTTGAGCTATGCACTCATATTCTGGCAAGTGTCCGGCTTTGATCATTAGCTCTTGTAAAACTGTCACTGCTGTTTTCATTTTTGTGCTTGAATTAAAAAAAATAATTCTATGAGTTTAAACTATTAGGACTGCAGCTCCATAACAGAGCATTGATTCCGTATCAAACCAACCAATTTGCTTTATTGGGTTCTATGAACAAAAGTATAATGTTAGCCATTTCTTTCATATTGGCACTTTATTGGATAATTTATTAAATATGTATGCACTGATATGTGCACTGTACACCCTTGGTTGATAGTTGAAATAATTTAATAGTAATAAAATATTTGATACAAGATTTTGGAAATAAATTGAGGGTCCCAGAAAGTTCACTCTTTTGTATACATTGTACAAGATTATATTTAATTATGTATGTTTATCCGGGTAGAATCTTGCAACTCAATTTTGAAGCAGATATCTTCATGTGTGTCATGTGGGTGTTAACCCAGACCATGACAAACAAAGCACACAACACGTCAGTGTTGTGTGTGTGCTGACATAAGGCTATGAGATCTTAATGGGGACTGTTGATAGTAATGCATTTATTAATTATTTATTTATTCTTTGCAGTGTAAAGTAGAAAAAGAATATTCTTTAAGAAAAAAATTAATATTGCCTATCTTAAATGATGACTATACTTTATACCTACCTAATGATTCAGATTATGACCTGAACTTTTGATAGACAAGTAACCTAGTTATGTACTCCTTATTAACAATCTTGTAAAATGATTGTTGAAAATAATGAACGTTAAACTCATTTTAAACAGAAAAATGTTTAAAAATGCATACTACATATTTAACTCTGTAGATAGAAGATGCTTGAAATATGGATCCTGGACGCCTCTTTATCTATCCTCTCATCTGCTCTTAAAAATATTAATTATGATATAACAGATTTTATTGTTATATATGCTTTAAAGTTAATATTATAAAAAGAGAATTAGGAAATATAGATTGTATTGTTGTTGTTTTAGTTAAATATTTGAATGTAAGATTTTGGGAAGTAACTAAGAATTCTCTTTATCTGTAACAAGAATGAATGAAAAATGAATCTTAGTATCTTTAGAGAAAGAATCTTGTAAGAATTTTAATCTTGATTAAGATATCAAAATAATCCCTTAAATGTTAAATGATTTAATATATATTGGTAATTAAATTTTGTTCAATATAAGTTATATATAAACAATTGAAAGTATAATAGAGAAGCTGTTTTTGATATAACTTTTAATATTGTTTCATACTTAATTTTATTCATATTGCTTTTGTTACAATTTCATTTTATTATTATTGGAAATTTATTTTCTGAAAAATTTTTCTTACAATAAGCAAGTAAAATTCTTTAAACAGTAAGTCTTTAAACTACACTTTTCTGCATGTTGTTAATTAGCCTTTATGCGTTAAAGTATTGATATTATTAGTTGTGAGAAAACTTAAACATCCTTTGGCTTCTTATTTAATAAATAAAATGAAATAATCAAAAAACTTACGAGTTTCAACAGTTTGTTTACATTTTATAATATATGTTTATTTAATATTTGTTTATATATAAAACCCAAAGATACGAAATTAAGTATTTATTTGATTTTAGAATAAATATGGTATATTGCTAGTAGCAGTGGGCTAGCGTCTTATTTAATAATATTAATTAAGCTAAAGTAAAAAGCAAATACTTATTAAACACACTTACATTTGGGATGTTTGTTTACTCCTTTTTTTTTATAGTATGAACAGTTTTTTTAGTATAATTAGTAAATATGCGTTATAGATTAATATACAATATTGATGAAATTTCGATACGGCTGTTTACTGTTGGTAAAATTGACATTGACGTCCAGCGTTGCCAGTAATAATTTATCAAATTCTCCGAAAATACAAATTGGATTCTCGACCCCACCGACCAATCTCCATCGTGTTTTCTCCTTTCCACGTGACATTGGCGAAATAACATGTGTCTAATTGGCACAATCAAAAGCCATAAACCAAAGAATTGAATTGAAATCCATTCATTAACAAATGAAATTTCTTAATGAATGGACAAAAATCTTACTTACTTCTGATACAGCATTAATTTTTAACCGCTCTCGGAAAAGAAATCTAGACTTGAATAGATAATTAAATATTATATTAATCTATACTAATATTATAAAGAGTATAATAAAATAAATTACTTTATATTCAGGACGGCTTCAATATCTTTTTATAACTTTTTAAATTATTCAATTCGGACATTTCATTCGGAAGATATCACGAGTTTAAAAATGCAAGTATTAGAAAAAAGTCGCGTGGTTGCCGCTCACCGCGCTCAGCTAGCAGCATGCGATGTAGGCTCTAGTAAATTAATAAAAACTATGAATAAAAAAATTCATTAAAAAATTCAAACTTCCTTTATAATTTTACTTTTTTTTTGAAACCCGACGCAAAAAAATAGGGTGTATGTGTGTGTGTGTGTGTATGTACCCGAGCGAAGCCGGGGCGGGCTGCTAGTTCATAATAGAACGCACATCTTATATCGGTATCTGTCAAGTTGACAACACTGTCAATCCACGGAAAGAATTTAGGGGAATTCCCTAGGTCCGTTCCACGTGACATTGGCTAATTAGAACAAGTAAAAGCCATAAACCAAAGAATTGAATTGAATTGATTTCCTAGGTATAACTTTCGAATTTCTTTCAACTGAGTTGCTATGATTAATGCAGAATACATTTTTGAAAGTTCATTTCGATCGGAACACTCGGTAAGGATTCGAGCGCCCTGAGCGCCCGAGTCCGTAGGTAACTACGCCACTGATTCAGGTGTTGTAAATGGAGATGAGTGTTTATGTAGACAACGACCAACTAGTTACTAATTAATAAATAACAAAACAAAATTACTTAAAAAGTTTAATTTCATATTTGATCTGAGTGGTTTCTTATATCCAATGTTGAACAACTTATTTTCAACGCAGAAAGTTGACGTCGTGGTCGATCACATGAATGTTTCTGTTTCGGTCGCAATAGTTCTATTAATTCAAATAATGTCAACAGCAACATATAAATAAAAGCGAGCCAAGCCGAGCCGAGTAAAATTTGTTGAGTCAATGTCTCGCCGGGAAATGTGCGGCGTCGAACCATTTCTCAAGAGGTTTTGTACATCTTATGAATAATTTAGTAACTAAACAGATGAAGCTCGAGCGTGATCACGCAGGAAACGACGGCCCCAGTAGAGTAGGGAGTGTACGAGTAGGATGCAAGTGTAGACGATCAGCACGCGCACCACCGCGCAAGCTGTGGCGCCGCCCGCGTCCGCCGCGCGTCCGCTGGCTGCAAGCCGCCGCGCCATTTCACGGTCCCATTACGCTGTCAGGTGCAACTGTCAAATACTACTACTATTCTATGACTGACACTAACGAGTTTAAATTATATTCTCAAATGAAACTTTTTTGTAAATTAATGTACCGGTAGTATGAAAGCGCGGAATGCTGTTTAATATCTACCTAATTACATTTTGTTCATCGATGTCCGTTTTAAAGTATCTAATAAATTGCGGAAGAAAAAATAGGGATTGCTGTACGATATTTGCGATAACTTAATTACCTGTATTTATAGGCCTCGAGTAGTCGAGCTCTGAGAGTAGGTGGAGAGAGATTACATCTTCTATACTAATAATAAAATTCCAACGGGTCGTTGTCTGTACAAGGTAGATATATGAAAAAAAAAATATTTCTGGGGGCCTTTACAAAAGCAATAGAACCCAAAACAATGATTTTTTAGAATTGTTATCTGTTTGTCTGTTTATCTGTTCGTTTGTGCAGGATAATCTCAGAAACGTCTTATCCGATTTAAATGTTGTTTTCATTGAAATATTGCAGTAAGCTTTACTTAACATTTAGTGTTTGTTTCATTTCAATCGGTTCATAAATAAAAAAGTTATGTCAATTTAAGGGTTTACGTCGAACATTATTTTGTACTTTTCACTAAATGCATGAAAGTATATACAGTACTTACATCAAAATATTCATTTTTTATTTTTTTGTCTGTCAAACTGTTTCTTACGCCTAATCTCTGAAATAGCTGAATCAAATTTGATGGGACTTTCACTCACAGTTAGGGGATGTCCATTAATCACGCGAGGCCCAGAGGAGGAAGAGGGGCCATCCCCTCGCTTAGTAGGAAAAAATCACGAAATATCACAAAGTCTAAAAAGTTCTTGAAAACATTACGTGATTAATGGACAGCCCCTATAGCTAATATTATAAGAATTAACTTGGGCTAATTTTATTATAATATATATATTGATTTTAATGAAAAGTTAAAAAAGAGAATTACGCGATAACAAAATATTGTAGAAACCAATAAAATGAACAATTTCCGAGTTAAGAAGGGAATGTACATCCATACAAATAAATAAAATTGATGTGTCTGTTTGTAATTTTAAATAAATGCATATGAAAGTATACACGGTACTGACAACAAAATTACCAATTTTAAAATGTTTGTCGGTCTATTTGTCACTCAGTTTGTTTCGGCTAATATTTGAAACAGCTGGATCGATTTTGACGAAACCTTCACTAGCAGAAAGCCAATGTAATAAGGAACATAATTGAAACCAATGAAATATTGAACAACATCTGATTCAAATAGGGAACATATATATTATATAAATATAATAATTTGAAAAATAATATATTTACTGGGTAATTCTTTTACTGGATATGATAGACCAAATCCGAAACTATAAGGAGTCACAGGGGCGATTTTGATAAAAGCTACAACGATCATTATTTTTTTTTAAATAAGTTTTCTTAGCCAGAAACGAACACGTTGATTTTACAAAAATAGACATTCTGTACTATTGCATCATCTGATATTGTGACATATTATAAGGATCAACTTTAGGAAAGTAATAGTATACTAACTAACTAACTTAATCTTTTTAAGAATTATCTAAACCTACCTAGGTAACGGAGGAGTGACGGGGACCAAAACAAACGTCACATTCTATCAACTTTGTATAGCTCACGTAAAAAAAAGACAAACTTAAAAGAAGTTACTGTGAGTTATTCATTTTATATATTTTCGATTATATTGTCACACTCTTCCTTATTTTAGTAGATGACTAGCATTTCGATGCAACCTATAAACAAATCGTTCGAAGTAATGCAGACTTTTTTTTTAAACTTACTGGGACCCGTGATTTAACCTACATATTTAATTATGTCTGTTTAGAAGCGATTATTTAATTTCTAATTCATGTATACATTTAATGTTATTTTGTAAAAAAATAAATGTTTTCCTTCAATTTGTCGCTTACTATTACTTTCCAAAAGTTGATTCTTACAGGTGTCACACGGGAACATACTGTTTTGTAGTCGAAATTTTAAAGACTAGCATAAAACACTTTTCTTCAACATTTATTGTGAAAACTACTAAGTCTATGTACAATAAAGGCATAGTCGCCGGGAGTAATTGCAAGAAGTTGCAATTGCAGCCCCTAGGCATTGAAAAAATACAAAAATTAATAAAATAAAATAATATTAAATTATTTACCTACATTATAGACGAACAAAACTATTCAGTACATTTTCCAATTGTCTATCAATTCATTTTCCGTAGGTGAAGTTTTTTAAAGAGACCTTATTCAGTCACACGAAGGTTTATCAATAAATAATTAATGTTATAGCGCCTCTCTTGTTTCTTTTACATTGGTTTAAACCTATATAAATAAACTAAAACTAGCTACTTGCACTTGACCTTTTTATTTCGTAATGATTGACATTGAACTGTTTTGTCTTTATCTACCTAAACGGTAAAATGCTGTGTGATGCCGGCTTAGAATAGCATCACCCCATATCCTCCCGCGGGTGTCGTAAGAGGCGACTAAGGGAAATAAATCAGGGCATGGGCAGCAGCGTGACTCTGTCTATCAATAACATCTACTGCGGTCACCAACCCGCCTGCCAAGCGTGGTGACTATGGCAATAGCGCCAAGGATACGGCTCTCAGTGCCCGGCAGCCCCGCTATTCCCGGCCAAGGCAGCGGTCGTGGTCACGGCGGGGCAGAGGGTGCTAAGAATCACCGGAGTGAGGGCTGCAAGACCCGAAAATTACATGTGGCGACGTATAATGGACGAACGATTCGGCTGGACCACCACCTCACAGAACTGGAAGTAGAGTTAAGTCATATCAGGTGGAGTATTTTGGGGTTATCGGAAGTCCGAAGAGAGGGGGAGGATACCATAACCCTGGACTCTGGCCACTTGCTCTACTTCCGGGAAGGTGATAGGGCCTCCCAAGGTGGTGTCGGTTTTCTGGTCCACAGGGCTCTCGCTGGCAACGTAGTGGAAGTTAGTAGTGTGTCGACCCGGGTAGCGTACCTCGTAGTCAAGCTCACCGATAGGTACTGCCTAAAGGTTGTGCACATACATACTGTTCGGCAAATTATACAGAAGACCGAGGAATATAATCAGCCGCTGTGTATGGTATTTGTGGACTATGAGAAAGCCTTCGACTCTATCGAGACCTGGGCTGTTTTGGAGTCTCTGCAGAGATGTCAAATCGACTCTGCAGATGAAGATGAAGTGATGAGATGATGAAGTGATGAGATGTCTCTACAACGCTGCGACGATGACCGTCCAAATCCAAGATCAGCGGACAAGACCTATTCGGCTCCATCGTGGAGTGAGACAGGGGGACGTGATATCCCCGAAACTGTTCACCAACGCGATGGAGGATGTCTTTAAAACCCTGGACTGGATTGGACGAGGCGTCAACGTCAATGGAGAGTATATCTCTCATCTTCGTTTTGCCGACGATATAGTCATCTTTGCAGAGACGCTGGAAGAGCTAAACCAAATGCTGAACGACCTAAATGAGTCCTCCCGACGTGTGGGTCTTGGTATGAACTTGGACAAAACAAAAGTTATGTTCAACAGAAATGTCATGCCGAGACCAGTACGGGTCGGCGGCGTTCTTCTCGAAGTTGTACAGGAGTACATTTACCTAGGCCAGACAATACAACTTGGCCGACACAACTTTGAGAAGGAAGCGGATATGAGGATTCAGTTGGGTTGGGCGGCATTTGGCAAGCTCCGTCGAGTCCTTACGTCGACAATTCCGCAAAGCCTGAAGACCAAGGTCTTCGAGCAATGCGTCCTACCGGTGATGACATACGCTGCCGAGACGTGGACACTGACAATGGGGCTGGTCCACAGATTTAAAGTCGCTCAGCGTGCTATGGAGCGAGCTATGCTCGGGGTCTCTCTCAAGGATAAAATCAGGAATGAGGTTATCCGTGAGAGAACGAAAGTAACCGACATAGCTCGCAAAATTAGCAAGCTGAAGTGGCAATGGGCCGGCCACGTCTGCCGCAGAACCGATGGCCGTTGGAGCAGACGAGTCCTGGAGTGGAGACCGCGTCTTGGCAACGTAGTGTAGGACGCCCTCCGGCCCGCTGGACTGACGACATACGCAAGGTTGCCGGAGCGGGCTGGATGAGGGTTGCGGAGGATCGGGATGTTTGGCGCAAACTTGGGGAGGCCTATGTCCAGCAGTGGACTGCGATTGGTTGACGACGACCTAAACGGTACCGGTGCCATTTTTTGTTTTTATTTGTGTAATTAATAAAAAATGGAAATAATTTAATTAGATAAAGATAAAATTTTCAATGTTTTAGTCAAATCAACAATGGTTATTATCGAATTTCGGCCCTTGGACGAACGTACTTCCCTATCAAATTATTAGTTTTTAAACTTTTGCAGTTCAATATTATTACAAAATTTTTAAAACGAATACCTTTAACGAGACGACCAAAAGTTTCCAAGTAAAACAATTATAAGTAAAATTCTTGGAGTATGTCAGTTAGTGCGGTAGTACTTATTATTAGCCCTGGATGAATGTTTGAGTCATGTCGACTTACGTAAGACATGCAATGCGGATATCCGGACTTTGATCGGTCCACGCGTAATTCTGCATCTTCTGAGGATCGTGAGCCAAAATAGTTAAATGTTGTTATAACTACGAGCCCGCTTCATCGTGCTTCTGTTTACGTTATCATTATTTTATCGATTGAAGCGGTTGCCCAACACTGGGCTCCCAGTCGACTCAAATATAATAAATAATAAATTGACAATAAAATATGTTTTTTGGGCAGTAATGTTATTACAAACACGTTAAAGTTTATTTAAAGTAGATTTTTATCTATTTATCTAACAATAAATCTATCTAGTACGTTTTTAGTAGGCAATTACTTTAAATTAATTTGCAAAATACGTTGTAGTAGATACTCAGAAAATAGAAATTGGTGATTTAAAATGTAAGGTTTGTTATAAAGCACGATGTAGGCGTCACCTTCTTGGGCGAGTACATTGCGACGATATCGTCAGTTGATCTCCGCGAAAAGACAAAGATATTGCCAAAGCATTGCGGTATCGTAACAAATGGCAACGTGACCGCTACGACAATTCTGGAATGAGCTAACTGGTGTGTCTCCAAGGGCGTATCCAGCTTCGTCACCAGGAGGGGGGGGGGGGGGGTCGCCTAGTTTTGGTCAAGTCACAAAAAGTAATAAATAGAGCTTTGATAATTATCGATACAGGTAAAAAGTTATCACTTCTTCTATTTCGATGGGTACTTTTTTATGGACGTTAAGTACCTTCACTTACATAAAATCTATATTGTGACAAAAAAAAAATAAAAATCATGTTCATCATCATCATGTTTAACAATTATAATTAGTGCTCTACCTAGGTCTTGGACCCAGGGGGGTCATGACCCCCATGACCATGAGTAATTGACGTTTCAGTTGTTAATTCTCGATTGCGATAGAATCGCGATAGAATCGTGGATGCATGTTCATAATTTTAGTTTACTAGTTCTTTCAACGACGACGGTTATATCGACGGTAATATCGCTGCGACGCAACGTTCGTGGAGGCGGCGCCTAAGTATCAATTAGCGTACACTCATACCTGACGAGCGCGCTTGTTTACCGCGTGCTGTCGTCGCCACCTTTTACCTAGATACGCATTAAAATTTTATATCAGTTTGAAATTTACGAGGAGAAGAAAAATATATTACTCTTTTGTTGATTTTAGGTTAAAGTAGAAAACTAAAATGAGCAATCAGAAAGCGACTTTTAAGTAGAGTTTTAATCATACTATATTGTAATATTTCTTGACTTAGGATTTTTTATAATGAAGACATGCTAACAGACATTTTGAACCGATTTCAAAAGCTGAAGTGTCAGTTACTTTCATTATAAATTACTAATTCAATTTTGATGAAAACTTTATGAGATCAATACGAGAGTATATTTGCTCTTTCAAACAAAAAATAATGAAAGATCCTCTTAAAGATAAAATTATGATAAAACTATAGCTAGTGATATTATAAATTAGGTGCATAATTTGTTGTTAAATTAACAAAAAAATGTTTTTCAAATAGTTAACAGAAACGATGGTAAAAACAATATTTCGTTTCTGCGATTAAAGAGTACAAAATAATCGTAAAAATTTTATTGTTTATATTATAGTTGGTTAGCCGAGGACCACTCGCTTGCCACTGAGCCATGTCGAAATGTAGCCCCTCGAGAGTGGACAAGGAGTGCAAAGTTATTTTATATTCAATCGTTACCATTTACGGACACAAATATTTTAAAATAATTCGTATGTATTTGGTTATTCTGGTTAATTTTATTTATTGTTAATCACTCAGCTAAGTAGAATTTGAAAGGTAATAAGTATCTACCTACCTAATAGTCGACTAAATTATAAAATGTACCTACTTGCAGTATTAAAAATGGAAAATTTCGTACAAATTCTATTGAACATGTCTTAAATAAAGTTGTTAGTTTTGTAAAAGAGCCTTTATATTAGTTTATGAACCATTTTTATGTAAGTCCGACCTCGTCGCGGTCTGCAAGAATCTATGGTGCGGTCATATCATTATATAATAAAACTGCATTCTTGCCAAGAGTAGCCCATCCCTATCATAACATAGAAATAGTAAGAACATTTTGGTTTCATCCTATCATTCTTTCATCATAAATGCGAAAGTTTGTGCAAGTGGTGTAGACGGACGTATCGATTGACGGATTGTTTTGTTTGAAAACTATTGAACAGATTATGATAAAACTTTACAATAATGTAGATTATACATAGGAATAACACAGCTATTTTTATCAAATTTCAAATAGAATGCTAATTCATTACAAAATAGTATTATAAATATGAAAATTAAATCTGAAGCCTGTCTGTGTGTTTATTACGTTTGCACGCTTATACCGCTAAAATAATTTTGATGATAGTGGGTGAAGATATACGTTCTACTTTTGTTTAAGGTCCTTTTAATCAGATGTGTTATAAGTCTAAGAAATCACACTTCGCGTATTTTTTTTATATTTATATACTTATAAATATTAGAAATATTAAAAAAATAGATTTTCTTTGATTCATAACTATTATTCACGACGAGCGACGCGTGAAATTTACTCTTTCCTCACAATAAATTAGAGAAAAACAAACATTTTCTAGTAAACAAAATAAAAAAAAATCTGATATCTTTAATTGCGGAATGTGATGTTAGACTTGTAGAAACAACATTTGCATGACTTCAACTAGAAAATGAACGCGTTATAGATAGGAGAAAAACCTTCACAAAATTTTGTCGTGAAAATATAACTTGAAAGTGGAGACAACGAGGATGAAAGTTTATATGTAAAACCCATTATTTCTGCAATAAACAAGACTGCTCAAAATAATTATTCTATCCGAAGTCGCGCACGACTTTTAATCGGTATCCATACCGATTTGTATCTAATAAAGGAAAAAAAATATATATTATTGATAGCTGTAGCATGACTACAGCGATAAAGTTAGTCAATTAATTATGTTATCACATATTGGTTATAAGTTCACATGTCTACGAAGCTTGGGCTCGAGGGAATTCTGTTATTTATTAGACGGCAAAGGGAAAGGATACCTGAACTATTATGTATTGACTATTACTCAAATACAACGATAAATACAAATCGCCTTATTATACGAGACGGTTTGATATAGTGGGCTAGGCTTTGGACAAAAGTACTTTTAATATAAATAACGAATTTAGTAGGAAGACCACCTACAAATAAATTAAGTTAGGTTAATGTTTTTCAATTCTACTTTTAACTGTTATTTTTGTCAAAAATACTGATTTGCCAGTCAAAACTGGTTTTGATTCAACGTAACAAATTGAATCGTTGACAGCAGAGGTAATTTTTGAGTTAATCTGTGCGATACATTTCTATATTTTATGTCGTGAAATGAAAATGTGAAATTCAATAATGTGTGTGGATAGAAAGAAAATGTGGAAGATAAATGGTGAGAAATTTTTTATGATATATTCATAACATATAATCCTATTATGGAACAAAGGATTTCGTATTGTAGTGGTAGCCGGAATGAAAATTAGCTGCAGTAGCTAGTTGCAGGCGAGACGGTCGGTGGCGGCAGCAGGGAAGCAGGGTTGAAGAGGCCGCGCGGGTGGCGTGGTGGGCGTGGTGGCGGGTTGTTGGGTTGTCGGGGGCATCGACCGCGGCACGCGAGCTTTTTCACGTGATGCGATTAGCGTCGCGATGTAAGCGGCGTAGGCGATGCCGATGTAGGTCAGCGGAGCGCTCGACACCCTTCGCGCCACCGCGCCGCGCCACCCATCAGGCGCTGCTTGTCGAAATTACATCGAAGCGAGGACCATGTCCTGGTTACCATGTTGTAGCGGATCACGTGCTGTTACATCACATTGACTACATTTCTCTTTTATCATAAGCTGTTACTTCTTCAATATTACGACTGAACATTACAAAGCCAAAATCAAATACAAATGTAGTCTACATTTGTATTTGATTTTGGCTTATTAAATTATGAAATTGTTAGGAAAATATAGTGATTTTCTTATTCAGAATGTTTTCCATTTCGAAGCTATCTGCTTAAACTCAATATGCGCTGAGCGGATGCGGCGACGGATTATCGTACAACACACAGCCCACAGCTAACATCGTATTGATCCCGCTCGTTGACAGATGGCTCCGCCAGCTGACAGCAATACAGCAATCATACATGACCCACATAGTGATCTGATGACGGCCTCGACACTGTCTAATGCAGATCTCTGTTAATTTATACGTTTCAGTTTGTTGTACCTAGGTAAAAAAAAAGTTGTGTACCTACCTATTTATCTACCTATTATTGTGTTGTAGTAAAACACTTCTGACATTAAATTACAACAAATGTTACTTCGTTAAGATATTCTGTATTTTCCAAACAAGCTCACTACGACGACAAAACAGTAAAGTTTTAAAAGGCGCCTTTTTATTTTTCTTGTTGGTTCTTTAACGACGATGGTATCGCGAAACAGAAATTGAGGTACATAGTATTGAAATAAAACGCTTACCGGCTATATTGTAATATTTTAAATTAGTTTTGTTTACAATATAAGGCTAAATGTACAAAAGTATCTATGTAATTCATTTGTCTCCATGGTCAATTTTTGAGGAAAAAATCTCTTGTCGAAAAGAGCTGTAGGAATGATGTTTGTGAACACGATCCACTTGTTACTAAAGATCACATGCAGAGCGAGTATGCTTGTAATTGCAAGTTGAAGGGAAATGACAAGTATCAGAATTGTGCCCCACGGATTGCAATCAAATGCTCGGTTCGTACCTTTCACAGTGCAATGTCTGCGAACAAAGAAGCACTTAATATCGGCTGGCCTATTTCCTCGTCTGTGTTCCTCCTATTCATGCTGCCTTTATATTATTAATGATAGTTCTACAATGTTCCTACGTAGCGATATTCATGTTTAAAAATGTGATAGCAAATAGGTTAAATTTCACTGAGTTTCGAAAGACTTACTGAAGTATTTTTTGTGTATGTTACGCGACCGTTTTCAAATCGATCTTATTGATTTTTAAGCGCTGACCCAAAAGGAGAGATGCTATAAGTTTGATATGTGTTGGTGTGGTGAAGATCTGTTCAGAGGTTTGAGGGTTATCAGTTCCCTTCTAATCGTTGGAAGGGTCTCAGTAACTTCGACTGGTCTAATCGACATGAATTTTGCCTAACTGTAAATGATATCAAAATAACCTTGACCTGACGCTGCAACATCATCTGGAATCATTAGGAAACACAATTCCTCGCTATATTAAAACAGCAATATGTATAAAAAATCACAAGCCTGTAAGTACGATGTATTGCTGTTGTGAGACAGGAACCTGTGCGATTGGTGTGGATAAGCTGCCATTACCAACTGCTACTCAAAACTGAGTAGCCTTGGAGCAATCACAACGCTGTAGTGATGGGAACTGCAGCAAAGTATAGACTAATGTATAAATCCATAACCCACCAATCTCTAGATTTTTTATTAAAATTATTCAAATATTGAAACGTATAGGTGGTTAAGTTCTAAAATAATTTTTTGTAAAATTTAAACAACTTAAATAAATCCACAAAATTCGTTAACGTCTTACTTTAATCGTGGCTGTTCGAAGTCGTCGCTAGTTTAATACAAATCAATTTTATTTACATAATACGTTCCTAAATGGGTCAAGAATAAATGTGCCAGGTAACTCGGCAGTCGGCAGACATCATGTCACTTGCAACAGACGGGCTCTGTTATCGTTAGCGATTGCAGTTCAACTTCGTGTATCAGTAATCTGCATACTAAACTCAATTTTATGTATAAGTAATGGCGTACCAAGCATTTTATTCTAGAACGACGAAAGGAGTTTGATAAAAATTGATTTCATCGATTTGGGCACAATTATTTTTTATCGCATTTTTAAAGAGACGGGACTATGATTTCTGGAAGGAATCATATTCGCTTCTACACTAACGTAGCTACGCCTATGTAAATAAGAAATTAGGTTTTTTTTTATCAAACTTGCTATTTGAGTGTCTTAATAAGTCTACGCGAAAAAACCGCGTGCGGTTGAAATTTTTATATGTCTCCTGTGCTAGTTAAGTAAAAATTGAATTTTTTTTTAAATAAAATGTACCCATACAAGTAGTATACAAATTATTTTTAATTGGGTATAATTGTTAATTAATTAGTTCCAGTAGTCCTTGCCCTTTACTCGTGTGACTTTTGATAGAGTATTTTGACTGGCCCCTGGGAATCTTTTCATTTATAATTATATATTTGATATCGTCTCTACGGGTTATGACTTTGTTTGGAATCCATGACTTTGAAAGTTTAATTGTTGTTTCATTACTAATGTCGGTAATAGCCACTATGGGCTTGTAGTTGTAGTTTGTTTAGACAGTTCTGATCAAGAATTAAGACATTGCAAGTGTGCGGCTATAACTCAAGTATTAAGCCCTGGGACGGAATGTAAGAAAGTGCGAGTTCGATTCTCGGTGTGCCGCAATTTTTTATTTGAAGTTTAAAATTTAAAAATCTTATGCGGTTATCGAACTAGTAATCACCGCCTGAAAACTAGCTATCTAATTATTCGAAATTTGTAAAAGCCTTTATGGAGCATAATTTTACAAAAATGTGATGATTTTATTATTTAGCTTGAGTCTTGCAAAATAATGGGACTGATTAATGGTTATCCAGGATAAATGGTTCATCCAGGAGTACTTAAAAATATTTGTATGTATCATTTTTATTGCATTCATTCTCTTTATCAACTGTACTACGGATAACCCATTTATAAATACAGATGTACATACAATAACTAAATGTAGACAACAACGACGTGCCCCGCGGCTACGTCACGTCTTTGTTACAGATCATATTTTTATCATTATCTATTTTTATTTTCTCGTACGAATTAAAGGAGGTTTTGTTATCTTGAACAAAAAAATCGTTTTTTTTTTTTGTAATTAACGGAAATATTTTTTTGACTAGTTTTAACGAGACATCTGTACCTACATGAGAAATAACTTTATACAAATACATTCGAGATGAAATATACATATGTCCTATAGTTTAGCAAAAATTAGCAGCAGAAGTATAAAACTTTGTATTGTGATGCAGTTTTAACGTCAAGGCGTAACATTATTTTCGATAGACACAGAAAAATCTATACTTATCAAAGTTTTCTTTTCATACCCGCAATACACATGTTTACCTACATGTTAATAGACGTGGGCGGTAGAGACATGAATATAACATGCTATTATACGTATTATTATATCCCCTAAAAATATGTAAAAGAAAAACTCGTAACATATAATGAGGGAAATATCAAACTTCGAGTAAAAAAATAGAGAAAGTGTAATATCATGATACCATTTTCCTACAAAATGAAGATAACGAAAATAAGGCGCAATTTTGTCAACAAAAGGTCGCTCTATATTACGAGCGCTAGCTTATAATTTTGTTCGGGAGGATGATCCTAGCCGGCGGTAAGGTTGCGAGCATGAAGTATAAGTGGAACGAAATATTATGATATATTTCCTTACTTATAATTTAAAATCGATTTTTATCAGGATGATTTTTCTTCGTCGAAATGGGACAATTTCAGTTCGAATTTTTATACCGGATATACATTTATTCGGAAGGCACAAGTTTTTAACTAAATAACCGGCCAAGCACATTTACATGATTCATGCACTTATATCTACTAGCTAATTTATACAACTAGCAACTTTATCTAAGCAAGTTTTCAATGGAATTTGTACGGAATTTTCCGTGTTAGTTTTCCAAGTACATTTTATAAGTTGGTCGACTACTCGTCAACTCCTAAAGCTGTGATAGATTTTCTTTTACATTCCGTACAAGTATGTAGTATTATTGTGAACTTTTTACAGCTCCAGAGGCAACGGTTTAATTGGTTCAATTGAACGGTTCAATTTAGCAGATATATTCTTACACATTAACATTCTAGTACGAAGAACCTCTGCGCTAAGCTGTGGATAGACAGACAAACAGACAGACACACAGACATGGCGAAACTATAATGTTTTCTAGTTTAATAAGGAATCCTAAAATATTAGGTAGTTGAAACCCTTTTACAACCGGCGATAAAGGGAAGCATAAAACATATACCAAAATCAGCAAAATATAAAACTTTCTCCTTTTTGAATTCAATTAAAAGAATAATCCTCCACATGTATACTTGTTAGTAAAACAGAATACTTACAGAGCAGACACAACAGTATATATTATACGGAGGCAAATTAGTATATGTGTGACAGCACTTGATTTCATTAGGATAACGTTTAAAACTGCTATCTTACTTACTACCCACTCTACGCAACGTGCAGAAACAACTTAAACTTTATATAATCTTATAGTTTCAATACTCAGTGAAAGTTTAGATGCTAGGGATCGTCCATTAATCACTTAAGGCCCAAAAGAGGAGGCGGAGGAATTCAGAAAAATGAGGAAATATTACGAGGGAGATGGGAGGGTATAGTAATATCGCGTGTATTTTTTCATTAAACGTTTAATTGATTTAACCATCCCAACAGTTATAGGATATATATTGGAAGATAATATAAAAAGAAAATTGAGGTTTTTTTATAAAATTATCGGACAAATAAGCGAGCAGGTAACCTGATGTTGAGCGATCATCGCCACCCATGGATATTTGTAGCCCCAGATAAGAAACTAACGCGGTGCTAGCAAAGAAATGAGAGATGAAGGGGAATAGGAAATAAGGAAGAAACGCAGGGAGGTTAGATTTCGGTATGAAACTCAGCTCTTCTTCGACAAATTTTATTTTTTATTTATTATTTAAAATTAAATAATTGCCAGACGCAGATGCTTTTAGATTGTTTTACCTATTATGAAATGCATAACACGTTACAATGTTCGGATTCCATGTCAAGTATTTTGAGAAATACAAAGTATACTCGTAAGCGTCGAACACGGAATAGTTTAATTTACTGTTTTATCATGTTCGTACTCGATGTGGAGATTAAGCGAGCGTACATTGTAGATAGCCGAAGAAATTAGTATCGGAATGGCTGCGATCAATATGAAATTCAGAGTGATAATATTATTTTATTACGAGGCGCGGCGCCCTTGCTACGAATACACGATCTTTTATAGTCTTCCCATCAATTTATAACGCATTTCATGTCGATATCTTTATTACATGGAATGGCAAGTCGAAAAGTAAGGTTATTTGTAAAGTCATTAAGTCCCAAAATAATGCTGCTTTTGTACGATCCACCTGTCACATCGGTAACGCAGACCGGGCGTTCGTTTCGGCTCGTTTTCAGGCCTGAGTCGAGCCAGCTGCGTTGTTTCCTAAGTCATTGTTGCATTCATTTGATTTCAACGCCCACTACTTAGATTGCTTTTAAGATCTCGTGTATGACGTCTAACAAAGAAAATTGTTTGCTCATATTTACCAAAAAAATATTTTAAAATTTTCGAATACTTTGAGTAGCTCTCACTGTAAGGTTAAACTTTTTTTACAAAACCCTTATCGACGGCTTCGCTCGCGTATAATTAGTGTTCAACCTATTCTACGGCTAAAGAATTCTATGGTTTGCTAACAACATAACAAACTTGTTATGAGAATGAGAAAGTGATCCGAGTTTCATACTTGATCACGGACGAGGGGTCTTCAACTTATTTATTGGTATATAAGAAAAACTTTGAATTTACATTTATTATGAAACTAAGACAGTTTCAATATTACGCGTTTCAATATTATTATTGTGATTTATGTATGTAGCGTATCAGTAAAAGATAAGACTTGTTTGCTTATGTTAAAAATGATTTTTTTTTCTTGAAATTCGGATATTTATGTACCTATTATAAACAAGTGTCTCTTCTATATTTATACACCTCGCTAAGCTCTCAGGACTTCTACTTTTTCCTACATGTTTCAAGGACTACGCTTTCATAATACCAGATATTTTAAAAGTTATATACACAATTTTTGCATGATAAAAGCATTAAACATAAGCGAACGAATTGAAGAATATATTAAAACGTAGAGTTTTTTTAACTATTTCAGTGTGTTTTTTATATTTGTTTAAATTAAGGAGACAATTTTTTAATCACAATTTAGTAGGAAAATGTAAAATTGATCGAAATTTTTGATTAAAATGATCGAAATTTTGTTAATGTTAATGGTATGTGAGTTATTTATTTTTACCATTCAATATGTTGCAACATACAATGTGCGGATGTGGTGATTCATGTTCGCGACGGTCAGTGGTGGCGCTGCG
Organism: Hypolimnas misippus; assembly: GCA_037950945.1. NCBI lineage: Eukaryota > Metazoa > Arthropoda > Insecta > Lepidoptera > Nymphalidae > Hypolimnas > Hypolimnas misippus. Next base: position 16,289,786 of record JBBEEQ010000010.1, on the reverse strand, counting down.
ACGGCGACGGGAGCGCCAGGATCCGAGTCACTTTGATGATCAAAACATCTTTATGGTCTCATCGATTTACAACGGAGCATCGTAAAAATTCACCAGAAGAGTTAAAAACTTCCAACACTTGAATAATGGAATCAAATTATATGCTGGCTATCTGCACTGTCGAAAAATAATATTCGTTGAAGATTAGCCGCTAAAAGACTATAACAATAATTTAAAAAAAGCTTCTATGAAATAAATTTCAACAAAAACCAATACTTGAATGCACGAAGATTGATCTTTGTTAAATAATAATTTGAATAAGCATTATAATACTAAGAAAGCAATCGTGGAACATAAAGCTTTTCCAGCTCCAACGGCTACTTGGCGGCCGCGAGAGCTGCGCGCCGATATCGATATTTGCTTTATTCGATTTTATATTTTCTTATTTCATTATTTTTTTAAGTTTGTTATAAAGTACATTTTACGTTGTCTCCTAACGTGCCTCTAAACAAAACTTTAATAATTAAAATTTTTAAATTGTTAAAAAATGGTATATTAAACGTTCTACATCAAACGTAGAATTATTTTTTATTAAAAACAGTTCAAAATGTAGAGTTTAGAATATCAGATTAAAAAGATCGAATGTTAACATTATAAGAGAGGTAATGAGCAATAAAACATGAAATAACAACAATATTTGTTACAAAATGTACAAGTTTAATGTCTTCAACCTCTAAAAAAGTATAATTTATACGAGCAATAACGTTTCATTATAACTCACATTATTATTAAAAATGTTCTAACATCGATAAAGCTTTTCGCAATAATCTTTCGTTGTTCATTTTAATGATCGCGTCGTCACATTGACAGCACGTAGGAAGTCCAGTCTGGAAAATTCTGATAGCTAAGATAAGAGAATCGACAACGGCGGGCTCGCCTCGCGCCGCCCTAGGGCGCGAGGCGGGCGGGCGGCGGCCGGCCGGCAGTGCGCGGCGCGCGCGGCTCTCGGAGAGTCGGCCGCCATCGCCAGCCCCGCGTCGCCTGCAGCGCGCCACGTGCGCGACCTCTACGTGATTCTCTGCACCTTCGTTCCCTTTAAAATAGAATTTACGACCGCGTCCCGTGCCGCGGCAGGCCCGCGGCTCCGCCTTCGGTGGACGCGCGGTCGCCGATGCAACTTTCCGTCCACGCTGGCACTGTGTGCAGATTACGAGTATGAGTTTTGTGTTGTATCTTTACGGCATCGGGTAATGAGGCGAGCCATAGTAATCGAAACGATGGTACATTACGTTGCGTTTAATATTTACGACAAGTGAATTTATTATGCATGTACGTTCGATCGTGTTGAAACGGAATAAATCGCGGAAATTCGTCAAAGCAATAAATTTATATGATGAGTAGTAAAAAATAAATGGGTTTATTGCTACTGGTCGTTAAGTTCTCGATTTAAATACATTTATTGTGCCTGTTGGATGACGACAAGTGGAGTCGCGTAGAGACTGCACGCTAAACGTATCAAAGCTTCAGATTGATCTCTAGATAATGAGTCGAATGTAAATATTTAAATCATTTGTAGTGTTTACCTAACGAGTGACTGGTGTTCAGTCCTGCACGTTCGTGCGCGCTACACAGGGCGGGAATCGGTAAACAAAAAGACAGCGATCGTTTCTTTATTCGTAAATCGTCATCAAACGAGCAAACCTTTATGATTCATGCCAGATTATTTCTAGAATTTTCTGCGTAACTGAGTACCTGCTTACTGATAAACTAAAGTCTGAAATATTATTTACATTACTTTTTATTTCAACTTTTGTTCAACTTCAAAACAAGATTAACTCTTAATTCGATTTTTAAAACGGAGAATGTACTGAACATTGTAAGTGAATTAGAACTGTTTATAAAAATACCTCCAACTATCTACAACAACAAAAATTATTAGCTAATAAATAGTTTTACTTCAACTTGTGTCATTAAAAAAACTAGGTGATATTATGTTATAGACTCATTTATTTATCTTTAAGTTGTCTTTAAGAGTTACAAATATAGCCATATCCAAGCAAATTAAATAGTGATAAATATATCGACGAGCGAGCAGAAGTGAATACAGCAATACATCATTATTAGGTAGGTACTAAATTTAAATCCCTACTTTATTGAGAAACGCGGTTCATATAATAAGATCGCGAAAAAAATGACGAATTGATAAAGGAAACGTCGGTGCGCTTTGACAGAACGCCGCGTGTACGTCGGAAAGCAGTTTACGAAGTGATTAAGAGCTTCGAACTCGCAGTCGCAGAGCCGCGCTACAGCCGCGCTCCGCCTCGCCAGCGGCGCGCCGCCCGCCCGCGCCGCGCCCGCCACGCTGGAGGCGCTACGCCGCCACTCGCGGCAGATCGCCGCCCGCCGCGTCCGCCGCGTGCAGGTGCGTCGCTCGGCCGCTCCGACGCTCGACCTCACCTCTGGCGAAATCACTACACTACAGCTCGTTCGTCTGTTTCAGTTCACGGAGCGAGCGAGAGATGGCGCGCGCGGCGATGGTGCCGGTGAGTACTCGTCCTGGCTCCACCCTCCCTCTCGCCGCATTCGCGCTAAATATACCCGGCCGCATTGCATCGCGGCGAACAGGCGCGCGCGCCGTACACCGTCTGCGAGAAGCATAGAGGCAGCGGCGGCTGCGCTCGCGGGCGCGGCCGCCGGTCATTTTCGATTTGTGTGTGCAGAGAGCGGCGGTTCCGAGATGTCTGGCGGCAGCGGCGGCGTCGGCGACGGCGATCGGCGGCCCTCCACCTGTCGCGTGGAGCTGGGCGCGCTGCTGGCGCCCGAGCCGCGACCTCTCGACAACAAGGTTAAGGTACGTGAGCTTTCATTTCCGCATGATATTACGTATACGAAAGTGTGCCGGAAGCAGTCGAATCGCACAGCGCTTAGACGCGGGTATAAACGTAAATTGTACTCGAGAGCATATCTTGCTGCCAAATGTTTCCTACGTTACATTTATCGTTTCGCAAATGAAATTGTATGATTGAAAGTAAACACTTTCACACCGCGGGAGGGGCGGCGGCGGCCGCAGGGCGCTGTGGCGGCGCCGGTGTGAGTGTATGAGTGACAATTCGCGACACGTACACAGAGCGAGGCGAAGCGGAGGAGCGGCCGCCCGCCCGCGCCCTGCGCGACCCATTTGCATAATGAGTGTATCGGCCCTCGAAGCCTTCGACACTTCGACGGCGACCCTACGACATTTCACCGTTAACAGTTGACCTACTTCACTTTTATCGTCTTTCATCTCACGATGACTATTGACGATAGTACTCGATTTAGAAATAGCTGTTTTGCACAAATAACGCCACCGTGCAATAAAGCCGTGTAAACTCGAGTGTAACTTTAATAGTTTTTTGCAAATTGCATTCCACGTCTACTAGCGTTGATGTTTGGCGGTAAATTATGGAACTCTGTACTTCGCGAGCCGATGGAATGTAGTTATTTTCGTAATATAAATAAGAAAAAACAACTACATGCGAAGTTCATTACAGCTGAGTGTTGAAAATCACCTTCTTACATCAAAGTAGGACACGATTGGTACATTTTCAATCTTCGTGTTTACAGCTATTACGTTCAGTAATTGTTTAGAGTAGATATAAACATTAGTACATAACTCAATGATGATTGATACGCATACGTATATAATATGTATCTACCAATCGCCACGAATCCTAATCTATCACTTGTCAGAAGTTATTTTCCGACTGAAAATTTAGTCATCATATTAGAAGAGCTTTTTTGTAAATGATGGTGCTGTTGTGCTTTTATTATCTATCGATATTAAGAAATAATACCCATGTACTATATTGTATATATGTAAGTTTAAGACGACCCGTTTTGTATTCATATTTAAAAATTAAGATAAGTCTACGTCGAACTAAAATCTATTTATCACCCGAAAATTACCAAAAGCATTTTAAAGCGATTCGTTATGGTTCGTAAAAACATAACTATTATCAAGTTGTTGTTAGCTCAATGTAAGAATCGAATGACACTAGGATCGCAGGCATAGCTGTCAGCTCGTTGTATTAATAAGTGTTCTGCTTACAGCGACACAGCATACATGGTATGACAGAAGAAGAAAATGTGGTCCGGCCGCATCAAGAGATGGCAGTGCTATCTCTCGAGGAGAAGAAGTTCCTGCTCGGAGTAGAGCGGGGTGACGTGGCGGGGACGCGGCGCGTGCTGCAGCGCGCGCGGGACACCGGCCACATCAACGTGGACTGCGTGGACCCGCTCGGCCGCAGCGCACTGCTCATGGCCATCGACAACGAGAACCTCGAGATGGTCGAATTGCTACTCGAGTTTGGTGTGGAGACGCGCGATGCGCTACTCCATGCTATTTCGGAGGAGTTCGTAGAAGCGGTGGAAGCGTTGCTGGACCACGAGGAACAGACGCGGAAACCTGGGGAACTGCACGTGAGTGTATCGATAGAGGTCTTATATTTTTTGATATATTCCAAAGTACTCTATGGTTTTATCTAAATGAAAAATAAAAAGATAGCATTTAATAAATAAATAATCATATATTAAATCATATTTTAATTAATAAATTAAATATTTTTTGTTTTTTTCCAATTTTACTTTGTGCGTACTTAAAATTTTCCTTTTGTTGGGAACATTATTTACCATAATTATTAATTTAAAAATTCATCTATGTACAATGGAAAAAATTGTGATAACTTAATATAAAGTCCAATGTTCCTACACAACATATATTAATACTCATATTACGACGACGATAATATGTTCAATTCAATTCTTTGTGTTGTGGTCAGTAATATGTTAAGCCACACGGATTTCATTTTGAGACAATGACGTCTTGAAATGATAAGCCTAATTTTAATAAATTTTTTTTATGAAGTATATACCTACCCAACTTTTATTTTCTAAATCGGTAAATGTCCTAATTAATTAAAATTAAATTAGTATAACAAAAAGTTTTATCTAATAATAGGGTTTTTAAATATATGATATTATTGTAAATTTATTTTATTTAATTCATTGGAACACACTTCAATATTCGCAACTGAAATGTTAATATATGATGCATTATCAGAATACATCAATAATTAGACATTTCGTAGCTTGACGCATTATTGCGTATCAGCATCCATATAATAGTGTTATTCATATTATATAATTCACTTGAACACACATAAGTATATGAATCTTGTGTCGGTACGGTAATTATTGATTCTATAGTAAACTGTTGTGACTCAAAAATCAAAATTTTTTCCACATCAATAACCAAATACAATGATTGCAGAGTTGGGAGGCGCTGCCGCCTGAGACGGCGACATTCACATCCGATATAACTCCCCTGATCCTGGCAGCGCACCGCGACAGCTACGAGATCATCAAGCTGCTGCTGGACCGCGGCGCCGCGCTGCCCGTGCCGCACGACGTGCGCTGCGGCTGCGACGAGTGCGTGCGTTCGCGCAGGGAGGACTCGCTGCGACACTCGCGGTCGAGAATAAACGCGTACCGGGCTCTCGCCTCGCCCTCTCTCATCGCTCTGTCTTCGAAGGATCCGATCCTGACTGCCTTCGAACTGTCCTGGGAGCTTCGGCGTTTATCGGCCTTGGAACATGAGTTCAAAACGGAGTATCAGGAACTCCGTGTGCAGTGTCAGGAGTTCGCCACAGCATTGCTCGATCATACGCGGACGTCTCACGAGTTGCAAGTGTTGCTTAACCACGAAACTGGTTCGCCCCAGGCGCCACTTACTGAGCCCGGGGCGCCGGAAAGGATGCGATTGTCTCGTCTAAAGCTTGCTATTAAACTCCGACAGAAAAAAGTAAGATATTTTTGTCTAAAGCGTGTTTGTTATTTTAGGTGTTTTAGACATATATATAAAGCAATGCTATTTTTATTGCAGTTTGTAGCCCATCCCAATGTGCAGCAACTCTTGGCCTCTATCTGGTATGAGAGCGTCCCGGGGTTTCGTCGCAAGAACATGCTACTGCAGGCCGCGGAGATGGTGCGAATCGGCGCCATGTTCCCGCTCTATTCTATCGCTTATATCGCAGCGCCCCATTCTGCAGCCGGACGAACGCTGCGAAAACCTTTTATCAAGTTCTTGTGTCATTCGGCTAGCTACTTTATGTTTCTTTGTTAGTACATTTTTATTATATGTCCTATTTCTATTTTTATTCACCACCTGTGTCTCACTTCTCTAGTTCAATGTTATTTAAAATAAACGCAGAATAAACTAATAATAATACTGACTGCACGTCCCGCGGCCACCGGTGCACGTGGCATTCTGGTGACATTCCCAGTTGTCTGTAACTGGTTTTGATTTGAACAAAATAATAGATATGTTGAAAAATTACTATTTAATGTGTGCAGATTTATTGCATGAATATATTATGTATTTAATGTCTATTGTTTTTATATTAATTTAAGTATTATAACTTGGTCACCGCCCGTCAGTTGTTATCAAAGAGGGGTACCATTGAAAATCAGCTTTAGGTGTCCACGCCTATTAATTGCTGAATGGTATACTCATTTGGGACACGTCATGCCTATATGTTTATTGTAGTAGTATTTTTTTTTGTTCCTTTTAACCTTTTTTTATCGATCGTATCGATTTTTTTTATTGTTAATTTGTGTTTTTTTTTTATTTTTTTTTTGTTTTTTATGTAAATGTTGATAGTAATTTAGTAATTTAAGTTGTTTTTTGTTTTTTTTTTTTATATTTTCTTTCTTATTTTTAAGTTATTTATATATTTGTTGTACGGTCCCAAATAAAAGTGTTCTTTCTTTCTTTCTTAATGAATGATTCAGGATTAACGTTTACTTATAATGTATAAACAGTCGGTGATCAACATTTACTCAACTCAACACGTACTCAGTTATGGAGTCATAAGAAAACTGTTTAGAAATGGAGGTACCAATAAGAGAAAGAGGGACAGTACGAGAGCACTTCCTCACAGTCCAATTTGTCCACAGTTCTGTTGATCCTGGCGTCGCAGCGCATCGAGACGGCGGCGGGCGGCATCCTGTGGGGCGCGCCGCACAACGCCCCGCTGTCGCGCCGCGGCTCGCCGCCCTCGCTCGTGGAATGGCTCATCCTGGCCTGGGTTAGCGGTCGGTATACTTCTGTGTTATTTCGGTACTTCAATCTTGGTTTATTTTTTAATGTTTTTTGTCGTTTGAGCGAATGTTATGCCTTGACTTCGATGAACAGTATGAGTGTCGAATTTTATTTACTAATTAGATCTTTTTTGAATTTTGTGATACGCAAGTCCATCAAACTGATATGGTGATATACTAAATACTATAATGCTGATAACTATCAAGGGTGTAAAAAATAATATAATGATTATTTCACGTATTCGCTTGCAGGTTTAATTTGGAGTGAGGTCAAGCAGCTGTGGGACATGGGGCTGCGCGAGTACGTGCACGATATGTGGAACGTGATCGACTTCGTCACCAACTCACTTTACGTGGCCACGGTCGCGCTGCGCGTGGTGTCGCACTTTCAGGTTAACTCCGTCCTGCCATGTTTGTAGTTAACAGTCATATAATTAAGTACATTGTATTTGTATTAAATTAATTTATTTCTTTGTTTAAAAAGTGCATCTAAAATATGTACCTTTGCCGTTTTAAAATGATAATGGTACTGCTAATAAAGTTCCTGGTGTACATACGAGTACATTTATCGGCTTACACTTATTACTTGTAATAAAGTCAATTTTCCCGTATTTTGAAAGACAAAATAATTTGTTATGGGTTTTAGGTTCGTCGAGAAATGGCGATGGGACTTCAGTGGAACCAGCCGCGAGAGAAGTGGGACGCATGGGACCCGATGCTACTATCCGAGGGTCTCTTCTCTGCTGCTAATATATTTAGTAGCTTAAAACTCGTCTATATATTTAGTGTCAATCCCCATCTGGGACCTCTGCAAGTGTCACTCAGTCGTATGGTTTTGGACATATTAAAGTTCTTTGTGCTGGACATCCTCGTCATATTCGCCTTTTCTTGTGGTAAGTCGTACATACATATTCATACATACAGTCGTATATAATATTATATTGCATTTAACACTTTTATTGATTTTGCTCAATTGACAAACCAGCTCACTTTAAATAAATATAATATTCAGTAATTTTCAAATTCTCGGTTACTATTAAGCTATATCATAAAAATATCCAATGTTCGATTCTAAATACTTTCAGGCCTTAACCAACTGCTATGGTACTACGCCGATATGGAAAAGAAAAAATGTAATTCTGGCGCCTCCCTCACCGCAGCCAACGGTACTCTTCCGGATCCCGATGCTTGCATCGTTTGGCGTCGCTTTGCAAAGTATGCTTAAAGTGATTTATAAAAGTAACAAGTAACTTTAGACATTTTTACATTTGTTTTAATTATTATAATTAAAGATTTTTTAGATTATTTATCCATAACATTTTCTTGTTTTGTTTTTCCCTCAAGTCTCTTCGAAACGATGCAGACTCTGTTTTGGGCGGCTTTTGGCCTCGTGGACTTGGATTCCTTTGAACTCGACGGTATCAAGATCTTCACTCGTTTCTGGGGGATGCTTATGTTCGGCACCTACGCCGTGATCAACGTCATTGTCCTGCTCAATCTGCTTATCGCCATGATGAATCACTCCTACCAACTCATATCGGTGAGTATCCTAACGCTTTCGATAGTATCGGACCAGACAACATACGATAACATCGAAGACCCGAATGAAAAATGGTACTTTTAAAAAAGCCGTTACTGTGCATCGATTTGAAATATTTCATTTTGCACACTCACATTCGATCAAACGACGCACAGGAACGCGCCGATGTGGAGTGGAAGTTCGCACGCAGCAAGCTGTGGATCAGCTACTTCGAGGAGGGAGGCACGGCGCCGCCACCCTTCAACGTGGTGCCGTCGCCCAAGTCCGCGCTGTACGCGTGGCACTGGCTGCAGCGCCGCCTGTGCGGACACGCGCGAGCCAAGCGTGAGCATATGCGCACCATTCGGGTGAGTGACTACCAAGTAATCGCCATTAGGACATTTTGTGGAACTGCGAATTTAATGTTCCTCACTTTTCAGAGGAAAGCGAAACAGGCGAACGAGCGGGACTTTCGGTATCAGGTACGTTAGCATATGTCCTCGGACGTTTTTTTTATAAGGATATGAATGTATTCATAATATAAATATGAAAAGTTTTCGTGAATATGTTATGTAAAATGTAAGCGAAAATGATTATATAAATGTAATGGTACCCAGGCTATCATGCGCAACTTGGTGCGGCGCTACGTGACGGTGCAGCAGAGGCGCGCTGAGTGCGGCGGCGTCACGGAGGACGACGTCAATGAGATCAAGCAGGACGTTAGCGCCTTCCGCTGCGAGCTGGTCGAGATCCTGCGCAACTCCGGCATGAATACCTCCACCGCCAATGCTGGCGCGCCCGGTAATCTAAAAGAACTTTTTATAGTGTCTTTGACGCCGTTAAATTTGTTTTTTTCTTTTTCATATCAATTGATGCCTATCTTTTTAGATCTATTATTTACACAACGTATAATTACATTTTCACTAACTATTATTTATTAATTATAAAGTAAACATATACATGCATGTTCGTGATGTATATGGATCATGACACCTATTTATATATTAGATTAATTAGAACTCAGTAGAAACTAAAATTGAAGCTAACGATCAGTCCTATCAGGCGGCGGTGGCGGTAAGAAGAACCGGCAGAAGGAGCGTCGCCTAATGAAGGGCTTCAACATCGCACCGGGCGGCTCGCTGGCGCCCGTGGACGAGTTCCTAGCGTCGCTGCACCACGAGCACACGCCGCACCACGCCTCGCTATCGGCGCTGCTAGGCGGCCGCCTGCGCACCAGCCAATCCAGCCTGTCGGACGGCGGCGGCAACGCGCTCGGCTCGCGCCGCAAGCCGCCACCGCACAAGCGCCGCTGGGGCACTATCATCGAGGCAGCGCGCGCTGCGCGCGTCTCGCGCCTCATTGGCCGCTCGCGCTCCGAGGACTCTGTGTGTGACCACGCGCGCCCCTCGCCGAGGTACGCTGTCAGTACGCTCTCAGTACGCTTTTGTAACCTACATATTCACTTCGAGTTTGTTCCTTCGTCTCGTTTACAGCGGTAGCGAGCGGTCGGATTCCGGAAGTGACTCGCAGCGCAGTCCGGAGCGCGTGACTCGCAGCGGGCCGCTGCATCCGCTGTCAGCACTAGCGGCCCTCAAACGCAAGCGTAAAAAGTTTTCGGATTCGCGTCGTGCGGCGGAGGGAACCCGCTCGTCGGCTGGAGTGGCGGAGGCGCTGCAGCGCGCCAGCTCCGTGCCCGCACGGGCTCCACCCGTTGCGCCACCACGAGCGCCGCGCCCACCGCCACCCTCTATCTCACCCTCCACTACCGCCGAGAGCGTGCCCGGCAAGGGCGGGAGTCGAGAGCCGCTGCTGGCCAGTCTCGACGACGACGCACACAAGGTATGCTTCGACTCTATCTACACTTAAGATACTCTCGAGCCATTATCGCATACTTCGTTCGTCGAGGCGCGTTAATGAGTTCGGTTTGACCCTGTGGCAGGAGGCGTGCGGACAATGCGGCTACGAGGCCGCAGCCGAGGCGGCAGTCGCGAGCGTGGCAGCGGCGGAAGAGGGCGCGGGCGAGGGCGAGGGCAGCGCGTGCGGGCGTTGCGCGGCGCTGGCGCGGCTGGCGGGCGTCACGCCGCTGCACGGCCACGCGCCGCACCACTCCGCTGGCTGGCTCTAGCACCGTGCCCGCGGGATCGCGTGCTTCGGATGGGGCGGCGGCTTCAGGGATATGTTTGACGACTGATGTCGAGCTTGCGACCTCCGAGAAGACTTTAAAGTTGTTATCGAAATAGTTCCACAGTTACTTAAATTACGTATATTTCATCGATTAGATGAATGACATTCGCCGTCGACCGCATACAGACCCGCACGCTAGTAGTCACCGTACTTATTTATCAAAAATGCGTACATATGAGTTAGTCCTTAGGTAGTTAGTAGATATTTTCCTACATAATACTTAAGTATATAATTAAAAACGAGAACATATTTATCGAACACCAACTAGTTAAGTAGATGCAATCGAAGATTTAAAATAGTTTTATGATAAGTACCTAACTATTTTATATACGACTTATAATATGTATACTGAAGATATAGAATTATTTAATTAGATGTATAGATTAAATATACGATACAATAATGTGTTCCAGAATGTTTTCCAATTATTAGTTACTCGGTCCGCGCCCACGGAAATAGTAATACTTAGGACTAAGGTCGAACAAGAAGAAACAGGGATTTTATGTGAAACATGTTGTCCAATTTACCGAAACTGCGTTGTATTTTCTGTTGATAATAGCGTAATGCGGGCTATAGCACATTGATAGCATGAGATCGGCGAGGCCCACCGCGGCCCCTCACCCTGCGTCTCACGATGTCACTAGAGCTATTATTCAATTTTAAGTTTAAGGACAGCCGATCTATCCAATACCATTTTATCGAAATTAAATAAATTGTGAGTGGAAATTCAGCTGGATAAGTATAGCTGAATTTCCACCCACAATTACGAGGCGGTGATATTTTTCTGTCGAGTGACTGATATTGGCTGGGTGAGCTGTCGTCGCGTACAATCTGCATGCACAAATAACGTATCGGTATAACTAGCAATAGGTGCCTAAACTAGGTTTAAAGAACACTCGCATTTAATCGAAACATTTTGAAATATTTTATAACTAGAATACGTAAAAGCAATGCTAAAAAACTAGGTTAGTTACCTTGAAACTTTGGGTTAACTAACAACAGCTGTATAGTTTTGGCGACAGTTTGAAAGGTAAGTTTCTTTATAATTAGAGAAATTAATCGAATAAAACATGTGGAAACTTATCTGATATTATTGTTCAACCTCATATTTAAGATTAGTTAATGCAAGCGTATAAATAAATTGAAACTAGGATCAAAATCATCCTATCTATAGTGTTTGGGCGTAAGGCATTCGGCCTATTAATGTTACCTTTCCTACCGTGACAAAAGTTAATGATAACTTGGCCGGCAGCTGGTAGTGGCCCCGTATGTTGTGGAATTCTAAATTCAATTAGTTAATTATTTCGCGTATGTTTTCCTTTTGGTTTTTTTAAACAAGATTATCTGGAGGACGAGACGACAAAAACATTTCTTCTCAACCATATTTAACAAATTTGGATAATTTCAATTCTTACTTTTATATTGGTCCTATAGAATTTTCATCAAAAATGCTATAGTATTTTGATTTTAAAATTAAAATAAATGGAATAAATATGTAATTCAATTTTTACTTTAGAAGTCTGATACGTTTTTTTTTAAAAAGTTTTCATTATTTTCTGTGTGTTGACACAACGAATGTTTAGAACAAAGTTACTGAAAAATCTTCAAATTATTACAAACGATAACTTGGTGATACCCACCACTACCTACAGTTTAGTAAAGGGCGTTACGCGGAAGGAACTTTTAGTTAACACAAACTGATAGTTTGCGTTCGAAACTCATACTAGAGTCGCTGGTCGTTATTTTATTAACCAGAAAGTTTTCGCTGTTGTTAGTAGACCAATTCATAAGTAGTCTAACGACGGCGTTAGCGACGTGTTGACGATGCATCTGATGCCGTCTATCATTTTTGAATGCGTGCTATGTTCTGTGTGAAAGAGCGCACCTCTCGCCCCGTCAAGTCGGTCTGTCACCTAACTACTTAACATAGGTTAGGTAGGTCAAACTATCATATTAAAGCAAAATAAAATTGTCATTACTTTAGTTAATTTGCCACAATCTAACTACAATAACAACTAAAAACTATTGTGTTTGTTTGGTATTGCAATTAGAAGTCTCGGCCGAAATCAAATTGTAAAAATGTGTGCCTGACAAATATCTTCTTAAGAATCTGAAATTGACTGACGAAATATAGTCCGTCGTTTGCGGGAACTGTCGATCAATACTTACACTCTATTACTAAAATAGCTCGTAGTACGAGTACGTACATATAACATGTAATGCTTTATTGAGGGCGAGAGCGACATTAAGCGTATCCTCGCGGCGGGCGCGGAGGTGCGCCGTAGTTATGATTTACTTGATTACCGTTGGGTATGTGTACTTTAGTCCGGGTTCCCTGGCCTATTTTTTCACTTTATTAGTAACAAGCTAATTTTCCGTGAGTAGCTTCGTTTCAATGAGACGCCCAACTTTTTCCTGTGCGAAAATTCTCGATTGTGGTAGGTGACAGGGGTAGCAGGAATAAAAGATGTTGACTTGATGATTCTCACAAATTTATTACTAACTGGATTTTTTTTTGTAAAATCTAATGATAATAATCTAAATTATTCGAAAACATTTTTGTCCTACAAAATGTATGGTTTCATCAAAATGTCCCCCTCCTTCGAACATGTATCGATAACAAGGTCATCAAAAATAATTGCTAACCAGCTGATTTAGTTTTTTTTACTTCGTTAATATTTATATAATCTAACAGTTATATTGTCCTACAAATTGCATGGTACGTTATCCCGGTCCTACGCTCGAAAATAGTAATACAGATCCATGATATTAAAATAATTACTATCAAGCCAAATCTTCGTGAATAGCATCGTTTCTATAAGACGCCCAACATTTTCCTATGGAAAATTCTCGATTGTGGTAGGTAACAGGGGTAGCAGAGATAAAAGATGTTGATTTGATGATTCTCAAAAATTTATTAGTAACTGGATTTTTTTCCGTTAAATCTAATAATAATAATCCACATTATTCAAAAAAAATTTTGTCCTACAAAATGTATGGTTTGATCGAAGAGTCCTCCTTCTTTCAACCTGTATCGATAACGAGGTCATCAAAAGTGATTGCTAACCAGCTGATTTTTATTTTTTTACTTACTTTATAATTATATAATGTAACAGTTACATTGTCCTACAATTTGCGTGGTACGTTATCCTGGTCCTCCAATTGAATCTATATTTAAAATTCATGAAATTAACAAGCAAATTGTTAGCTGTATTTCGTTACTACAGCGGTAGTCATGCGCAGAGCATACATATTTTTGTACCAATTTTTATAAAAAATAAAGTTATTTAAATTTTAAAAAACATGTTATCACTGTATTTTTACCCTAACATTTAAATTCTTGGGAATTTTAAGTTATTCAATGGTCGAAACTCGCAAAAAATGTTTCCTTATTGGTTGAAACGCGAACCATCTTCATTTATTATTGACCAATTTTAAAAATAAAAATTAGAAAAGATGGTAGACCTTGCAGGCCGTCCCAGTAACTTCCCGCTATTCCCATACCTAAGTGCTTGGATTTCGTTTATTACCCTGTTTTTGAGCTCTGCGAGCTCAAAACTATAAATAGTACATTATTTTGACCTCTCCGTGCTCAATACAAGAGCTGCTCTATGCTTTTGAGCTCTTCGAGCTCAACAGTCTGATAACAGTTTCATAAAGTACAATTTATGTAAATTTAAATTGCCATAACTTTTTAATGAATCAACCGATTTTCACTCGATTGGTGGCCATCGATGTTATTTTTCAAGTCCTGCAGAAGACTCAAAAACACCTATTGATCATATGAAAATTTTCGAAATAATTTGAAAAACATCAATTTTTTAGACTTCTTTCGTTCACGATAACTCACAAACGAATCAACCGATTTTGATTTGGTTTGCGGCAATAGACGTGGTTTTACAAGGTTGAGAGCTGATTAGTTGTTGGAATTGATTGGTTAAGCTATTTAAAAGTTAGTTTGAAAAAAACCACATTTGAAAAATTTATTTTATTAGTTTTTTTTGAGATTTCTCAAAATCTAAAGAATGAAATTGGTCCAAATCATATTAAAAATCTAAGTTCAAACAAAACCTTTCGAATGACACCAATTTTTACTAAATTGATCTAGCCGTTCAAAAGTTATAAGGGAGTTACATACTCACACACACACACACACACACACACAGGCATAGTCACACCCTCGCGGGAATGGTCACGGAAGCTTCCTAGGACCCCGAAATATTGAGATCTGATTAAAACTCGATTTTTGCAAAACGGGGTAAAACCAATAACTTCCCGATTTTTAGAAAATTGTTAATTTTCTTAGCGGGAAGTTAAAAATATTTGAGAGTCTTGAAGTTAGTTACGATTTCTTATTGGTTGAAATTCATTCGCATGCACTTTTTAAATTTCTAGAGTTACAAATAGGAAAACGAAAAAATGGCAATTATTGTAGGACTAGTAATAGATACCTGTTTTTTTGTAGGACATTGTTTCATTTGGGCAGAGAACACACTAATCTATTATGTAATATTTTTGTCCTACAGTTAGTAATGAAAAAGATGGTCTTGTGGTATTAACCATTTCGGAGTGTGGGACCGGGATAACGTACCATGCAATTTGTAGGACAATATAACTGTTAGATTATATACATATTAACGAAGTAAAAAAAAAAAATCAGCTGGTTAGCAATTATTTTTGATGACCTTGTTATCGATACATGTTCGAAGGAGGGGGACATTTTGATGAAACCATACATTTTGTAGGACAAAAATGTTTTCGAATAATTTAGATTATTATCATTAGATTTTACAAAAAAAAATCCAGTTAGTAATAAATTTGTGAGAATCATCAAGTCAACATCTTTTATTCCTGCTACCCCTGTCACCTACCACAATCGAGAATTTTCGCACAGGAAAAAGTTGGGCGTCTCATTGAAACGAAGCTACTCACGGAAAATTAGCTTGTTACTAATCAAGTGAAAAAATAGGCCAGGGAACCCGGACTACTTGTATCGCGAGTAGAATCACCGGAGGCCTTCACGTGTTGAGTTGTTTGCGGCGCGACACGCGCGCTGCTACATAACGATTTATATTTTGTAAAGAGTTGTTGTTTATTTATACATTATATTTGTATATAACGGTGCGAAGTTTAATAAAATAAGCACTACACTGTTTGTTGTTTTATTTTAATTCCTACTTTTAAAAATATTTTTTCTTATATTGTAACGACTACATTTTAGTTTTTAATAATTATTTCTATAAAAAAGAGACAAGAAATGAAATAAGTATATATAACATATTTTATTAAACTTTAACAATTTAAAGGTGAATCTTATTTAGTTTTACCAGAAAATTCGTAATTTAATCTGAGTGCTGAGTTGTTGATACTACCGGTGTAAGTATGGCATAGAAACAAAACTAAAGCGGTTGTATCGGTTGAGATACAAAAGATTGTTGGGTTCTTTCACTACTGAATGTCTGAAGATAGAGCTATTCTTAAATGACGTAAATAACAAAAATTCTCCTTTTTAGGGTTCCGTACCTTAAAAGGAAAAACGGAACCCTTATAGGATCACTTTGTTGTCCGTCTGTCTGTCTGTCTGTCTGTCGGGCTGTCAACCCTTTTTTCTCAGAAATGCATGGACGTATCATGTTGAAATTAATATCATATACTCAAGTCTACGATGACATGCGGCCGTGGAAAAATTAAAGTTCTAAGTCAACGCAATCAAAAGATAATGGAAAATATGTCGTATATTTTGACCATTTTAGCGTTTTCGCAAGGGAATCAAAACCTATAGGGTACTTCCCATTGACCTAGCACGATGAAATTTGGCAAGAAGTAAGATCTTATGGTACAAATAAAGGAAAAAATCTGAAAACTGTAAATTTTTGTATGTATGTTTGTCTGTTTGTAAGTTTGTCTTTCAACCTTTTTTCTCAGAAACGCGTGAAGGTAACAAATTTTTATCAACGTCAAGTACTCAGAGTTGTAATTACTAAGAGCTATAAATAAATCAAACTTCTAAGTTAACGCAATCAAAAGATACGGTCATTTATATCACATATTTTAAGTATTTTAGCGTTTTTAACGTTTTCGCAAGGGAATCAAAACCTATAGGGTACTTCCCATTGACCTAGCATTATGAATATTGGCGAAGAGTAAGGTCCTTTAGTATACATAAAGGAAAAAATCCGAAAACTGTAAATTTCTGTTCGTGTGTCTGTCAGTCTGTACGTCTGTCTTTCAACCTTTTTCTTAGGAACGCGTAAATGTATCAAGTTGTAAATTGATCAAGCGGAAAATATATTAATCTTAGAATTAAAATTATATGTACTTGTAACAAATTAACATAGAAGTTGACCATGGTCAAAAAACAATTTTACAAACATTGACACTCAAAACATTAAAAAGCAGCAAACCTTTATAAACAACGCAATGCAATCTATATATCGCAGCTAACAAAATGATAGCGCGATGCAGCGTACAGCTAATCAAAATCAAAATCAAAAAAATACTTTATTCAAGTAGGCTCTCACGAGCACTTTTGAATCGTCAATACATGAAAAAACAAAAAAAATTACATCAAATAATGAAGCTACCACCGGTTCGGAACGTAGATTCTACCGAGAAGAACCGGCAAGAAACTCGATAGTTACTCTTTTAAAATATTGTCAATACATCACAACACAGTTTATGATTACAAATTGATTATTTATCCTGTACGAAATTCAGCATATACTAAGCCCACGCATTCTTATCGTCAACGTAATCTTGTATAGAGTAATATGCTTTAGCTATTAGAGACTTTTTAACATATGATTTAAATCTATTCATGGAAAACTGCAAATATTTCTGGGGGATTTTATTATAAAAACGAATACCTTGCCCCAGAAAGGAAACATTTACTTTGTGAAGTCGAAAACAAGGTGTTATAAGTTTATCTTTCTTTCTCGTGTTAATATTATGTTTATCTCTATTTCTATTACAACATTATGACATTAACTGTGATATAATTCTGCTCGATTAATAAAATTTTTTATTTTAATTATTATTTAAACGCGCTAAAAATAATAAAATAAACTTTTCATTTAAAAGTTTTATCGACGATTTATAACGTCATTATGTAATTAACATTTAATATAAGAGCTTCACGCGATTTCATTTAAGTACTCGTATTGACTTAGTACGAAAATTTTAAAATTAAATTCAAACAGATCGAGTTATTTAATTTACTTCTTTATCTACACATATTAGTCTTCTGGTTGTTAGTAATATAATTAGTTATTTATAAATAAACAATTAGTTTTATTCAAATTCAGGACTACTTATTTTCGTCTTGGCAAAACTAATATATATTTTGATATTTTGATTGGTAATGTAAATCTAAAAATTTTACGAACGTAGTGCAGGGGTAGTGGAGTGTAGTAGAATATAAATAAAAATAAAACGAGAATAAAATATAATATAATTATGTTGTTAATGTCAAAGTCAACAAGTTAGTTTAGTTTAAATTGTCAAGAGATGGCGCTGGGTGTATCCTGAATCGCGCTATAACTTTGCTTTTTGAAAGTATTACAGGTGTATTAGTACTTAAAATGAAATTTTATGTTTCCATGGATTGCATCCATGATTGTGTTTTAAATTAAAGTGCTCCTAAGTAGTTTCAAAATAGTTTTTGGGACGTGATCCATATGTACATATTATTTAAGCGACTTCTAGAAAAGGAGTGTTTTCAATTCGACCTTGTATTTAATTTTTTTTTATGTTTGTTCGCCGATTACGCCGCCATTTGGGAACCGATTTTCAAATTTTTTTTTTTTGTTTGAAAAGGTATACTTCCAAGGTGGTCCCTTTTACTTCAGGTCAGGATCAGATGATGGAATCCTGGAGAAATTGAGGAAAATTGAGGGAACTCCTCAAATATTATAGGCACACCTATACCGATTTAGGTATTTTTGATAGTAACTTATGTTGGAACTGATGATGAAGACCACAAATGGAGTAGATGGGTTAGTCTTATATAGATTTCTATAAGTTTGTACGGAACCCTCGTGCGCGAGTCCTACTCGCACTTGACCAGTTATTTAAATTAGTTTTAAATAGAATAGTTACGGGGCAAAGAATAAAAAGTTTGTCGAGTTCCTTAAACTATTTATTAAAGATTGTCGTGTGCGGAAGAGTTGCGTGAGTCACGTCCGAGCATGCTGAGCTCGAGCAGTAAGCAGCAGGGCTTGCTCGGTCGTTCACAGAGCAGTGTGCTCGGTGCAGAGCAGCGCGTGCTCACAGCGCGGCGAGGTCGAGCGGCACGTAGTCGCGCTGCGGCGGCGTGCGCACGGCGAGCTGCAGGCGGCCGGCGCGCGCGCTGAGCAGCACGGAGCAGCCGCGCGCCACCGCGCCGCGCTCCGCCGCCAGCGCGATCTGGTTCACCACGCGCCGCTCCACCTCGTGCTTGATGGAGCGCGCGCCGTAGTGCACGTCGTACCTGCGAGCAGACCCGTAGCTCACGCGTCTTGCATGAATGCATGGGTATTAGGGAGAGAAAGGAATCGGCGATGCGAGCTGAGCCAGACGTTTCAGCTGCGGGTTCGAGCTTGCACTCATTTATCACAATTCTTTAATTCATTTCAAATTCAACACCCTTTGACCAATATCGAACGTATTGCTATCACAACATTAACTTAATTTACATAGTAAAATAGGATTTGTTTTAGTAAAAGTGAACATAGCTACCCGTCGGCGAGCGCGCCCAGCACGCCGCCCTCCCAGCGCAGCTCGACGGCGTGCCGCGCGCGCGCCTTCTCCGCCCACGCGCGCAGCTCGCGCTGCACCAGCGTCAGCAGCTCCTGGCGCGAGAAGGGCAGGAAGTACACGATCTCGTTGATGCGGCCGAGGAACTCGTCGCGCCCGAAGTGCCGCTTGAGGATCGGCCGCACTACGGTGTCTTTGAACTTGCGCGACACCTGCAACGCCTCTTCCTGCTCTTCCTCGCCGGGGACTGTTTCTGAGTTCTCGTCATACTCCTCTATAAATATTCAAAGGACTACTCTTAGAACGTTTTATGCCTAAAATTTATATTTTACGATTACGAGTTCATTTTAATAGCACGTGATATTAATATATATTATTATGTAAAGGGTATTTAGTGTTATCAATTTATATAGAACCTGCAATAAAATAGAACATGCTGGATTGTTACAAGTGAGACTCACTTCTGGGTTCCTCGCAGTCGACGGGCGGGGCGAGCGCGGCGGGCGCGGGCTGCGCGGCGGCGGGCCGCACTCGCTGCGCCGCGCGCGCCTCCGCCTCGCGCCGCAGCCGCAGCCCGTACTGCGCGATCTCGTCCGACGCCAGGTTGGATGTCATCACGAAGATCGCGTTCTTGCACTCGATCAGCTTACCCTTGCCGTCCGTTAGGCGCCCCTTAAAACGATGACAAAGACTTAAAAAAATTACTCTTTATATTTCCATACTCTTCGAATCGATTAGATACCTCGTCAAAGAGTTGCAGAAGCACCGTGAGGACATCGGGATGAGCTTTGTCCACCTCGTCGAATAAAACCACTGCGTCCGCACGCTTGGCGAGCGCTCGAGTTAGCTGACCTCCCTCCTCGTGTCCCACGTACCCCGGCGGGGCTCCGATCAGCTTGGCCACCTCGTGCTTTTCCTGGTATTCGGACATATCCAGTCGAATGAACGCCGCGGGATCGTCTCTATGCATATACCTAGCCAACTGTTTCGCGAGTTCCGTCTTTCCGATTCCTGAGCTTCCCAAAAAGAGAAACACAAGCGGATGTTCCTCGTCTGCCCAGCCATTTTCTTTCCGTCGCACGGCTGCGGCGACCGTCTCTATAGCTGCCGTCTGTCCGACGATATACTGTTTCAAACGCTGTTCGAGAGGAAATCTGCGCCGCTCTTCGGCAGCAGCTGCTGCCGCGGTCTCTTCCCAGCGCCGGATGTGCTCAAGGATGACGTCACGAGTGGTGGAAGGATCTCTAGCATAATGAAGCGCTCGCCGACCGGCGTGGTCTCGGGCGGTCGGGTCCGCGCCGGCCTCGAGCAACTCTTTTGCAGAAGTCGATGAATCTGCCAGTGCCGCATAGTGTAGTGCCGTCCAGCCCAGAAAGGATGCGCGGGCATTCATTGCACTACAGAATTCATCTTCTCGTCTCTGTAACACTTCTAAAGGATGCATCCCAGTGGAGGATGCTGTAGCGGAGGCACCTGCATACTGCTCACGTAGATCAGGTTTTGCTCCGAGACGGAGGAGTTCTTTGACTGTAGCAGGCTGATCATTAGCTGCAGCGACCATTAATGCAGTCCAGCCAAGAGAATGCCGGCGGTCGGCTGGACCATCTTCTCCATCTCCACTGCCAGAATTTTGGTTATCATTTTTTGCAGTTTCAAGCTGCCTAAATTTAAATAAGAAAAAAATATAAAAGGTGATAATTCATTATTACAATATTGACCTTATTTAATGTAAATAATATTTAAATTATTTGAACTAGTTAGTAGTTACTCATTTTTCAGTTAAATAATATTCAAACTTACTTTCGAAGCTCCTGGACATTTCCAACTTTTGCAGCTTTAAAAAATCTTTTTTCTGTAATTAAAGACAATTTATATATAGAATTATATTGAGTTTAAGCAAATAACTCAAAGAAATAACTACTGGAAATCGACCAAGTTACTAAGCTGATTTAAAATTAATTTATAATTTAGGCTCATTTTGTAATATTTCTTACAGTTAATTACAGTTATATTGAACTTTAGAATTAAAATATTTTTCTTTTTTATAAACTTTATTCAAGATGTAAATAAAAATTTAAATTGTTATTGGAGCTATCACAGGTTAAATTTGACGTTTGTTTCTAGTACTTACAAAAATAGGTAAGAGAGGTTTACTTCCATGATATGACATGAATTAATATAATATATGCTTATCAAATTGGATGTCTTTTATTCAAGTTTTTGTAGAAATAAAATAAATACTATATGTATATTTTTAATTACAAAATATTTTAATATAAAATTGTTAGAGGTTGCACTATAATTTTTTTATTACTAGTCAAAATCTTGTTTTTCAGCATTGCATAATAATAAATTTCTAAAAGTAACATGTAAAAACTTTAAACTTGGCAGTCTTCAATCTTATGATGATCTTTTCTTTTAGAATTTTAAAGCTTTTGAGCGTATTATTACTTTATTTTAATTGAATGACTCCAATTTTATACAACGACAGAAAAAATGTTAACATTTGTTGCTTACAACAAGTAAATAAGTCATAAAGACATACCATTATATACATAATCAGCGGCGATGAGCGCTAGTCCAAGTGTGGCTGCGTGCAAAGCGTATCGCCGCCGGTTCGATGGAGGCGAGGTTGCAGACTTTAGACTGTGTGATGTACATCGTCTGACAGGCACAGCGATTAACCGTACCGGGCCCGGGACCAGCCGGAGCACCCTTGCTGCTGCAGATCGAATTTTTGACATTGCTTGCCCAATTAATCTAATTTATTATACTCAATTATTTTATAATTGTTGTACTTAGTCGTGATTTTATTTGTAATTTGAAGCAGCGTGGGTGTTTCTCTGCATTTTTGATGTTATGAATGCTTTATCATATTTTATGCCTTTTTAAAATTTCTGTTTATTTTGTCGACTTACATCATTTTTTTAATTGACAGAACTGGACAGTCTGGATGTTGACGTTTAAATATATTTTGTTGTTAAAACGTCGGTGTCAAAAGTATGTTAATCAGCTGACTTGTTCATTTTTTTATGAACCTGAAAGAAAATTAAAATATCTTATGTTTAAACTTGCTATCTTTATATGTATGAATAATTTGAATAACATTTCAATATAATAATTAAGGTTGATTTGAACGATGTTATATTTTTTTCCGAACGTAATTTATGATTTCATAGCTTTCAAGCTGAACTCTATTGGTCCAGCTTGACAGTTCGATAAATTTCAATTTCGTCTTGAGGTGTGATAATTTATTGAACAGAGACATTAACAAAATGAATTGAATGCCTAAAATTATTATTAATAGACAGACGTAATTAGGTTTTTTATAAAGGTTATTGTTATTGCGTCGGTTATAATAGAATAAGTTTGTTTATAATCACTTGCGCTAATGTGTTGACATATGAAGTGTGTCTGTTTGTATGAAAAGTTTCGCGGGGATTTGTTGTGTATCACTGGAAGATGGCTTTGGGTGGATCAACCTTCCTGCAGAACGCTACGATGTTGGAGCAACTCCTCGAAGAGATCAATTTCCAGCGAACTAAGGAGATGCGGCAGCTGATGAAGGACGGTAAGGCTTTTTTTTTATTAAACACAAGATTCCAATAAGAAATTAGACGTAATTTAATGACTTTTATGCATACTGGTTGTTTTATTTTATGAATTTGATTTTTATTAAATAGCATAATTTATTTGGTAAATATTTAACAGTATGAGTTCAAATAAATTAAACCCTATTGTAAAAAACCTTCATACACAACAAAATATTGAAAGAATAACTAACAAAAATGAACCTAGCGGATACATTTTTTGGTTTCTGAAATTGTCTGCTTACAAGTCAAACTTAGGCCTGTTGTACAACATTATGCTAGTAGATGTCTAGAGACATACAGGATCTATGAACAAAAAAGGTATAAATCATTATTATAAAGAATACTATAATATGTTACTTGAGAAAAAAACAAGTATTTTAACAAAACAATCTAAAGTGGGAATCTCAATGGGGATATCTAAAACCATAGTGTAATATAGATATCTATCATAGACATACCCTGAAAAATAAGTTATGTTTTAATACAGTTAAATTTAATTGTATCATTATCCTATTGCATTTGTATCACATATAAGATCTATACACAGTGCATAAGGAATTTTTTTATTTGATTCATTTCAGCTTTAGATGTTTCATTAACATTTTTTATGGCCCTGGGTTCTAGCCAGTAGTTTTTAGGTTTTTAGGCTGTGGGAAATTCTGGTTGGATATAAATTAATTCTGACAAAACATTAAATTCTCTGCAGAGTGGCACAATTCCTTCTATTAGGACCTGATTTTTGCATGTACCCTTCAGAGTTGCATTGTACAAATAATTTGATTATTTTTAATTTTAAATGAAATAGTTAAATATTAATAGCTTAGGTGCTGTAGGTGATTTAGGTGCTTGGTTGGAGGGAGATGAGTCACCCTGTATGCAAGTGGTGACCTCTGTGTATTGATATCCACTTAGTTATAATTATTATTGGAGTGCCACTGCACTGTGATGATACCTTATAATAATTTTAGGATTTCTTATATAATCTTATTTCTATTTTAATTATATAGACTATAAAAATAAGGGTGGTATCAGAGAATTAGAGCAGCCTGAAGCCTTTACTGGTAGCATTCACTTACTTTTATTGTTTTCTTCAGAAAGATCAGATACATTGGTTCAATGAATATTCAAATGACTTTAAAACTTCATATTTTTTACAAATTCTTTTTTGATGTAAAAGATTCATGCCACTTTTCAATTATAGCCATCTTAATTTAAATATTTATATATTTTTTTATATGAATAGTTAAAAATCTAAATACTTTTTAGAAACTGCAACTTTTTATTCAGTAATCCATTTGTGTCAAGTGCAAGTAACTGAACACAAGTAGTGGCTATGTCTCCGCAGGGAGTAGTTGATTTTATCTCGATTGTATGAATAAAAAATATTCATTGGTGCCTTGTGTCCAACACAGGACAAAGGTGTCTTAATTTGCAGTGTTATATGAATGCTGATAAGCAATACTGTGTCAAGCCATATGGACTTCATTTCGAGTAAATGGTGATTAAAGATGTCAAAACCTATTCTTAACAAGTTCGTTTGAAGACATATATATCCATCTTCTCTGTTCTATTTTGATAAAATGTATAATGAATTAAAAGCAGATTGGTATAGTAAAGAGTTTTATCTAATAATAAGTTTTTCAAATATATTAGATTATTCCATATTGCAAAACAGGGATGATAGAAATATTTATTATACGCGATATAAATCCATTTAAAATAGTTTTATTTCAATGAATAATAATCGCGAAAATCTAAGACAACGATAAACAGATGACTGATTATCAGAATACATTAATTCTCAAATTCCATTTTTTTAGGTTGACACATTATTGCTTATCAGCATCGATATAAAAGCATACCTTAGTCAACTGTTTAGTTCTTTATGTTTCTGAATACGGATTGTAATATACGGATTGTAAATATATTTTATCTATTAAAAATTTATTTTTAAAAAATGTTCGGAACTAGCTGATTTACAAGGTTTCACCATCCATCCAAAAGAGTGGAGATATTTTTGCACATTTGCATGTTATTTTCCATTCTCACAAGATAAGTTGATGCTTATTGTCATTGGTTCACTGTTGTTAGTGGCAGTACTATGGCTTACTATGACCTTACACATCAATATTAGTTGATCTCAGACAAAAATTATTTCAAACTGGACTAGTAGTTCCTATGATAAGCCCATTTTGCAGAAACAAACTGTGCAGTATTATGTTAGTATAGATAAATATTGTATAATGCTACTTATCATCACTCTTCCTGTACTTATAATTTTCTTAAAACTGATTTTGAGTGCTTGCCAAAAGAGTGAAGATATTTTCACATTTGCCTCTAAATAGTAAACATACACTATTTTAATCTTTACCTGCCAGGCATCAGTGTATCATTTCTCTGTTATAGTTTTGTGATTCCTTAAACAATTTATTATGTTCAACTTGAGCTTCAATTTGAAGAAAAATTATTTATATAATAATTATTGAAATGTTACTATAGTCTACTTTTCTTTCCTTGTCTCATTGGTGACGATACTTTGAACGATAATCACGAATTTTCGAAATCTATTTATCATTAAAATTTTTCATTATAAAAACGATTAAGTTCAATCATTTGTTTGATAATTTCTCAAGTATAACTCATATGTTTGTTCACATTCTTCTGAATGCTGTATCATTGCACCTCCAACCCCGCCACAACTAGCAGGTAAAGTTAAGTAAAAGCTTTTAAAATAAATAAATAAACATTTTACATTCAAGGAGAGTTAGAATAATATATTATATACTAAATAAATTTAGATCTCATAATCCTGTATTGGGGTCTGGAAATACAAACATCATGACAATCATCAGTATGGTCAATAAAGATGTTTGCTATGTGCGGGGATCGAACCCGCGACTATTAGCGCTTTAGTAAATTGCATTGACCACTGCGTCGAATCGTCGTTAATAATACTTAAATATATTTGGGCCTAACAATAATCCGCGGTGTAATGTGCATGGTATATTGATAAAAAGTAGCTTATGTATTATTCTCATGCATAAGCCATATTACTGTAAAGTTTTATCAAAGTTTATCCGTCAATCCATTTCGTATTTATTATTGGTTAATAATAATTATCGGAAGGTAGCTTTTAGGGTGTCATTTTGTGGCTTATATCACTTTTTTCATTAATGATTTTGATATATTAATATACTATCAAAAAAGACTTTTTGATTTTTCTTTTAAATAATCTGTAAATTCGAATAGCATTGTTTGCATATTCTATTTAATGATTCAGACACTTTAACGAGTAAGTTTTTTAGCATATACTAAATATATGCTTATGACATTATCAGCAATATAGAAAATGCAATTTAAAAATAATAATTAGACGCTGATAAGGAATACTGTGCCAACCCACACGGATATCAATTTGAGCAAATGGCGTCTAAACAATTCAAACGTATTTTAATGCATTTGTCTGAAGAAGTATACCCATCTTTTCTTTTCTATTTTGGTAACAGGTACAACGAACTAAAAGGTAATTGGTATAAACGAAAGTTTTATCTAATAATAATTTCTTCTAACATATGAGATTATTGTGTATTTCAAAATATGGAACCAACTTCAATATTCGAAACATTAAATTATGAAACATTTTTGTCCTAATTTATACTGACTACTGACTTTAAAAGTTTTTGAATAATTTGAATTACATGACGCATCAGAATACATCAATATCTCCGAGTTTGACTCTTTGTAGGTGGACACATTATTGCTTATCAGCATCCAATTATGTGCTAAGAATGTGGATAATGGCAAATATTTTTATATAGTGGGACGTGTAAGGACAAATGAAACGAAGTCGCTTAGAAAAGACATTTATTGAACTTTGAATTACAACAGCAATGGTATAAACTGTCAGTAGCTCCACGCGCCAGCGGACACCGACCGAACTTTACTTTTATAAATACATTGGGGTTCCGTAATGGCTTTGGTGATCGACAAAACGTTACCTCCGCAATAAAACACCTAATGATTTTAATACAAACTATAAGAAACATGTAAAGTTGTATAGAGTTTCTCCCATTTTATTATTTTATTTACCTTATAAGCTATATTTTCAGAGTACCCATTCCTATAGTGGACTCGACTGGCTTATAATTTTATACCAAAGACAATTTGCTGTTTCGGAATGTGTTAGTTAACGGCTCGGCTTCGGAGCTCAGTAATGATCACTATTTAGTTGCTGGCGATATTCATTCATTACATTGAATACACTGTATCTACTTCTTAATTTTATAAGTTATAAAACAGTATTTTCTATAAATTCCATATCACCACAACGCTAGTCTCGGTGAGTTACTGTAGCTTTCAACAAACAATAAATTAACAAATAATATATACACGAAAAACAATTTCATAACATAAAACTTTGACATCTTTACAACAACTTCGTGTCCGAACCCCTGTACAACATATGATCTCGCTATGTACAAGTGGCGCCACGCGGCGCGACAAACGAAAAGCTTACGTTAAATTAAATAAATAATCCTAGCGTTATGCGAGTAAAGCATCGAGCCTTGGCAATTTGTGTTTCTATAAGAGTTACCTCGACAGTGCATCCGTGTAACATAATATAAACACAGCTTTAAAACTAGCATCTATCACATCTCAATTATAAGTTAAAAATCATCAACGATTTGCAAGGTAGCCAACCGGCACTGAACATTTTAACTGAACAGAGATTTAAGTTTTGATACACAGTTTATGCAAATTACATCTAATAAAACGTTAGATAGGTAGAGATCTATTTAAAAATTTCTTCGAAGGCACTTTACGTTTCAAATGACTGTGGACTCTTAGACCCATTTAATAACAAGCGGACTGCGTTGAGAATCTTACACGCTGTGTCTAAACTTGCAACGAATATAATGTAATAAAAGTAGCCGCAAGCAGATCGTCTTCGATGTTGTTATTAAAGGCTGCTAGGGAACATATGTGTTGCAGACTCGGGGTTCGTGGTCCTGCAAGGCACGACCTACTGGACAGATCTGTTCGTGCGCCACTTCCTGTTCCAAGAGGAGCAGTCCATCGACTGCGATGACCTGTTGTTTTTTGTGCGCAAACGGCACGTCAAAGGTTCCTCGCGCTACCTGCCCAAGTATGAGGTACGTGCTATTCAAATTTGATTGCGCCGTTGCAAGCGGACATTTAAATTATTAAATATCTTACTGTTATCATAACGTTATCGGCTTATCATTTCAATTCCGACGTAACGATTGATGAATCGTACTTTATAATTGATAATATTTTTTCATATTATACACTTCTGAAACGAGAATTAATTATGTTCTCAAGAGGCAAACAATAACGTAATTTATAGTTTATTGATAAATTTCATCGAATTATATTCTTAATATTAAACAAGTTATTACATCATAGTACATTGGTTCTAAATTTGTTCACAAAGTATCGTATTAACGGTAAAGATCTCAGCCAGCTAGGACACGAATGTTTTATCTTTATAGAATCCAGGCCAGATTAAACATTATACTATCTAAAATGTTACTCATATCTAGTGCCTACGTATGAATAATGGCAAATTCTGTCGTTTTTGTTCATAACACTACAATAAAGTTCCCATCTAAGTTATAAATTCATTTATATAAAAATACTTTCGCGATCAGTAAATCGTTTGTGCACCTAATGTTCCCAAATATGCTATAATACAAATAGTAGTGTTAACCCGGACGAGATCATGAACGAAGTGTGACTGATGAAGCCGACGAGCGAGCCGAATGTTTCTAGGTTAGCACCATTTGGATTATAGACACTATATTCTATTAGAACAATCTTTGGATATACAAAAAGTTTGCATCGATAACAGTTGTGTACTTTATTTTAAACAATATAAAAATATTATTTCTTACAATAGACTGCTATTGTAATGACGAACGTACAGCTCTCCACTAGTCTCGACGCAGCGCGCGCCGCTCCCCGCTCAGACTCGCACTCTTACTCAGCGCACATCAAAACTAATCACAGTATATTTGTTAATAAATATTATTTTTTCTTTAGACTCGAGACTGTTCAATAACCACTTATAAAATATACAATTTACAAAACAAAAAATACAACAGTTGATAGTACATAATTGATCGATTATTGTTCTTTGTCAAATGAAAATCGAATCTTAAATCTATTTAACGATAAAAGCTTACGAGGTCGTCGGTTAAGAATAGTTTGCTACGGGATATCACATTTGACACACACACGCGGCCCGAGCCTCACCGGCTCACCCGCCGCCCGGTCGGCCGGTTTGTTCGCAGACGGACGTGGAGGTGTTTCGCAAGGACTCCAAGAAGCTGCCCATCGGCGACCCGGAGATCGACTGGGAGGAGACCGTCTACCTCAACCTGATCGTGCACCAGTTCGACTATACGCTCACGCTGGCCATCTGCACGCGGACCAGCCCCAAGGAGCTGCAGGTGCTGAAGAGGCACTCGCAGAAGGTGAGCGTCATACGCGCTCCGGTGGCGGCGGCGACGGGCGAGCGCGTCACTAGCTGAGCCGGCTAAACAGCTTGGTGCGCGGCCAGGGCAGCGGCCAATCGTAGCGCCGCGGCACCGGCCCGCGCACGTTGCGCTCTAGGTACGTGAACAGCCAGTACCACCACTCGCGCTGGATCATGTAGTGGTTGTAGCCGTTGCCGCTGCGGTGCGGCGTGACGAGCAGCGAGTGGAACGTCCAGAAGAGTCGCGTGGTCACGTAGTACGCAATGACGACGTCCACCGTGTAGTGTCCATGCGCCAGCAGTACGAACGACACGCCAAGCAGAGCCGAGCCCCACATCGCCCAGTGCACCGGCCACAGCTTCTTAGGCGAGTATTCCGCCACGATCAGGTAACTCAGAACTAACACCATGGTGTGTCCCGAGTATATGTAGTCTCCGCAGTAGGTATGCTTGCCGTTAATAGACAGTCCGAAACCCGATATTAAATAAAACATTCTTCGGATAACGAGCAGTGGTGTAGTGTTGTTACTTTTGGGACTGCAGTAGTAGGTGGTACTGGAAACTGGCAGTACGGTGACGAACATGGTGACCGACCTGTATAGATACAACAGGCCGATGATGAAGAATAGTCGTCGGGCGACGATAAATCGATGTTTATGGAAGACGACGACTAGCATGGCGACCGTCGTGGATATCATAATCAGGTACTCGGACACAGCTAGGCCCCAGTCGCGCGCGCCGATGTTATCCAGCACGATGTCGTTTAGCGGCGGCGTCGTGTTCCTGTCCGGCAGTCGCTCGTGCACTAAGGACAGCGACATCATGTTGACGCACACGCACAAAAATAGGAAAAAGAAAGATAATATTGTCTTCCATATTTCTTTGGGATATCTTTCCTCGCGAACCGTGCCGGGAGGTATCTCCACCATGAAGTCTCCGGCGTGAGCGCGCTGAGGGGAGTGGTCCTGATCTGGGTCGGACTCATCGGTGGTCGCCTGCGGCGCATCCGTTTTGACCGCGCGCGCTAGCAGCGGCTGTCGCTGCATGAGCTCCGCCTGGCTGGGCATCTCTCTTCTGTCGCTTTGGCGTCGTGATGCGTTATTGTTTAGGTCATTCCGTTTGAGGCGCGCCTCGAAGTTGATACCCTTGATGTCCTCGCGCGCGGTGTTGGTGACTATGTCGACATGGCAGTGCGGCGGGGGTGTGGGCGGCGAGGGCGGCGAGGGCGCGCGCGGCACCAGCGCTAGCTGCTTGGCGGGCAGCTCATTGGCGAGGTACACGCGCACCGATTCGACGAGGGGCTCGGCGAAGTTGATCTGTTTGGGTGGCGAGGGCTCCTTATCCGGGGAGCGTGCTGAGATCGTCATCCAATCACCATTGGTTTGTATTGGACCTGAAATGGATACGAGTAACATTTATATTACCAGTTTTTTGAGTCATAGACTATAATATATATAATGTATTACTAAACGATAATAACTAAATGCATATGCAATAGATGTTAAGCATTATAATAATATATAATAATGACTTGAGTAAACCGATCGTATGATATGGATGGGAATCCGGTTTTATTCGTCAATCGTATCAGTAATGATAGTAAAGTGGTAACAAAATTAGAAATAACCGGTTTTTTTTTAAATTTTTATTCGCGTTTAGCAATTCAAATAGATACGTTTGTTACATGGCTCAAAACGAATTAAGATTTTACTACGATATATACATTCGTTCTTTAAAACTATCGCGATTTTATCGAATTAACGATTATATGCACTCACTTTGAGTAAATGCTGTACACTTTATTGTTAATTCTAGACGTTTCAGCGTTGTAAACAAACGAGAGACACAAACGGCTGGCTCAGTTCAAAGACCGTGGACACAAAGCACGACGGGCGCGCGGCCGCTCTCTTTTGTGTCATTTGCTAATTAACGCTCGATGTTCGTCGACTCGCCGCGAGTCGCGGCCGCGGTGCACCGGGCTCTGCGCGCCCTCCGGGATGCATTCGCGAAACAGACAAATATAGATCGGCCGAGGCGACAGATTTCTCTGTGCAGACGCGCGGTATGCTCGCCTAGCTTCTCCGTGTGCATGCATCGCGGTAGAAAGCGTACGGAAGTCGCATAGCGAACGGTATCGGGACTCACTCGATCAATGTGCGAGCTGTCATTCCGGCCGAGCGCGGCTCCTCATCGATTCGGCGTGTCGGTCGTCCTATGCGCCCGATAGAAAGCCAGACTCGACTCGCGTCCGGCAGATCGAGGGGTAAACGAGGTCGCCTCGGTACACTATCTCATACACATCACTTTCGGCATGCGTGGAAAGCGCTCCGAGCCGAGCTTCACCGGTCGAACTTCACTCACACTGTTGCACTGCGCACCGGATCGCGGCCTCAATCTCGATGAAAATATTATTTTATTCGACGAGCTGCGCGGTCGCGAGCGAGCTTGTATGGTGACGGCCGCGGACTAGAAAAGATGTAACACTGGTTGGCTTCGGCGCGGCGGCGCTCGTGTGCCATCGGCTCCCTCCGCGCACGCTCGGCTCAATGGGAATGATTACGCGGGGTGACGTCACCGCGCCCCGCGCGCCGGTGCGCGCGTACCGGCAACGAGCGGCCCTACTACGTGACCGCGAATGGTTCACGAACTGGTATCATTCATTCTAGATCATTTTTTGCATTTAATTACGATTATATTTAGATTTTCAATTACGAATGCTAGGAATTATTTCTTTGCTATAATTAAATTACAAATAAAATTAGTAGTTATTGCATGTCGTTTAAACACGATAAAGATTAATGAGTTATGACGAAGAGTCAGCGCGTCAATTTAGTGTAACAATTACTGATCCAACGGTCGCAGATTCAAATTTAGCCCTTAAGCACCGATACGTGTTAAAATACTTTTGTTGGTAAATGTGTTTAGTTCTGTCTGCGGTGTCCGCGGCGCCAGCACCTGCGGGGCAGTCACACAAAGCTGAAGTAGGATTACTGTGTCGTATTGGTTTATGATCTTTATTCTCGATTGCGAATACAGTTCTGGAATTTAGCTACTACAAGATTTTGTAGATGTGGGCTTTAGTTGACTTTTATTGTACAAATATTTAAAGTCGATATGTACCTACTTCCAATGACCTGGATATGAGCTTGTTGCGGCTTCAAAGCGGGCTCGGCTCTATTAGTTCTACTTAGCTTCCGGTCGGGGCGATGCGATGCTAAATAAGTTAACAACATTCCATGTGTTGTTCCATGTTTTTTTAACGTTATTTAAATAAATAGCATGTTTATACTATAATTCTTATTTAATAATCTTACCTAGTAACAATATGAAAACGAATCCGTGTTTCCCACTTCGTCTTTACTTCGTAAAAGTCTAGTTTTATTTATATAAAAAAAAAAAATAGTTTAATTACTTTATTGCGAGTCACTACTACTGCCGTCTATTTAAAATTTGGCTCAGTTGTAAGACTTGTTTGGCTGCATTTATTTTGTGTTTATAAACTTTGTAGCTTTAAATATTTCAGATTTATATTTTTTATTTCTATTTTTCAAACATCGGTCTACGCTGGATCCGAATCGAACTTAGCCGGTCTTTTGAGAAAATTAAAATAAATTGAACGAGAATCAGAAATGCGGGCCAGTAATGATGTAGGACTGTGGGTAAATGGTTACTAATAAAACCAAATCATGAATTCATATAACACACGCATTAGAGTAACGCTTTGAACATCATAATATCGGTTATATTGATAAGGTATGACGATAGAACAATAATTCTACATAACGGCAAACTAATTCGTACGGACGAACCGATAAGATTGGAATGTACGATTTAAAGCTGCCCGCGGATTATGGGGCCGAGATACAACATGGTGTAGTACTCGGTGGGAGCCGGTTCACAGTTATCTCGCGGCGCCTGTGCGCCCCCGCGCCCAAACCTACGGCATCTCTGAAGGTCACAATGCTCTGACACAAGAACATGTTTACGATAAACGATTTTACCGTTTATGGAACGTCATGTATAAAGCATATAAAATAGGTGGCGATTAGATTCAGCCCACAGTCGGCACGTTTTATAAATTCGACTCCTCTATCCCTCTCTTGAAAAGTCATTGGAGTATTATGTCTGTTCATCTTGTATTGTGTTGTCAAACAATACCAGCATAGCGATGGAATGTTAATAAAGGATTTAGTGAAGAGGGAGTTGACTATGAATTGCATGTTCGCGTCCCGAGCAGCTGCCTGGAGTGGGCGATCAGATTAGATTCGGATTTTATAGGGACAAAGAGCAAATTTTTTCTCTAGTGAATGCAGTTTTTATCTCGGTAAATGATAGTAATAAAAGTGTGGGTTCGTGTAGAAGATAAGGACGACAATTATAATCTTTAAGTGACACATAAAGGTGAATTGAATGTGAGAATAATAATTAAACGCCGGAATTGAAGCGTAAATTGCTGAGGAATCAATGGTCAATTGTCGTCAATTGCCAGCGGCCCACCCGAGCGAGATCGCTCTCGACAAACAACTCGCGGCATTTTCATTATTCTCACCAATTCTGTTGTGTTATTACTTTCGCTCCAGTGATAGTACAAATCAAAGAAATAAACGTTAAAAGCGATAATAATGTAATAGAGAAATCGTTGCCGGCTACATAACGTGCAGCGTTCCGGAGTTTTACGCGTCTAGACACATTTTTAGTATCGTATGACGATAATATGACTAGTATAAAGTTACAACTACGACCGAACAGGCCAGCACTTGCATATCGATTGAAATTGAACAGGCTATTAAAGATCTTATTCTTTAAGCCGGTAGGTTCGCATTAGCTCACGGGTCGAGTCATAAATCCTGTTCATGCGACGTTGTGTGACACGCAGCGCTAAGGACAGTGATTAAATGACTGGCTTAACTGCGGTGTACAAACATCTACAATTGTAATGTAGAAGAGGAAATATTACAATGTTCGTAAATCGCACCGTGGAATCTCTGAGGTCGTAAAAATTTAAACTAGCTAGTTATCCGGAAATAGAATAGATATATTACTTCTCGTAAACAAAGTACGATTTTTTAAAGATTTCCAAATAAATACAGGCAATATAATGAGTAGTTTCGAAAATTAAAAATACAATTTCGTTTATAATTGAAGATGATTTTGAAGTCGGCGATGCGCTCGTACAATAGCAATGAACAGATAAATGTTCCAACGATGTTTGTCCCTCGTCTCGTCGCGGCCAGTCTCCGGAGCCAGCGCAGGCTTCGCGGTCAAGGTCGCATCTCATTGTGTAGCCAGCGCTCCCCCCGCCCCTCATTCACGCCGCGCCTAACAAACACCACTTGATCAAAATTGTCTAACGGCGTTTCAGATTTTGTTATATCGTTAAACGATTGAGAATCGAAGACTTGACTTATTTATAGTGAAACTGTAGCGTAGGAATAAAAACGTCATTTAGTTTCGTGATAGACGGTGAAGGATGTATAAACGTCAATAACTCAATATTAATATGGAGGATAAGGTCACCGTATTTAAAATCATGTTAATACAGTATATAATTATGTGAGAAACGACCGAGCAGAACAATTATCGAATATATGTATGTATCAGTAAATATTAATATGAAGAATACATTTCCATATGAATGAGTAACTTATTTGAGTATATAATTATACATGCAACCCGGAAAAGTAAATCCGTCTAAAAACTAATTACTAAAGGAAAACTTAGTATGAAAAAGACTCCAATTGCATTTAGTAGCATTTTTTAATAACTGGTTCTTCCTCTGTTAATGAGTAAAGTAATATGTTAAACGCAACTCAATTTCTATTGAGCCTTAGTGTGCTCATTCATTGAGTTTTGTGGTGTTTTGAATTACTTTTTATCTTAGTATTTGATTGCTTCACGTTCTTATGTCAATTAATATTGACGACTTTAACTAATGACCAAATTACTAATAGCAGAAATAAAACAAAAAGTACATTTTATTAAGTACCTGTTAAATAGCTGTATGAGTATAGCTTACGCAAAGCAAAGTTATTGTTAAAATTTCTTTGTGGATTTGCCTATCAGTTTCAGCATTGCTATTGGAAGCTTGGTAACACAGCTTTAATGAAGCCTTATAAATCGCTTGTAATTGCTGAGAGAAACCATACTATCAAGTCAGCCGATGGAATATTTAATCAATATTAAGAGCCTTGAAGCGAAGTTTAAGAATTAATCGTCTACTACCCATCAAACAATATTTTTAAGAACTGAAGTAGAGTCTAGCTTTAGCCCAGTGACTAAGGCTCGTATATGGGCTAGCTCGGCCGAGGCAGCACCCTACTCTCACAGAAGATCGTCGTGAAGTAGCTAATATAGCTGTGCTTCGTGGGGTGTTAGTGAGCTGGAAGCTTAACTCCCTTTTTCTTTCCTTACTTCCTATTCCCTTTTATTTCATATTTATTTTGAAGCAGGCGACGCATTTGTCGCTCCTCTGGTGCTACGAATGTCCACAGGCGGAGGTGATCACTTAATCCCGGTGTCCCGCCTGATCATTTGCCAGATATTTCTTTTAAAAACAACCTATCGGTAGGTTTCTAGTCCGAGAAGAACGAAAATGAAAGGAAAAAGAACTTATTGAAGTTTAGTCAGTTCTACAATCGTTTTCGCTGGAATAGTTCCCAATCTCTTCAACAATAGGCGAATGCGACGTTCGAAAAATATCCATATCTGTGAGGCGTTAAATATTCATATTCGCAGCTTTCGTGAATTTATTTGAGCAACAAATTCATAGCGTTAGTTGTTATGTCTTGGCATCATTAGAAATTAAAGCATGCCCATATTTTATCGAGTTAAAATATGTGCATGCTTTAATTTCTTCTTAAGAAGAAAATTCTTTTGAATTTGGAATGGTTCCCATTGTTCCATATAAGCGTTCATAAAAGTTATTGTGGTGTCACGTTCCAACATCCGAGCACCGTTGGGCGCTAAACGTTGTTGTTTCCGTTTCTTTTCAGCTAATAAAGCCAATCCAGCGTGAGAAGTATGTACTGTCATGTTCTCACGTCGATAAAAATAAAGGCATAAAACTGTTAGCTTTAACTTCGTGTTTGTTTAGAGTTATTGGCACAGGCGAGGACGAGCTGCCTTGCGTTATTTTAGAGATGACGAGTACTTTTTACTGGACCGTTAGCATTATATCGGCGGCGGATAATAACATATGAAGGAATAGAAAAACGTTATATGTCTATTTTTATTGGCTTTTTCGAGCGTCGTAAAAATTTACCCGATTTTAAATGACCGCTTCAAAAAAACACGAAACGAAGTTATCGCATGTTAGAGGTGTTTTTTTTTTACGTTTTCAACTATTTACAGGCACTAAACCTGTCGGTCGCTCATCGCTGACGAGCGCCAGCACGTCGCGGAACTCATCCGTTGTGCTTCGTGTTTTACTTTTCTCCAAGCTTTACATAATTTATAATTAAAATTTTACGGTTATTTAACGTCTATGTTCGAAGACGACTAACGAGCGGCGAGATAGGAGTACAAGATCAGATCACAATTTATTCTCAATGTTTCGATCGTAATTCGTTACCAGTGAATTGATTGCAAAATTATATTTTTGTCTAATTTATTTTTGTACGTGTCAGAGCGCGTTGTTTTGACGATGTCGTTGACTCTTTGGCAACGATCTGTCCCACTGTCGTTATGGATGTGCACGATTTGTATAGCTGATTTATTAAGACATTATTCAAAACTATTGATACACAATTTAATACAATAAGACTCTAAGGATAAAGATTATTTTACAAAAACAACAGAGCTGGTTTTCGTGACATAATTTGCTGCCAAATTAATTAAGAAAATACTGGCTAAAGGTACTTTAAAATATTTTGGAAGTTGATCATATAAGAAAAAGTAGGTCGTTTACCGAAAGAGTTTTCGAGGCAATATTTTTAAAGTTTAATAGATCGCTGCTTCAGCACCCGAGTGATTCTCCGGTGTGTTGGCAGGTGTACGCGTCGCCGAGCCGGCGCAAGATGGACACGAAGGGCGAGGGCGAGGAGATGACGTACCCGCACATCTGCTTCATGGTCGATAACTTTGACGAGGTAACGTACATTTACATTTCTTCGGAAGGATATAAACGTTTGCAATATATTACTATAACGCACCCAGCACTCAGCTATTGTAAGAGGATGTAGAAGCTATATGCATGCCGTACACGATTAAATGATGAGCCAAAATGTCTATCATTAATTGAGTAATTGGATGAAGTCTGTGTGTTATGATGTATACTTATGTTTTTTTGCCATTACTTTATAATACTAAGTTGTTTTTTGCGGATGTGTTTATTATAATTACAATTTATGATACACGTGTTACTCACGGCGCATGTTTCCTCGCTGAAAGAGTTGCTAAAAATGATTTGGCAAACATTAGGCAAACGAAAAAATACACTCGGATTAAAAAAATTACTGTAATACCAGTATTCATCGCTTCTTAATATTTCACTCTTGATACCTGGTATATCTTAGTAACCAAATATTCTACTGCCAATAATAATTTTATATTTTCGACGAAACGTGAGTAAGCAAGTGTATTGAAAATACTTTCATTTATATGTCCACTCATTCTCGTATTTATATTTCTCCTCAACGTACGTATTGTGAGACACATTATGTATTTTGGAAAAAAATATTGAATAAAAAATCTTTCCTCGACATTTTAGAGGTAAATTAATGTGTAAAAATATCGTGATCGACAAGTTAAAACGGTTGTAGTGCAAAAGCAGCTGGCTATGCGCCGAACTCGAGCGGACGCGATAACGGTTATTGTAGTGGCGGTCAGCGCCTTAGCGCTCAGGGAGGGGAGAAAGGAATCGCCTGCTGATTTACGAGCAAGAGTGAGACTGGACCGCTGAATCTACCTAGTGCGTACGATCGACCACGATCACAACATCTGGGCTAGACCGAGCGCGCGCGGCGGTGGGCGCCCTCGTCGAGATTCAGCTGTACAATTTTTATATGCATCTGTGTTTACGGACGATATCTCCAGCGAAAGTAAACGATCGTCACGCGCCGGTTGATTATCGTCAATGACGATCGCGTCAACGATCTTACAAAACACTATTTATTTTTGTTTTATTTGTATTCTCTGCTACATACTATTTTGGTCGTCTATGGACAAACTAATTTTAGGAATGGGCTCCTTACGTGATAGATATAAACGTACACTAATGACGATATTGTGCTTTATTATGGTTTATTTTTAAACATTAATAGATTCGAAATGATTAGTTTATGGACAGGGAAAACATTACAGCAGTAATTTTATTATTATTTATTTGTGTATGGATACAATTATAGTATTTGGAAATATAAAAATATAGGTACTCGTTTTATATTCAACCTTGGAAACTTGTCAATTAAGGTGTAATTTATTGGATGGTGTTCAAAACACCGGCTATTTATATTGAAACGTTTAACTAATGGTAGTAGATATCAGTTACCCAAACTATACTGACGGTGGATGAACTTGACCGAGTTCCGCGCCTTTAGACCTCCGTATGCATTAATAGCATCCTGTTTCAATTATTAACAAACAATATTCACTTACCAAGTTATGAAATGCAAAAATAAAATGTTATTATTAAAACAACGAATTTTAAAAAATGATAACGCCTCACATTCATGCTTTAAGTTCACGATTGTTCTAACAGATGGAATGTCTCTAAAACAAAATGCGACGTAAATATATAAAAACCAGCGAAATTCCAACGTCGATGTTAATGAAACCGGTATTATAATGGTGTCGGTTTGCGGAAATCGGTGGTTCCAGAACGTGTGACCATACTCGGGTGCGGCCGCCCGCGGTGCTCCGCTCCAAGGTCAGGCTGATACCGCCTGTCCTCGGGGTTGCACTTGATGTGAGGATGTCAACAGTTGTCAAAGATAGTATGCTTAGTTATTCTTATCTACATGGGCTTACGGTGTGTATCAGAATCGTTTTATAATTTTTATTGATTTGGTGTTAGGATATATGTACCTATTCATTCGTTCAGAAGTTTTCCATTCGCCACTTTTGTAGGTAATAATTAACATACTGTATTAATATTTATGATTTTTTTGCCGTTTTTAATTTGAATTGTATAATATAAACTTTTTACTATTAAGTTGTTTGCAGGTTCTGTTTGCCAGGAGATCTTTCTAGAAACATCTCCATCATGTAAATCTTCATGTTTATTAAGACTATCAACAAAGTGTTCTCTTACACCGAGTATTATTGTTACGGTCTCTAATTGCCTCAGCTTGTCAACTACAAATGGCCGCTGGATAGAAATAATTGATTTCTTTCATATTAAACCGTAGTCACTAGATAATAAAGTCTATTATTATATACACTCAGATATAATTGCAAATCATTGATTGAATTAAATTAAGTACATGGACGATCAGATTTCTATTCTATTTCGTATGACATAAGGTTGATATTTGCCGCCGACAGTAATATGTACATTTTGTTATTCGCATTGAAATTATCATTGTATTTCCAGTTCTGCGTCTCAGTCAGTTTAAACATGTTTATTGTTTCCCTGATAACTGCGCCGACTTAGTTCGCATTACCTCTCATTAACTAATTATTGTTATCTTTAAAATCGATGGTATTTTTACAAATAGTCATCATTAGAATGAGCCAGGATTTCGATTTATCTAGCTTAGCTTTTATTTTCTTTCATATCCATAACAATATTGTCGTTATCTAATCTTAATGATCGTAATTGTTGTATATTTTATTATTCTATTTATACGAACGGAATTGCCTCATTAGGGTTGGAATTTTAGTTATGGTCTACTGTCACATGCGCGTACACGTGCTGCTCACGGCTTGTGTTCCCCACCAGCAGTCGGCGCTTTTAATCATGTTTAATTACTTACGAGATCTATTTTAGGGCAACATTCATTGAGAAATGAGAACTCGTTGAGTCATAGACGCATTGGGATGCAAGGTTTGCGAGATCTAACTAACTATGTCACTTTTGTTGATAAACAATAAAGTATAATAGCATCGAGTCTCCGCCGTGATAATATATTCATTATAGCAGGAGGTCAGATGCAGGAAGCACATTGCATAATATTCTACTCATACGAGTTTTGGTGTGGTCTTTTTTTATCTTTGGAGTATTTGTCACCGTGGATAGTATCACTTTGTTTAAGCAAAACGTATAGAGTATAATACATTCTTAGAGCCGAAATATAGATCACGTCTGTATATCAGTAGTATATAGCTCTTCATAGGCCGTATTGTACGCGTTGGCGCCGTACTAATTACAGTACAGTGTGGTGGCGCTCCGGCCCAATTACTCGAGCAAATTGCTTGGAGTGGCTCCAGCGCCCTAATTACTGACATCCACCATCCCAGTGCACTAATGAAAAAATACTTCCGACCTCTAAAGAAATCAGTAAACACACATACTTTCCGGCGAGTAATTTGTGGACAGGCCATTATCGTGGAATACCTGTTGATCCTGAGCACGAGGTATGCTAATGAGCGGCGCGGCGCTGTACCATAATCAACAAATGTTTATTCTCGAGCTAAACGTTACGTTCAAGGCCTCGTGCTCGTTCATTGTGTTTCGTGATGGATTCTAATGGAATTTTCTCGAAAATGTCGTAAACATTTCTGTGTTTGTACCGTTTTCGACATGTCATTGTGAGATAAGAGATTTCAGTATCGATTACCGATAAAAGGTCCCTGTATTTTGTTTCGGAGTCTGACCGCTCGGAACAATGCTGTCTTTGTTCGCGGCAGCTCCGCAGACAAGTCATTTGTGTCACGGCTGCCGTCTTTCGTTTATCTTTATTTCTCACGACAATCTCATATTTGAATCCCATACCTATCCGTCCTCGCGCCGCGCTTGTTCCTAACCTTCAAAACGTTTATCGCGATCGGTATGGTCTTATGCACTTGGTTTTTGCAATATTATTATAATTTATTAAAAGGTTATAAACAGGATTTAACTTAATTAAAACATTAAAAAAAACTTACTAAGTATAAAAACAGAAAGGGGTACCATATTCTTCGTTTTTTTATCTCGTAAGCTATAAGTTTCAACTAATGATATTCGTAGAACTTCTAACGAGGAAATCTTATACATTGTGATATTGGAAAATTACTATAAACCTTATTACTGTATCATATTGTATTAGTAATTATCCTATTAGAGGGCATCATTGCGCAATAAACTCAACCGCTGTTCGGAAAACTGTTTAATAATATTATATTTTGCAAGGATGAGTGACTCAGTCCAAACAGTGGACACTTGGCGTTTTTCCGGAATGTGAGTAACGATTAGTCTCCGACCCGAACGTCGGTTCTGAGTGATACGAGTGAGTCAGTCGTGACGTCGCCGTTACACTGATTCCTATAATTAAATGGAGGAGTGACGTCTTATCACTGCATTAAGGAATGAAGTGACGAGTGAACACACCTCGCAGTTTGAACTTTTAGGCGAAGCGCGGATCAGTTATGCGAGAACCATGTTTGCTTATTTACTTTGGAAATCATTTTTTACCGCCGACCAAAATACATGGGTGTAATAATTTTGTCGTGTGTTTCTATGGATCAGTTTTGATGCGGTTCTTTCGTTTGAACAACATGTAATCGAGATAGTAAAGTAAAGTAACAGTCTGTATATGTCCCACAGCTGGGCTAAGGCCTTCTCTCCTATTAAGGAGAAGGTTTAGAGCTTAATCCACCACGCTGCTCCAATGCGGGTTGGCGGATATACATGGGTCAGAATTTCTCCCGACACATGCAGGTTTCCTCACGATGTTTTCTTTCAGCGAGCTAGAGATGAATATAAAGATATCGAGATAGTTCTTTGCTATAATTTATGAAGAACAGTTCAGGAGTTTGAAGGATCTGAGCAACTTCTACTGGTCTCATCGACTAGAAACTATATCTCTATACTATGAGTGATATTAAAAAAATCGTAGTTGCATATCCTTGACCTGATGTTGCACTGTCATTTGGAAGCAGAAGGATTTCCAACTCCTCACCAAATTACAGCAGAAGTAACGTGTCATTGTCGAGATTGTCGAGGGTTTTTTTAATTTTCAACTTGAGATGTCTAATAACGGTTGTTTATGTCAATGGGTAAATAATACTGTAACATTGGATTGCATTATAGCTCAACGTGTGTTTAAGTTTATATATTGGTAGTGAATTATAACGTCATTACGAGTTTGATGACGTGAGAATAAGAAGTCAGTCCTTATTTATATAAAAATATATTTGTTGCTCGTCAAATAGCGAACAATGCTTTAGTGACCTCGACGGTAATGTTGATGATAAGGCCTTATCGTTCAAAGATCACTCCTAACAGCGCGTTAACGATCGTAATATAAATTTATATGAGTATGCGGCTGTCATGCGTCGATAAATTAATAATAAGCAATGTTTATCTAAGTATCTACGTCTTATCAATTTAAAGAGAAGCGTCTTCATTTCTTATAAAACTCGTGGAATAGAATGTACCGAAATATAGAAAAACTACATACTCTTTTAAATTCATTTTACGACCTATACTTTTCTTTACAGTTTAGTTAAAATATTGTAAGCTAATTCCAAATTTAAATTGTGTTTATGTTTAAATAGATTTCAATCGTATTTAAATTATATTTCGTGTGAATACGTGTAAATATGAACTTCTAACTCATTCTTGTTTATTTAATAGCCAAAATTGATTCGTTAAATACATGTGACTCAGATAGGAACAGAATTGATAAAATAGGAAAAATAAAAGCACAATAACGTCAATAAAGAGAAGATATTGTTTAAAAAATAATCGTTGTAAAATATTGCATGTTCGTTATCAGCGGGTCGTTTTAGGAAAGACGCGGGCACGCCAGATAAGAGAGTGTGGCTATCGTTATCACGGATCAAGATTGAGAGCTTGTTGATAACGATGTCGATAACTGCCTTTTCACTTTTGTTTTGTTCGAATTTTATCAAAAAAAGCAGGTTCTCTTTATGATTGTTACCTAAGAATCTGTTATTTGTTCGATTTTTTATGGAAAATCTTTGTTTAATTGAAAAGCTATAGTTTGAACAGTCTAGAGACTGGAATATTCATCAAGATAGGTTCAGAATTGTTATTTATCAATTAAAGTAACTGACATCAGCATTTAATCCAAGTAAACGAAATAGCGTATTATGCTTTTTTAAGTCGATTTTGTTTCTAAAATTTTATACTTACTTTTTTGGTTGACTGGATTTTTTTGTATTTTTAATATTCACGTATGTTGTGTGTATGTTCACTATATATATTTATGGGAGCAGGTTTAATCGTGATAGTTCTCGGTTGTTTGATTAAAATCTCCTGGACCGTTTAAAGAACAGTTCCTATCTTACAATTAGCTCGTGCGGGTCTTGACCTTACAATATACACACGTGTCTTGTTGTCTTGTGTTGTGTAGAGGAGTTCG
Source organism: Hypolimnas misippus (assembly GCA_037950945.1). Lineage (NCBI taxonomy): Eukaryota > Metazoa > Arthropoda > Insecta > Lepidoptera > Nymphalidae > Hypolimnas > Hypolimnas misippus. Next base: position 16,245,677 of record JBBEEQ010000010.1, on the reverse strand, counting down.
TCGGTGGGCTATAGTTAGACTCCACCACAATAAATTTCGCAACATAGTGTCGGCTTTTGTATAATAATTTATTCTTCCTGTAATATTTTACAATCAAAGGATGTTCGTACTTTCGCTCGATACGTAATGTAATCATACGTTAGAAATCTTGAAACCATGATAGTATTCACACCAACAGTCGTGAGACCGTATTTCAAGCTGTATAAAAAGGCAATGATGTCGACTGTCGACACACTCGGGATGATTGATTGAATTGGAACATACGGTCGACGCAGTTCCAACTAATATTTATATCTGTAGATAATGGCCGCTGTTTTGTATGAACTAACTGTCCCTTGCGGCTTCACTCGTGTTTGTAAAATGAAAAAATCAAAAACATTTTTTTACACAAAATACCTAGTAGCGCTGAGATATCAAGTGTTAAATTTTGTAAAGGAAAACATCGTAATGTAACATTCATGTGCTGGGAGAAATTTTAATATATGTTTATCCGCCAACCCGCAGTGGAACAGCGCGTGGACTAAGCTCTAAACCTGCTTCTTAATAGGAGAGGCGGCTTTTGTCCAGTAGTGGGACATATACAAGCTGTTACTTTACTTTTATAGTATAGTTACTTCTACATTCCTATACCTCATAGCGCGATCTTATTTAGCCAATTACATTCCTCAATAAACGGGCTATGCAACGCAAAAATTATTAATACACTACTAATGCAATAATATACTGAGATTGACCAATACTAAATCTTTCTTCTTTATGATATTAGTGTGGATTTAGTAAATAAGCATAGGTATGACATGAATCGTTTGTAGGTTAAACCTATAACATGATTGCAAAATAACAATTGTTTAAGTAACTTCCAATCCAGTTAGACGGTTCTTTGGCTTCAATGGACCAAATGATCTATTTTTTTTAATAAATAAATAAGTTGTTTGTAGCAAATTGAAATTATTCTCCTTAAGGCAAGGATAGGGGACTTTACGGGAGATGCAATGTGAGCAAAGAAATGCTTCGTGGTAAATTTTTTTAGTAAGAAAAAACTTTGAAATAGGTATTGGTGACTGACCCACTCTGCCCAAACTTGGATACGCATCGATCTTTGCATCAGTCTGTTGTGACTGTACTGGTGTACACAAAAAGAAAATAATCCCACGGTTCTTGGCACGAAAAGCGTTAACTTATACATGCATACTCTGAAGTCACTAACAAAACAATGAGTCATATCTCTGAGTAATTCTTTTCGTAATTGTATCGATTATCAATTTCACAAGTTAGTCCAAGGAATTTTCGTGTCACAGGTCGCGGGACCTTTGATTGTATGCGTAATATAGATATTTGTGGTTTGTTTTCAGTGTTAAACATTTCTGACACGACATTGTTCGTTTAGCTTGGTAACATTTGATTAATGTACATTAATAAATAAACTTTTCACAGTCAACCGTTCTCATTAAGAACCCAGGATCGCGTGTCGGATATCGGAAACATGCACAACACAAATACAGACACCCAGACCAGTATAAACATTCGTATGACCCATACAAATATTCGTAAATGTCGTAAGCAGAAATCGGGCCCGCAATTGTTAGCATTGTTCGTCGTAGTGTTATTTTAACTTAGGGCGTTAATTTTGAACCAGGGCATATTTTCACGTAGGCGTAATACAAAAACGCCAGCAGGATTATTATTATACTCGTACTGTACAAGTTTGGTCCGTTTAGTTTGGTAATTTTGGGTCGTTGTGCAGGTGTTCTGCGACATCGTGGTGCGGGACGGCGAGATGGTGTGCGTGGAGCTCGTGGCGCGCGGGCGGGGCGGCGCCGCGCAGGCCGTCATCTTCCTCGGCTCCATTCGATACGACGCGCTCACCAGGGTCTATGATGCGAGGGTGAGTCATATTGACTAGTAATTTTCCACATTTAAATTATAAATAGATGGTCCACGTCAATCGTAAGTAAACCTCGTTCAATATTGACATATAAATAGCGGTAAGCATCTCGTAATAGTTGCGCACGTGGTTGTTGTAATTGTATTCGTTCTCTTGATTTTGTGGTACATAATGTGTTGTTTGCGGTAGTGAATGAGATACTGGTGACCCGGATCAGCCACAGTTTGTGCTTCTCATCACCATTGAATTCGTAGAAACTATGCCGATAAAGTATTTTTGGAAAATTTTGACTATATAATTTATGACGAGGAAGAAAAACAACAATGAAACGACAAAATAAATCATGTTTCATTTTAATAAGAAGATAATTTTTAGAACGAATTAGATGGCACCCAAAAATATCGCTACGGGCCAATCAGTAGAGATAAGCTCGTAATATCTCGATACATAATTTAATATCAATATGCAACGACGATAATGTGAACCCTCCGCAAAATATTAGGCTCTGAATCACGTTGCTCAGCAGGCTGTCTGTTGCTATCACAGTTGGCGGTGTTATCGCTATGGATTTTTGCTAATGAACGAGATAATGTTCTGTCGATTGGGCACGGATAAGGTTTATCGCTTCGAAATATTCACTTTGAAAGAATTTTCCATTTCCGTATACAGCATTTATATAATTATGTGATACTTATGATACAATTTTTTTTCTTTTTAATGATTCATAAGGTCCCAATTTGTTTGTCAGAGGAGAGCAGCTCATAGATATGTTAAAAAAACCATTAACTTTGCTTAAGGTGAATAAGAAATATTGCAAAGATATGTCTACTTATCGTAATAATATTCGTTATTAATTTGCATAGCATGCTCACACTGATCAGATCCTCAGCCCACCGACCGCTAAGTCGGAGTGGTTTGGTATTTGTACGTTAATTATCTTGTTTTTATCATAGTTTTGAACAACTTCAAATGAAGTGGAAATTCCTAATTCGGCTGAATTTCTGGAAAATATTTCAATTATTTTTTATTCTATTTGAAATATAGAATGGCCTCAAGAGCGGCCGCATGTGTGGATTTTAATGGTTCTCTTTTATCGAATAGCGTGGACGCATATAAAGATCAAGATCCGTTGGAAACATTTCGAGATGAAAAACGGAACTCCTTAACGGACTTAAATCGTTATAAAGTGTAACATTTTATTGTGGATGACAACTGAAAAGTTGAAAATATTTTTTAATGAAAACATAATTCGGCAGTTAGAAAAATTATAATACCCAGACAATTTCGGTAGTTACTTTTTATCACTATAATGATGAAGACGCCCGCTCGTCGTCCGCTAGGAAATAATTAGTCTAGAATTTCTCATTAGGCATGACCTTGCGTCGTCGCGAGCGATTGCTTCCAAATTAAACAAAAGATGCTTTGCAACGATAGCGTTCTGTGTGCTTATAAGTATACGTTTTTTTCTCGCACTTAAAGAACCTTAAGGCCTTATATCTAATGGTAACTCAAGTCCAGTATTCATACCTCACTGTTGTAATTACTTCTACTGCTAATCATGTATTATATTAGGTATACTCTTTATCTAATCTTCACATTGTAGTGATATTCATGTATACTGCTTAACAGAACATTGGCTTCAACAGTATGACATATTTAATATTGATAATTTTACTTTGTTAAGTTCGTTCGTAAGAGTGAATGCTATTCGTGGAGGTTCATTAATCTTAGTTCGTAATGATATAGCTTGTAAATCTCGTCAAGATATTGTGGCTCTCTCTATCGAGCGAACTGTAGAACTGTCCTGTGTGGAATTTCAGTTATACATTATAGTTTGCGTATACCGCCCCCCTATTGGAGATTTTGCTTTGTTTGAGGTAACTATGGAAGACATTTTAAAAAATTTATGTAAAGGCAGTAAATATATTATTGTATGCGGCGATTTCAATGTAGATTTGTTAAAAGATTCGACAATTAGTACTCGACTAATTAACTTATTTAAATCATTTAATTTAACGCACAGATATTGTGAACCAACTCGTATAACTAGCCTTTCTTCTACGTGTATTGACAATGTCATTTATATTAGGTACAATTATATTAGGACAATTATATTAGGTATACTCTTTATCTAATCTTCACATTGTAGTGATATTCATGTATACTGCTTAACAGAACATTGGCTTCAACAGTATGACATATTTAATATTGATAATTTTACTTTGTTAAGTTCGTTCGTAAGAGTGAATGCTATTCGTGGAGGTTCATTAATCTTAGTTCGTAATGATATAGCTTGTAAATCTCGTCAAGATATTGTGGCTCTCTCTATCGAGCGAACTGTAGAACTGTCCTGTGTGGAATTTCAGTTATACATTATAGTTTGCGTATACCGCCCCCCTATTGGAGATTTTGCTTTGTTTGAGGTAACTATGGAAGACATTTTAAAAAATTTATGTAAAGGCAGTAAATATATTATTGTATGCGGCGATTTCAATGTAGATTTGTTAAAAGATTCGACAATTAGTACTCGACTAATTAACTTATTTAAATCATTTAATTTAACGCACAGATATTGTGAACCAACTCGTATAACTAGCCTTTCTTCTACGTGTATTGACAATGTCTTCTGTAATTGTGAAATTTATGAAAAATCAATAATCAATAATTTAACCTCAGACCACTGTGGGCAAAAATTTTCACTACAAGGCAAAGTTATTAAAAACGAAAGGAAAATTGTTTGTAGACCGATAACTGTTAATAAAGTAAACCGTTATAAAGATATTGTGGCGTCCAAAATATGTAAACTAGATATGACTTCACATGATCCAGATATACTTTATGGTTCTGTTTTTAAATTAATTTTAAATGAATTCAATAATATTTTTAAAACAAAGACTTTTTATGTAAACTCAAATTTGAAATTTAGTGACTGGGCTACTTCTGGTATTTATAAAAGTAGAAATAAGTTATATGAATTGTACAGTATGAAGCAGTGGAATCATGAGGAATATTTTATAGAACATGTCAAACGGTATTCAAAAACCTTTAAAGCGGTGTGCATTAATGCTAAGTCTAATTATATCAAAGACAAAATTTTTAATTCTGAAGATAAAATTAGGGCTACTTGGGACGTTATTAATAGTGTGTGTGGAAAATCTAATAAGCAAATTATACCAATTGAGTTAAACATAGGGAACAAAATTGTAAATTCAGAATTAGAAGTTGCAAATATATTTCAAAAATATTTTGATGAAATACCTTCAGATATAACATCTCAGTTAGAATCATCTTCATCAGCTGCAACTCAATTACTTGTAAATCATGTATCCAAATGTAATATTGAATTCTCTTTCAAGCAAGTTACTCCAATAGATGTTATAAATACGTTTAAAACTCTTAATATTAAAAAAACAAATGATCTTTGGGGTATTTCGGTAAAATTAATTAATAGTATCATCCATGACATTGCTCCACATATAGCGTTCATTTTTAATAAATGTCTTGATACAGGTTCATTTCCAGATCTATTAAAATGTAGCAAAGTATTACCACTTTTTAAAAATGGAAACAAAGATGAGCCTAGCAATTATAGGCCCATTTCTATACTACCTTCCTTAAGTAAAATTTTTGAAAAAATTATTTTAAATCAAATCCTCATTCATTGTAATGTAAATGGTATTTTTCATAGGGAACAATACGGTTTTACCAAAGGTCGTTCTACAACGGATGCAGGCATGGCGCTACTTAAACACATATATGACGCTTGGGAGAAATCACAGAATGCTATTGGTGTATTTTGTGATTTATCTAAAGCATTTGACTGTGTGGAACATGAAACGCTATTATGTAAGCTAGAATATTACGGAGTTAAAGGGAAGGCTCTTGATCTTATTGCTTCGTACCTGTCTCAGAGAGTTCAACATGTTTCTATAAATGGAATTAAGTCATCTGGATCTGTCTTAAAAATGGGTGTTCCACAGGGATCAATTTTAGGTCCTTTATTATTTTTAATATACATCAACGATCTTCCATTCTATGTTAGAGGTGTTTGTGATATTGTATTGTTTGCTGACGATACTTCACTTATTTTCAAAGTTGACAGAAATAGAACTAATTATGAATATGTAAACAATGCATTATCACTGATACATGGTTGGTTTACAACTAATAATCTAGTTTTAAATGCCAAAAAAACGAAATGTGTGGTATTTACTTTACCTAACGTTAAACAACCTAATTATAATTTGATATTGAATAATGAGATCCTTGATGTAAGTGACACAATAGTATTCCTGGGAATAACCTTGGATACGAAGCTTCAGTGGAATTCCCATTTGTCATCTCTCACGGGAAGACTCAGCTCCGCAGCATACGCGGTTAGGAAAGTTCGTCAACTAACCGACGTTGATACAGCTCGATTAGTATATTTCGGTTATTTTCATAGTATCATCTCCTATGGTTTGATGCTATGGGGTAGCGCTTCAGATGTTAATACAGTTTTTATTTTGCAAAAAAGAGCTATTCGTAGTATTTATAATTTAGGAGCTCGGGAATCCCTTCGAGATGTTTTTAGTAAAGTAGGTATACTAACGGTTGCGTCACAGTATATTTATAACAATATTATACATATCCATACCAATATTGATTGTTTTGAGAGAAATAGTGACTCGCATTGTATTAACACAAGAAGAAAGGATAAACTCATAACACCAAGCTTTCGACTTCGCAAAGTAAATGTTTCCTTTCTGGGGCAAGGTGTCCGTTTTTATAACAAAATACCAAAGAAATTTTTGCAGTTGTCAATCAATAAGTTTAAATTGTATATTAAAAATTCTTTAATAGCTAAAGCATATTATTCTGTACAAGATTATATAGATGATAATAATGCATGGATTTAGTATAGATGAATTTCATACAGGATGTTTAATATAAACATTTGTAATTTTTAAAATGTATATACTTAATAATACAATTTTAAAAGAGTACCTATCGAGTTTCTTGCCGGTTCTTCTCGGTAGAATCTACATTCCGAACCGGTGGTAGCTTTTCCTTAATTTAAGTACTTTTTGTTTATTTTGACGATTCAAAAGTGCTTTATAAGCCTACTTGAATAAAGTATTTTTTTGATTTTGATTTTGATTTTGATAATGTCAATTAATGGTATATAATTATAATTAATTGAAGCATATTGTTTATGCTTTTTCGTTTAGTTTGCTTTTATTTATATATAGCGTTTCAAATGAATCAATGAATGTGCCTCCTAACCTTCCAGCAGTACGATTGAAAATTCATAATGCCGGTTACAAACTAGCTTTTTAAGCGAATATCAAACGTAATTACCAAACGTTTAGTCTTTAGTTTTGTCCTAGCCCTGGCGCGTAGCAACTTAATTTGCACGGGCGAAGGTCGTTGATTACTCATTGACGAAGCTAAAAACTGCGAAGAATTACCATTTTTGTGTGAACATTCGATCGCGCCACTGCCGTGTATATTCGTGCGTATATCGTATTTATGATAATACACTGGCTCACGTGCAACTCTTTATAAATGTCTATTAAAGGGAACGTTTGTACAGGATGGACTAAAAGCTATTGTATTCGAACGTCACGAACAAGAATTTTATTACAATAATTATATTTTAATATATTCACGTAATGACCACTGTCGGGGTTTCATTTGTCGTGTACGTAGGTACTTGAATAGTAATATAGTATGTTTCAAATATATGTCACTGTGAACTCTCATTTGCGTCCAATAGAAGTGGCAAATCAAACTGAAATTTACTTTTATTCAAAGGCTACTGTGACGCACATACCTTTCACTATTATCGGTTCAAAGCGTACTATCGATAGGACGGACAAGAAACATTATAGTTATCTCGTTCAATACATACGTTTCTGCTGCGCACGGCGACCAAATTATTTTTATCGTATAACTACATCTATATTTTATGATTTTAAACAGTAATTTTGGGGTTCAAACAAGAAATTAAACGCAAAGAAACAAATTTTATTGTTGCTAAGAGAATGGGGTGCTATGGGGCTAATAAAATCACGCGCTCAATTGCCGGTGAATGATGACCGTGACGTCTTGCGCCCACGCTCAGCGAGGATTCCATTAGGAGGGTCGGGAGTAACGGCCGTGACCGCCGCATACGCTACGATCCTATATCTTGAAAGTAGGACACCGCTGTAAATCTTAGAGTCGTTGAAAACGAGCATAGTTATTAAGCTGACGTCAACGCGCCCACGTCTCCGAACATTCAGAGATCTGCCGCTGACAATATATGAGAGCAGTGTAAAGAGACTTAACGTTCGACGGCGGGCGAAATTAAATGGAACGATTTCTGTGTCACCGGGTAGCGCCCCGTGACGTCACCCGCCCACATCCAGCCTCCGCGCCGGGACCCGCGCAGAGTCGAGGGCACGACACTAAATGATTCTTAGGGACTGCTCGCTTCGTTTATTATTTAGGAAGGTTACATATATTTTCTCTTTCGTAAAAATAAAAAATTACGTGCACATTTGATAGATTTATATCTTAACACGAATAATACATGTTTCGAAATCGATAAAATAATTATCGTAATATTGATATGAAAGTAAATTGTGATTGTTGAAAAAGATTCTTTACATGGTGAAGTAAGCACAGCAGCAGATCCGATTAGGATGTTTTTTTGCTAATCTTCAGTAAAATTTATATTTATTACATGAAATATTACGTAAAATCATAGAATCGATGTTTTCTTTTATCTTTTAGGGATATTTTGCCGTAAATAGTGTTTATGGGTTTATCCAGCGCGCTGCATTGAATTAAATTGAAGTATTGCTCAAGTAGGTGTTTAATGTTTACGAACGTTTCGGTGCGTTAATATCCTGTCATACCTCCGAGGGTAGCGGCGATTGATCGGGATGTGCGGCGGCCGCGGCCGGGCCGGGGTGGGGGGTGCGATATCAACAAGTTTTCGTCGCGCCGCCGCGTCGCCGCGCGTAATGGCTGGAGCCGTATTCATGACAGCTAACTGACAGCGCCTCTACCACGTGTCCGCCTTCATGATTATCTCTTATGATGTACTTTATCATGAACAATATTCCAAATCATTTTAAAATTCAATACTTCAGTGACTGAAATATGGAATTAAAGATATTTATATAAATTTCTTATTCGATCTTATGATCAACGTTGTCTTTGTAAAATTTATATCAATCAAAATCTGTATCAGTACTTTTGTGTGACGTTCAAATAGACATATTCATCACATCACGAGGAAATGTGGCTATATTGTAGTGATGACACATACAGTTTGCTATTGCAAATAGATAAGTATACATTTATAACCGCAGTTCCGCTCGATAATATATTATTGTTTTTCATTATTTTAAACATTTTATAATATTACAATAGAGAACATTTGTGAGTGAATGTGTATGTGCTTCCTCATGCTGTAACTTTTAACTTGTCTTTTACAGAAAGGCTTTTATCTCGCAGTGACACCGCAGGTCCCAGCAAGTTTTATGACTTCATTATCGGTCAGATCTCTGTATATTTAAATAACTTCTACATTCTTTTCTTAGCTACAGTTTTGTCAGCTTTATTACTCTGCTACATTGTAAAATCGCGACGTCGGGGACGGCGTGTTACTATTAGTAATGATGGAACATAATTTACTTCTAATACATTCTATTTGTATTCTATAGTTGATTAGTTGATGACTTTTTTTATATGTTGTTCTTATAATTTTATGTATTTACTTATAATATTACTTACGGTATATCGGAAAAGTAATTATAATAACAGTTTAATGCCTCAAAGTCAAACTTGCGACATTTACTGAATCGTTTGGTCTTTATACTTTCTTTCTTTATGTTCACGTCAATTTATTAAAGAAACCGATAAAATCATTTACACCATTACAAATTCATCGGCTGCTGAAGAATATTTCGTCTATGAATTTGTAAAATGATTTATTAGTGTCCACAGGTCGTGAAAGCCGGTGCTCGTATCAGACTTTCGTAGAATCTATTGCCCTAAAACCGCCCGTTTCTAGGACACTCGTTCTTTGAAGGCACGCAGTGGCCGCTGTAATAACAACGTTCTCCCATGCGGGGTCGACAGCCGAAATAAATGTCTTTGGCTCGGAATGAACTACACCCTTCCGAGGAACTGGGTGCCCTGGTTACGCGCAGCCTTTGAGATACAAAGGAGACAATGATATATTGTACGGGATAATGTATGGTTTTCGGTAAATTACTTTTGTTTAGTGCTATTTGTTTTAGGATACAGGGCAAGTTTTATGTTTATAATCCTTACTTTCTTCTATATTCATTTTTACGTGTCATTTCACAAAGACTTATTGGAGATTTTGATATCGCCGGATTATTTACAGCTATCAATGATTTTATTATGCAAATAGTGTTATCGTTGTCCATAACACCACAACAATATGCAGTTAATACTTAATTGATAGGCAATAAAATTCGGAACACGTAATATAGTTAGTTTGAATACCGCTGCATCGCGCGTGAATCATTAACGAGCGCGGCACCGGGCGCGAGCCGCGGCAGATGGCAGCACGACAGGTGCCGCCGTGCTCGTACACTGGCGTACTACCGTTTACTACGGACGCCGGTCATTGTTCCTGTCGCACTTTAAAAATAAACACGCTATTAGTCTTAAACGTTTCGAACGAATGTTTGGAAAACGATAAAAATGCCGAGGCTTTGTTTTTTTTTAAATGTAGTCTAATCTTTGTTTTATTTATAAAACGTTTGGGTTCAGCGGAGGCCGCTGTGAGATGTACATAATACAAGGACAAACTAATTTAGTTTTGTGTGAAATTGTCTTTGTACAATGTGCGCAGAATAGTTAGGTATAAATAAAGATAACATGTATATTTTCCATGATATTTTGGTAATAAAGTCCTTAAGTCCATATTTTTATGTGCTTTAAAGATAAGTGTTTATTATATATAAATGCTGTTTCTGAGATAATAAAAGACGGTGCCGTTAGTATCGCACCTTTATGATCACATTTTCTAAGATTATACTAGAAGGTTCGGTACAAGAACATCGATTGTATTGACCATTTCCTCTACCTAAAGCCTGTCTAATTAATATATCATAACATACCTTTACTGTCATGTTTTTAAAAGCTTTCATTTTACTTGCTATGTATGTTTGCAAGCGCACATGATTTGGGATAAAAGAAAATTTACGCAGACAAAATTTGCGACTACTCTGCAAAGATCTTTGCTTTATTTGCAACCAAGTTTGTTATTTCATTATCAGCCTGTAAACGTCCTACTACTGGGCAAAGGAGAAGGTTTTGGAGCTTAATCTACCACGTTGCCCAACTTCGGGTACTAGATATAAATGTGTCGGAATCTCTCCCGGCATATGCAGGTTTCTTCACGATGTTTTTCTTCACCGCCGAGATGAATTTAAATACAAATTTAACACTTGAAAACTCAGCTAAAAAAAATTGTATTACTGTTATATAGATGTTGATTGCGTTGTAAATGTGTTCGGCAGCAATCGTCGCTGTCGACGAAGGTGGCGCAGCGCATGTCGTTCGGGCTGCTGGGCCGCGGCGCGGGCGCGGCGGCGCGCTGCGAGTTCGTGCGCATGAAGGGCCCGGGCGGGAAGGGGCACGCCGAGGTACGTGCACTGCGGAAGCGCTTGGCGCCTTTTTTCGTATACGCTCGTTGCGTTACAAGTTTTTTTTTCATTTTGTTCGATATGTCGTAAAAAATGGACAGGTTCGATGTTCTTGGCCGCATCGTTAAAGTTCTGAGCCGTAATGGATCCCAGGGCCAATCTAGGGTGTACCTAGTAAAATGGATTTCAATGGTGAGACTAGTCAGCAAATCATCAGAAATGTGAAAGTTCTAAGCGTGAAGATAGAAGACTAACATCAGAAGAATCTTCATTAGGTTAAATGCTATATGTATCAATCCATATAGCTGTAGCCCACTGGCTACAGCTCATGTACGGTCTGGTTCGATCGGGGCAGTACTACGCTCTCACAGAAAATCGATGTGAAGTAGCTAATGTAGCTTTCGTATGGTGATTGAGGGATCCGCAAACCTAACCCTCCCTTTGTACACTACTTTCCTTAAATTGATTCCCTTTCTTCTATTATTAATTTTTATGCTGACAACGTATTTATGTCTAATTTGGTGCTGTAACTGGCTATGAACGGCGGTGAACGCTTAACGTCATATGTGAGGATGCATTCTTACAATGGTATAAGAAGTAGGTACGTACTGCTTTAAGGTAATACGATTATCCTTAATGATCAAATTTTTAACCGCTTGTCACGTATTTAGGTTAGTACGTGCGATTATTTTTTATCCTTGTTGTTAAAATTTTTAATTGTTTTTGTCATCTTTATTTTAGTGTTTTAGTATCGTACAATAATTATATATCTTTTAACTATTTTATTCGTATTTATTTTTCCTTAGTCCTCAAAATGTTTGTACATAGTAGAATAAGTTAATTTTAGTAGATAATAAAAACATAGTCGTGGTACAATTATAATAAATAAATTTGAAAAGAAAAGAAAGTTGTTAGACTTCCTAAAATTCCTTCCTTCTTTCCAAATCTGAGTAATCTTACCGTGTGTGCCTGCAGCGACATACAGAGGCATCGGTAACCGACTCTTAATCTGACAGAGAAACTAAAGTCTATATATCACTAGCTTTTGCTCGCGGCTTCTCTCACGTTAATGCATATTTTTTATACCGGACGGCTATCTAAACGTTACATGTCAGCCTGGCAATGAACAATTACGCGTTACCTTACTGAACTGGATGAAAATTAGATCTAGGTTTTTCATAATAGGCACACAGATTGCATCATATATTTCCGATCCGTGTCAATGGAAAGTACCATTAAGGTTAAGGGTCGCTGCTGATCGTCGCAGGTTACCGGTCGCGTTTTCCCTCATGACTAATGTTTTGTCAATCATAATTTGATGCGGTATCAATGGTTCCAACGTGTCTTTGAATACCTATACCTATTGCAAATAGGCGAATTGGAAATTGACCCTAATCTTGTTATATTTCAGAATTACGACATATTGATATTTCAGTTAAAATTTCAATGTTATGACAAAGAGTTTAAACGATTTTTCTATACAATATTTATTATATATTACGATATTTACGATTGGGGCCTATTCGAAAGTGTTGAAAAAAGAATTTGAATATTTTTATATGAACATTAAAAAATTTTTTTATTGAAATTTGGTATCGGAGTTCATGAGCGTCGGTAGGATTATTTTCCAAATGGTCTATTTGTAGAGATAAAGAAATATCTAACCCGACCTCTGCCGGTGCTCTGGGCTCAGGTGTGCTAGTGGCAATGTGTGTGTCGCCGCCAGGTGGCGGTGTCGCGGCCTCGCTCGTGCGGCGCGCACACTCCCAGCTCGGAGCCGGGGCTGACGGCCGCCGAGCTGTGGGACAGCGACTGGGAGGACGACCCCGACGAGCTGTTCCTGTACCGGCACCAGGTGACTGCACCACACCACACCACACGACACGACACGACACGACACGACACAATAATTTGCAAGGAGATAATTATAATATATTAGGCTCTGATGAGTATCTTTAGATGAAAACAAAGGAACTCTCCATTAACCGACAAACAGCTAGTGACCAGCGATTGCAAATTGATTGAATGTTTGGTTTGAAGTTATACTTGACTGTATAATATAATCAAGATATAATAATTTTATTTTTAATAATTGCATTGTATTAATTAATATGACACATTTGTTTTTTGTCATCCTTATCGACTCTTTGCCCTCATTACATGACTTTGAAACGAAACATACATATTGACATGTCACGTGTTCTATGTTTAATTGTATATCGTTTAATAGTCAATTGTTTTTAAAGTTGTATTTAAACTGTAGAAATGTATAACTTTAATGTCATTAGTACCTTCAAGTCACATTCATATCACACATCAATGTAAATCGTATTAAAACCACCTGCTTATTAGGAATTGGTATAAACCCCACGATTTTAAGTAAATTGTCAGTCACATGACAGTGATTGCAGCGCCAGTCGGCGTGTGTACAGGCGGCGACAGCTCTACGGTCGTGACGTGTGTCGCTGTTCAGTAGCAAATTGCACGCTATGCTGATCATAGCCGCCAAACTATAATCTAAATCAGGGACTCGCGATCCGTGATCTGCTGTGAAAGCTAGGCTACTTTATGTTCCACGAGAAAATTTTAAACTAATTCAAAGAAAATTTTTAGAATGAATAATAGGACCTCTTAAAACGATAATCATATAAACGTTTTGGAATTAATCAACTATTCCTTTTTCGTCTCAAAATAACAAAAGTTGGTATACACAGTTTTATTGCCCATCATTTATCTTAAGACTTTTACAGCAAAATATTCGTCAACTTTAAAAAATTGATAACTAATATCTAATCTGAATGTACGTAACCGGAGTGTATCTAACCACGCTGTGATTGGGTAATTTTCCTTTAAACTCAGATCTACAAAAAGGATTCTGTAATCAGTAGAAAGTGACTAGAGTGGATATTTACAATAATACAGCCTTGAAACTATTCTGTTTAGTCATTTGGTTGCATTTGACTAACTGATCGATGTTTTTGTTTTATTTTTTAATACCATGTCAAGGAGATTACGTACGTAACATTCTATTAAAATCGATATGTGTATATCCGTAATAATAACTAACTTTTTGTAAATTTAAATTTTTCCTTATATTTGATATTAAGGACTTATTTTAATGGCATAGTGCATGAAAAAAATCGAGTCTCTAAAAGTCCTTATGGTGTTCTCAATAGATTAAAATGTCTTTTTTTTATTATGAATAAAAATATTTAATTTGAATATAACATTTTTTTAAATAAAAAAAATTAACCAGCTCGAAATGTTAAACTTTAACGTTAGGTATCATGTGCCGATTTTCTACTTATTAAGTTTTTACGTCCGAGTCTACAGTGACAATGTTTAGTAATAAAATGTATTTATTTGTTCTTAAACTACTCTCACGCGAAGTATTACACAATTATAACGCAACGAGACAAGACTTTTGCAAAAAAATATAATGCAGCGGTCCCATTAACGGAAATCCGTCGAACGTGTTTCAGCGCCGGCTGAGCGACCCGAGCGCGAACATCACGACGTTCGTGCGCGGCGGCTGGCGCGCGCGCGAGCGCGACGACAAGAGCCGCTCCGAGAACGAGGGGCTCGACGCGCTCTCGCACGGCCTGGCCGAGGTGGAGGCGGGCGACCTGCGCGACGGTCAGTAGCGCCCGCACGCCACGCCCTGCCACATCGTACCACCATGCCACTTCTCACATTTTACCACCATACAACCTACCACATCAAACCACCGTACCACAACATGCCTCCGTGCCTCATTATACCACCATACAATAACTGTTGTTACTATCACAATCGCTGCTACCTATAAGCTTTTTATTCTCTTCTCAGTGTTTCTTCACTCGCCACTGTACCATCTACCACCTACCACAATCCGCCATCATCACATTATCAAAACTTTATCAGTTATTAGTAATTTGTTCTTAGTGTTGTTACTTGTAACCACGGCATCTACCATCTACCACTAGCCACCATACCACCTGCTTCTCATCACTCCACGACAAGCGTAACTAGTAGCTACTTAATTGCTTCTCCGTACTCTCCTAGTTGCGCTTTTAGTTGTGATAATCTTCACAACAATTAGTAGCATTATTTAATTACTTATAAAGTTATTTATTTTGTTTTGTTATAGAAATTTAAACTTTGTTTTAAAATCACATGCGTTTATTAAAATTTACAATCATATGTTTTAATAAAAACTCACTTGTAAATATTTTATAAATTCCGTATCGCGCAATCTATTGTTTACATCAAATGCAGTAACGTCATTTAGTTCACACCCAAAAAAAAACAAACAATGATGAATATTTCTGTTTTTTGCAGTCGAAGTATACGTGTATACATGTCAATGCATTGCGATTTTGAAATGACTCACGACCATAATTATATAATGATAAAGCCAGATTTTTTTAATCGATGTTCTTATGATTATCTATATATATATATATATAACTATACAATATATAACTATATATATATATATATAAATATATATACATTTATGAAACAACCTTATTGTATATTGGTAAATTTGTTTTTATATGACGCACATATCGAAAGGCTCATCTGGAGAGTTATAATGTGGAGCTATCGCTTTTGCAACACGATGTCGCTGGTCGCTGTGGTGTCTTACACAAATATTACGCGTCGGGAGCGCTAGAAACGCAGTTCGACGCATTACTGATGATTGACATAGTTTTGAAGAATGATTGCATCTATTATTTCAAAATAAATAACCAATTTATTAATTCCATAAATTGTAGGAAACAAATGCACAAATTCAAATAATCATTATCGAATCATTATTAATTCCTTGTAGTAAATCATTTCGTCCCCGTGTTTTTCATTCATCATAGAAAGTCATCAAGCATTAGTGACGTATAGAATAGCCTCACATAGTTGACACATGAGACGCTTCCGTTCACTCGTTGTCCGTGATCGCTTGCCGCTTGACACGCGCACGCGCTGCGGCTCACTGCGCTCCGGGAGCGGCTGCTGACGCTAGCGAGGCTCGACCGTCGCCCTCGCCGCTTTACGATGCCGCTTACGAGTCGTCGGATTATACTGTGCCCCTCGCACCAGTGGTCGCTCTCTCGGTGCTGAGAGTCCGTTTGTCGCCCGCAGGAAGCCCGCTAGCCCGGACTCGCGCACGCCCGTACACTATCGCTCGATTTTACACATACCCCGATGTCCGCGTCAGTTCCGCGACATTCATAACATCGCAAAGACCGAACCTACGTAGTCGGTCGGGGAGCGCTCGGCTCACCGCGCCTCGCGCGATCGACCCTCGAGCGCGGAGGCGGCGCGGCCGGCGAGCCGAGCGCGAGTTAACGTGCAGTGGTGTGCGTCCGTAGGGCGGCGGGCTTCCTCGGTGCGCTGGCGCGGCTGCTGCGCGGGGCCGCGCGCCGCCGCCGACATGCGCGACGTGTACCGCCGCGCGCCGCCCGACCTGTCGCCCGCCTGCCTGCACACCGTCTCGCCGCGCCGCCGCGCCGCGCGCCCCGCGCCCACGCCGCCGCCGCTGCGCCCGCTGCGCCTCGCGCGCCCGCGCCGCGCCCCGCCCGACCTCGAGTGCGAGCTCGCCTGCGACGCCTGCTGCCTGGACGGCCGCGCCTCGCCCGCGCCCGCGCGCGCGCTGCACGAGCGCCTGGCCGCCGTCACCGTGCGCGGCGAGGAGGAGCTGCCGTGCGAGCTGGCGGGCGCGGGCGGCGCGGGCGGCGCCGGGAGCGCGGGCGCGTGGAGCGAGGGCGCGCGCGCGTACGTGACGCTGCCGCGGCGGCGCGGCGTGGCGGCGGTGCTGTTCCGCAACGCGCCGCTGCCGCCGCGCCGCACGACGCCGGACGGCACGGACATCTACTACTGGTGCGACGTGCCGCGCCGCAAGCACTCCGGTACCCGCGGCCGCCGCACTCTGACGCCCTCGCTTCAGCGTTCCCTCTTATGCTATCGTTATTGTACAGTGATCGTTTAAAACATCCCTTTTTTTACGTACGACGCATTTGTCTAAAAATAAGTCGATTCGTCATTTATTCCAAATGATAATCTTATCGTTATTGATGAAGTGTAAATATTTAAGTTTTTCTGTCTTGTATATACAATTCATTAAAAAACCAGTCGATTGCGGTAAGCAGTACTGACGTCTGCTCGTTTGGCCGCAGAGCTGGACGACGGCGCGTACAACCCGCTGTGGGCGATGCGCGGGTTCACGCAGACGTTCCACCTGTGGAAGGAGGGCCGGCGCGCGCAGTCGGCGCCGCTCAACGCCTTCCTCACATACGTCACGCTGCCGTGGTGGAGCATCGCCAAGGGTGAGCTGTACACTACACCCCCCAGCGTACAACCCGCTGTGCGCCGCTCAACGCCTTCCTCACATACGTCACGCTGCCGTGGTGGAGCATCGCCAAGGGTGAGCTGTACACTACACCCCCCAGCGTACAACCCGCTGTGCGCCGCTCAACGCCTTCCTCACATACGTCACGCTGCCGTGGTGGAGCATCGCCAAGGGTGAGCTGTACACTACACCCCCCAGCGTACAACCCGCTGTGCGCCGCTCAACGCCTTCCTCACATACGTCACGCTGCCGTGGTGGAGCATCGCCAAGGGTGAGCTGTACACTACACCCCCCAGCGTACAACCCGCTGTGCGCCGCTCAACGCCTTCCTCACATACGTCACGCTGCCGTGGTGGAGCATCGCCAAGGGTGAGCTGTACACTACACCCCCCAGCGTACAACCCGCTGTGCGCCGCTCAACGCCTTCCTCACATACGTCACGCTGCCGTGGTGGAGCATCGCCAAGGGTGAGCTGTACACTACACCCCCCAGCGTACAACCCGCTGTGCGCCGCTCAACGCCTTCCTCACATACGTCACGCTGCCGTGGTGGAGCATCGCCAAGGGTGAGCTGTACACTACACCCCCCAGCGTACAACCCGCTGTGCGCCGCTCAACGCCTTCCTCACATACGTCACGCTGCCGTGGTGGAGCATCGCCAAGGGTGAGCTGTACACTACACCCCCCAGCGTACAACCCGCTGTGCGCCGCTCAACGCCTTCCTCACATACGTCACGCTGCCGTGGTGGAGCATCGCCAAGGGTGAGCTGTACACTACACCCCCCAGCGTACAACCCGCTGTGCGCCGCTCAACGCCTTCCTCACATACGTCACGCTGCCGTGGTGGAGCATCGCCAAGGGTGAGCTGTACACTACACCCCCCAGCGTACAACCCGCTGTGCGCCGCTCAACGCCTTCCTCACATACGTCACGCTGCCGTGGTGGAGCATCGCCAAGGGTGAGCTGTACACTACACCCCCCAGCGTACAACCCGCTGTGCGCCGCTCAACGCCTTCCTCACATACGTCACGCTGCCGTGGTGGAGCATCGCCAAGGGTGAGCTGTACACTACACCCCCCAGCGTACAACCCGCTGTGCGCCGCTCAACGCCTTCCTCACATACGTCACGCTGCCGTGGTGGAGCATCGCCAAGGGTGAGCTGTACACTACACCCCCCAGCGTACAACCCGCTGTGCGCCGCTCAACGCCTTCCTCACATACGTCACGCTGCCGTGGTGGAGCATCGCCAAGGGTGAGCTGTACACTACACCCCCCAGCGTACAACCCGCTGTGCGCCGCTCAACGCCTTCCTCACATACGTCACGCTGCCGTGGTGGAGCATCGCCAAGGGTGAGCTGTACACTACACCCCCCAGCGTACAACCCGCTGTGCGCCGCTCAACGCCTTCCTCACATACGTCACGCTGCCGTGGTGGAGCATCGCCAAGGGTGAGCTGTACACTACACCCCCCAGCGTACAACCCGCTGTGCGCCGCTCAACGCCTTCCTCACATACGTCACGCTGCCGTGGTGGAGCATCGCCAAGGGTGAGCTGTACACTACACCCCCCAGCGTACAACCCGCTGTGCGCCGCTCAACGCCTTCCTCACATACGTCACGCTGCCGTGGTGGAGCATCGCCAAGGGTGAGCTGTACACTACACCCCCCAGCGTACAACCCGCTGTGCGCCGCTCAACGCCTTCCTCACATACGTCACGCTGCCGTGGTGGAGCATCGCCAAGGGTGAGCTGTACACTACACCCCCCAGCGTACAACCCGCTGTGCGCCGCTCAACGCCTTCCTCACATACGTCACGCTGCCGTGGTGGAGCATCGCCAAGGGTGAGCTGTACACTACACCCCCCAGCGTACAACCCGCTGTGCGCCGCTCAACGCCTTCCTCACATACGTCACGCTGCCGTGGTGGAGCATCGCCAAGGGTGAGCTGTACACTACACCCCCCAGCGTACAACCCGCTGTGCGCCGCTCAACGCCTTCCTCACATACGTCACGCTGCCGTGGTGGAGCATCGCCAAGGGTGAGCTGTACACTACACCCCCCAGCGTACAACCCGCTGTGCGCCGCTCAACGCCTTCCTCACATACGTCACGCTGCCGTGGTGGAGCATCGCCAAGGGTGAGCTGTACACTACACCCCCCAGCGTACAACCCGCTGTGCGCCGCTCAACGCCTTCCTCACATACGTCACGCTGCCGTGGTGGAGCATCGCCAAGGGTGAGCTGTACACTACACCCCCCAGCGTACAACCCGCTGTGCGCCGCTCAACGCCTTCCTCACATACGTCACGCTGCCGTGGTGGAGCATCGCCAAGGGTGAGCTGTACACTACACCCCCCAGCGTACAACCCGCTGTGCGCCGCTCAACGCCTTCCTCACATACGTCACGCTGCCGTGGTGGAGCATCGCCAAGGGTGAGCTGTACACTACACCCCCCAGCGTACAACCCGCTGTGCGCCGCTCAACGCCTTCCTCACATACGTCACGCTGCCGTGGTGGAGCATCGCCAAGGGTGAGCTGTACACTACACCCCCCAGCGTACAACCCGCTGTGCGCCGCTCAACGCCTTCCTCACATACGTCACGCTGCCGTGGTGGAGCATCGCCAAGGGTGAGCTGTACACTACACCCCCCAGCGTACAACCCGCTGTGCGCCGCTCAACGCCTTCCTCACATACGTCACGCTGCCGTGGTGGAGCATCGCCAAGGGTGAGCTGTACACTACACCCCCCAGCGTACAACCCGCTGTGCGCCGCTCAACGCCTTCCTCACATACGTCACGCTGCCGTGGTGGAGCATCGCCAAGGGTGAGCTGTACACTACACCCCCCAGCGTACAACCCGCTGTGCGCCGCTCAACGCCTTCCTCACATACGTCACGCTGCCGTGGTGGAGCATCGCCAAGGGTGAGCTGTACACTACACCCCCCAGCGTACAACCCGCTGTGCGCCGCTCAACGCCTTCCTCACATACGTCACGCTGCCGTGGTGGAGCATCGCCAAGGGTGAGCTGTACACTACACCCCCCAGCGTACAACCCGCTGTGCGCCGCTCAACGCCTTCCTCACATACGTCACGCTGCCGTGGTGGAGCATCGCCAAGGGTGAGCTGTACACTACACCCCCCAGCGTACAACCCGCTGTGCGCCGCTCAACGCCTTCCTCACATACGTCACGCTGCCGTGGTGGAGCATCGCCAAGGGTGAGCTGTACACTACACCCCCCAGCGTACAACCCGCTGTGCGCCGCTCAACGCCTTCCTCACATACGTCACGCTGCCGTGGTGGAGCATCGCCAAGGGTGAGCTGTACACGTGATTCGATATTCGGTGGTATTTGCCGAATATTCGTGGCATTTCTAGGCGTCTCCTAGATAAATAGCACTTCAGCTTAGTCCATATATTGTTGGCTGAAAATGCTAATTGATACGCAGAATGCATGTCAAAATTCATACACCGCTGAAAAACTTAGTTTTCACCATCAGACATGGTATCTTCCCTCCACTAGACTATTAAACAAGTCCACCGCATAACAAATACCGCATGTCTTTTTATTGTTTATTCATTCAACATCTGAATATGCCTTAACCCTAACATTGCCTTTCAGTATTTGAAAGTGGAATCAAGTGTACCAACCTAAATTTTTTATTATTTTAGGACGTATATATTGTATAGTGTCCGTGTCACTTTATATCAATATGCGCATTATGTGTACTGTGATATTTTACAAATGTAGCAATTCAGAGAAATTAAATGCCTTATAAAATGTTTATTATAAATTTAAAATTTTTTGTCCTCCCAAACGGGATACATTCTAATGTTCAAGTAAAATAGGTTTTTTAAACATATATTTTTCTAATATTTCCTTTCTTATCTCATTCCAGATATCCTGGACCACCGCGAGGAGCCCATCTTGACCTTCTGAGATGAAAGGCCGCGGCACCCTCGCACCGCACACGCACGGAACGCGCGTCTACACCATAGACGCATACATTCTAGTCCTCCAACCAACGAGTCTAATATACCCGTTAAGAGATCTCATTCTATTATTAATATTATAATTTTATTTATTATTCATTTACACGGTATTTAAGTACGTATTTTAATTTAATTTTTAAAATTATTGTAAAAAAGTTTTCCATTGACAACACAAGGGTCGATCGTCATCATTCAGAAAATTATTATAATTTCGGAAACGTGAAAATTTAAATAAGTATATTCACAATAAAGATTACTATGAATTATAATAATAACATAATATTTTATTGAAATGAAATAAACGATTATATGTTAGACAATATTTAAAACAAGGTTTTAAAACCGGTCAAGATCAAGTCGGGCTCGCACTCGAAGGGTTCCGTATGGACGTACAAGTTAAAACTACATGTTTTTAAACAAATCCAGTATGTTAAAATTTACAAAGAGTATAGTTTAAGTCGCACTTGAGCAGTTTTATCAATTTGTTGTCAAAGTAGGAAAAGTAATGGACATTGAAAATTGCTTCCTGGTTAATTTTTTTATAAAACAATTATTGACCGGTGATTGGATTAATTTCGTCGTTCATCGTTTCATTATTTTTCGTTAAACTGTAAAAACTTTGTAAATGTTTATAATACAAATAAAAAAATAAAATTTGACTCTTGTGTTAAAGATTGGAAACTTTTGGATTTAAAGAGGGATTATAAATTGACACCGAATAAATAAATCAAGTCATTGAAGCTGTTCGAGACATCTGAATAAAATTGAAACCAAAGAAGTACATAATTATAAGCAAACAAGAAAAAAATAATCCCTGTTGATGTAGTACATACTTATTACTTATATTACAGTTACACCTAACCGGACAGACGCTAATATGTAATATCGGTAAATTAAAAACTAACACATTAGTCTGAGGATGAAACACAATGCTAGTCTTCCCTAAGTCAAAAAACATTTGAATAATATTAATTAATAATGTAAGTGTGTTTTATATTTAATTATGTAACAATGGTATCCGCATACAAGGAATTTACTAACCACATATACTGATAAAAATATTTTTACTTTAAAATTCCCGGTGTTTATATAAAGGGATATTCCTGTGTTTTAGTTTTTTTTTTCAATAGTTTTTGTATGTAATGTAAACAAGAAAGCAGCCCAGCAGCAATAAACATAGCAGATTTCTGTGCAAAATTTAAATATTATAAGATAAGCAATACTGTGTCAAGCCACACAAACTTCATTTTGAGAAAATGGTGTCCAAAGATGACAAACCTTTTCTTTATAAATTTGTTTGAATTAGTATTTATAGATATTTTCATTACTTTTTTGATAAAAGTTATTATGAATTTAGTGCAGGTTGGTATATTTAATATATTATCTAAGAAAAAGTTTTTTAAATATATGATATTGTTGTATAAATTACAAAAAATTGAACGACCTTGAAATTCGAAACAATTAAGAAACTTTTTTCCCTCCTTATTTAGTTTATATGACTTTATTTTAAATATATATATTGGTTAAGTACTAAATTGAATAATGTTAAATAGGTGATGCATTATTAAAATACATCAATATCTCCAAATTTAATTTTTTGTGGGTTGACACATTATTGCTTAACGGCATCGATATATAGTTTTGTATTTATTGTGTTGATATCGTTTCTGATTCCATTTCGAACATGTAATTGTAGTAGATTATGTGTTTTGCTACATGCGTAACGGCTTTAAAATATTGTATGTATATTTCAGCCTTATTACATACCTTAGTCTTATAGTACAACTTTAAATTTCTAGAAATATGAGTTAGCCATTGATAATGGTCGAATCAATGAACTATTCCATTAACTTAATAACTGGTTAAGTACTAAATTGATTAATTTTAGATTAAATAGAAACAAGCTGCACCGATATGATCGTTTGTTATGTCTTTTACCGCTCAGTGACGGCACATTAAGGAAAGAGACAATTCAGATATTGACAACTATTTATTAGTATTTATTAAAAGCAGCTTTTTATAATAATAATATCGTTTTTTTTTAATACTTTTAAATTATAACGTCGTTCCAAGTCATTTATACACGAAGCGTAAACATAAAATGCCTAAACTGAAGCACAGATAAATGATTAAAACTCATTGAGTTTTAAAGAAAAAAAATTCCAAATTGATAAAACCAAAATCCGTTAATTCTGTTGAATAAACGTTCAGATAGAATAGAATAGAAACAAAACGCATTGAATGTGATAATAAAACTGATCGTTAACATTCCGAATAGGACCTAGTAGAAATAATTTTATAAAATAATGTTATTGTAATGAATAACGTATAATCGAATCATATGCAAAGAGTTCGAGACACATCTCTAGCTAGGTTATTTAATTAAATAAATTTTATATATTATGATTAAAAGGTGCGCATATGACGAACCTTATGGGACATAGCGGATCACGATAATGTATAATCATTACATTTTTTATTTTCTCTGTATTGTATTAATAATCGAACATACGTTTAATAATCGAAGAACGAAAAACTAGTACCCAAATGTACTATTTACTTAGTTGACTTTGTTGAATGTCAGCACAGAATTATCTTTAAAAATTGTTTTGACATAATATATAGGAGATTTTTCCAGATGCAATATGAAATTTAGAACTTGCATTTCTGTACATTGTGAAGTCAACTCATTGATGAAGATAGCTGTGAAATTGGAATGAAAGTAATAATTCGACTGCGCCAGTGTTGCTAGATCTGATGTAATATTTAAATTGTACATAGTCAAAAAGACTACTAAACAGTATTTTAAACGTTTATGTAGAACGTCGTCTGTCTGATCGATTTCCCTTTTCAATGCTTTAATTATTAACGCCTTAGTTCTCTGTGTTATTTTGTTAATTTACGGAACAATGATTATTTAATTTATTTTAATATCTAGCGATTAATAAGTGATCTGAGAGCAACATACAGTGTCAGTTTAACATACTTATTACTTATAGAATTACATTTACTTAGTTTGAGGCTAGAATTACACTTATAAGTTTTACTGTCTGATATAAAACGCTGTAACCTGGTAACAGTTACCTAGGGTATGTAAGCTGTGTGTCAATACATAAGTCACTGACAGCAAGTTTTTTAATCTATGAAAGCAATTATAAAGAGTTTACGTAAATCTTATGGAAGTCTGTGAGTAAGTTACAAGTGTAATTTTCGTCTAATAGATTTGACACGACAAAATTGCTTTTTGTGAAAAATGTGTTCAGTAACTGTCAGGTGAAATATAATTTATTATAATTTATAATTAGCCAAGTAACTTAGAATGGAGCTAAGTAACAAGAAAACATTAATTGTCATGCAATAATTACGAAAATTAAAAAGTATGGTAAAAATGGCCTTATAAAATAAATCAACTATAAGTTTAATTTGTCAAGAAGTGTTTTTTGTATGAATTACATTAAAATTAATTGATTTGTATTAACAATTCATGATATAGTTGGAGTGAAATTTAAATTAACTGCTTCGTTTTGTTTTATTTTTTTAAAATATTTGTGTGATAGCCTAAGGAAGAATTCTGTAATCGTGTGATGTTAAAGGAAATGTAATCTAGATACAAAGTGTGAATTTATTTTTAAGACATTTTTATGATTTGATGAATAAAATGATACTCTTACAGATGTTTTTATTTACTGTTCTTTTTTTACCTTCTTTGTTTCGATTTATTGAAGAATCGTAATATTAGACGCCCATGTTTACCTGGAATAGAAAAAAAAATCTTTATAATATAATGTAAAGTTAAAAATTTTGAAAAAGCTCCAACATTTTATTAGTTTTGACCAGTTCAAGAGCCCCAATACGACACTTGCTGTAACTTGGTGAGGAGCTGTGTATCCCGCCAATTTTAAATGATGCTGCAGCTTCAGCTAAGGTTTAGCCACTCTATTAATTTAATAACATTCAGAGTTGAAGATGATTAGATCGGTAGAAGTCACTCAGATTCTTTCAACAACTAGAAAAGAGCTAATAGTCTTCAAACGTCTTAACAGATATTTCATAAATTATAACTAACAACCGCGTCTATTTTGTACACAAGCTTTCAAACAAAAACAATGCATCAAAATTGGTCCATTCGCTAGGGAACTAAAGTGCCACAAAGTAAAACAGATCCTCGCGTCATACTTATATTGTCTCTCTTTTTGGGTCGGAGTTAAAAAAAAATCAACATTTTAAACTATTAATAGAAATCAGGATAAAGACCATAGATAACGAGATCCTCCATTAATATATAATATAATATGTTCTTTAGATAATTTTATAGTAAACAAGAAAGATAAGAATTAAAGAAAATTTTAATAATGTAAAATTAATATTTAGTATTGCCATTGACCTTGATAATGAATTAAAAATATCAACCGCCTTTGCACATTAGTAATTCTCACAGAAATAATAGCAGCTGACGAAATCAATAAAAACGTCGCCCCATTATTATTACAAAATCATTCTCATAAATAGTAAATAGTATTGAACTAAAGCCTGTTTTTAAAAAGTTTCCAGATACTGTAATTTTATAGTAATATTAATAAATGTTATTTTCCTTGTAAACTTGTATTCTTTTTTTAAGAATAACTTTCGAGTTTCATGCTGGTTATTTTTGTAAAATTTTTATTCCGAAGCCACTTCGGTAAAGCTTAAAAATTCAAAAATACTTATCATAATTTTTTAAACAAAAGACTTATTACTATTAACAATTTAATTGAAAATGCATTAAATATACAAAATATTGTGGGATGTAATATCTTAGCCTTTTTTGTAGGGTAAGAATAAAGCTAAAAAAATAACATTTTTTTACATAATGATTATTTATTATAACAATCCTGTTTAAAGTACTTCTGGAATCTTAATTTTTTTTCTTTTAATTTAAACACTACGTAGTTTTTATAGCGTGGATACGAATTATTAGTTGATCGTTTAGTTATTATTTATTAAACTATATCATTTGTGTTTTTGTACTTATGTGTTATTAACACTATCATATGAATGAAAATATAACTAACTTAAAAAAAGAATTAAAATGACTTAGAAAAAATAAAACGATTTTTGGCTGTAAATGTTATTCCGTTGGCTTTTTTTGACCGCCATTAGGGGTATATTTAATTGGCGCCAAAACACAGAACTCGCAGAAATGCTGCTGTGAAGAAGGCTACAAAAAATAGTTATTCTGTTATCTGTAAGTATGTAATTGTTTTATTTTAAATTAATATATATCTCGTAATAAAACTATTTTAAATCAATCTTAAAGATTAATAATTCTAAATTAAATTATTAATAATCCCATCCCAATATTAAGGTATGTAAAGTCTAAACACACTCCGCTAAATATTACAGAAAGCATTTAATGTTTATGTCCGAAAATTATATAATATATATTAATTCCGGAGAATTTTCTGCCGCATATTTCACTCGGTATGTCTACTGGCACTCAAAATGACCGCTGGTACTCGTAGCATTTGTGACAAATCCCCGTAGAGGCATGTCAGGCACGAAGGCCGTGCAACATGGCAAGGGCACCTCAAAAACGAATGCAATCTAGCCAGTATTTTATCGAAAATATACGAATTTATCGGATTTGGGAGATGCCTTTACTTAAGCCATGATAAAGCTCATATTTTACGTTCCTAAGTGAGGCCTTCAGATTGATGTGTCGATAACATTTCGAAGGAAAAACAAAAGAAAACGACAGGTGTTGTGCCTGCGTCGCGGAGTCGTGACTAAACTTCATAAAATTAACACGAAATAAAATAAAAATGTTCGACAACATTCCGCCTGCTCTTACTGATATATTTCTTGCTAACTTATTCTTTTTAACCGTATTTTACTATCTTTTGTATTTCGTATGAAGCCCGTTGGTAATTCTGTAACTTGTTTAGCCACCCTTTGTCTTTAAGAAATCTCAATCTGTAGATTTATTATTATTATTAGTTTATTTTCATTTAACAAAAATTCTTTAAAGTATTTTGATTTATATTGCTTCTTTTATCTCATTTCTTACTTATTATGTTATGTTTCTTTTTTAATATTGTTTTAATTTAAGCTATGATTATTAACGCTAAAAGAAATACTAATTCTCGTTTTAGATTAGCTAGGGCTAAATTTAATATGATATATGTGACCAGTATTATTATATCCTTTCAATCGAAAGTGCTAAAAAAAATCTGTATTGCTCTACCTTAGAAAACGAACTCGCATTATTAACTAATAAAGCCTTTACCGTCAATAGTAAATATACGTAGTGCAGTAATAGTTGGTAAGCGAATCAAAGTTCATTTCACTTCCTCATAGTAATTAGGCAATCGTCCGTGTCTAGGAGAAGTAGGGTCCAAAAATGAGCATATCCTGTCCGACCCGACGACAGTAGGCGTGCGGTATGCGAGCACGCGCCCCGTCCTTCGGTAATGAGTAGGGTCACCAAACACCACGATGAGAAATTTCAACGTAATAATGTATACATAATAAGTGTTACGATAATGGGAAATAAAATTGCTTGTAGGTCACTCTAGGCTAGTTATGTCGCGAAATTTCGTCCACCTATTGCATAAAGCACTCGGTAATTGCATTTATTGACGATTATATTAATACGCTAAGAGTTGTAGATCGTAGCGTGAAGTGGTGTTTTAGACGTCGTAAGCTTTTTTCCATCTAACACAAAAAAATTAAATCAGTTAAGATAGGTAGTGAATAAAGTTTGTTTGAAGTTTTTTCAATGAGGTAATTTGTGAATTTTTATTGAAGCTAGAAATATTATAATAGTATAAAAGGAGTTCCCGATGCGCCAACTCGTATGGCTCTCCTAGAAGTAAATGTGTGAGCGGCGGAAGAGAGCACTTGCCGGGAGCAGCGCTGTCTTCGCCTCATTACCGGACTCGAGTCGCTAAGGTGAGTACTTTGAAGATTGTCTTTTTGTCTAGCGAAAACTTTATATATGTATTCTACATTTTTATGCCTTACGAAGAAATATTGTTCTAATTCCTTTAAAAACTGTGGGAGGTTTCCTATTCGTCTTAATTCCTTGTGTGTTTTAAGCAATGTTTTATTCGATTTTAAACTGATTGTAATGATTTTTTTATTGTATATCCTATGTGTATTCATCGGTGATCACATTTTGAAGAACAATATTACCGCCCCTATTTGAAGTCTGATTTTTAAAAGTCAATGTGAAATTATTTAAATAAACTTTAAACTTATACAAAGATTTTGAAAATAAAGCGTTATTAATATTACAATAATTTATTCTATGCGTTTCTGCCGATTCACAGAAACCGATAAAAAGTTGATATGAAGTTAAAGTAACAATTAACTACTACTCTTGTTTTTATGTAACTATTACCGTTAATTGTATGAACCTGTCCCACTTGCCTCACGTGTCATCCCCAATTCTAGATTACCTAATACAGCCTTGACACGCTTCCGTTTGACGTCATTACTATTAGGGTGAGCCGTCTGTGTTTATACACAATACTATGAAAGTCTGATTCTTTATACTGTATCCTACAACCTTCGTGAATTCGGTTATCTGACCCAAAATGAATTTCGAAAATCATGTATGTACATGCGTAACAACTTGTCTTTCGAAGCTTACTTTTGAAAATAGAAGAGATAGGAAGTGGAGGAAACGAAAATGCCAAAAAGGCGTACATACACACCCACACACAAACACATACAATAGGTTCTTATTTAGTTTACATATAATTATATTTTAATAAAAGACATATGGTAACTGATTAAAATTAATCTTGACAGCTATTTTTTTTAATACCGAACCCTTAGTAAATAATTATGTAACTAATAAAAATTTGCGAGTCGGATGTTAATGACATAACTCTAGATATGCCGGCGTTTTTGCCTTTTTAAAGCTACAGACGGTTACTATTTAGAAAACTCTGAAAGACTGTTATTCGTATCATGTAGCGACACGGGCTCTATATTTTAGCGCGCGCGCGCAGCCCCAGCGCTTGACCACATGACATCTGACCCTTTATCAGCCGCCGCCGTCCTATCGCGCATTCCGCATCCCGTCGCTGCCCGTCGATCACATATTTAACACTGGTGAGTTCTATATTTTATCGAAAATTAAAAAAAATAAGTTCCATATAAGCAAATATATTTTATGGAATATTTCTATATGCGTTTGTTCAATTTTTTTCTGTAAACTGGCACAAATCTATACGATTTTTTAAGTTTCCTAAATTCTTTTTATTAACTTAGACTTTTCTATTTTGTTATCTTACATCTTTATTTCTGATGATTTTAGATCCTAAACTTGACCTGATCAAGATCAAAACATTAAGGGTATTTAAGCTTAAGT
Source organism: Hypolimnas misippus (assembly GCA_037950945.1). Lineage (NCBI taxonomy): Eukaryota > Metazoa > Arthropoda > Insecta > Lepidoptera > Nymphalidae > Hypolimnas > Hypolimnas misippus. The sequence continues at coordinate 16,215,464 of JBBEEQ010000010.1, read as the reverse complement.
CATCCTTGACAATATTTTTATGTCGAACAATATTTCTTAACGAAATCAATCTTATAATATGGGTCGGGCAGAGGGCACCTGATTACAAATGATGAAATGAACAAAACAATTTACATATCCTTTAGTTTTATCCTTATAATATATTCTTCCGATATTGCGGGTAGTATGAGTGTGTGAGGCGAGATGCTGTGGGTCTGGAGCGTGGCGTTGCTCGCGTCGAGCGCGCTCGCCTGCGAGCTGAGTCCAGGGGAGGGCGCCCCGCCCAAGTCCCCCGGAGACAACTTCTACCGGCTGATCATTAACGGAGACGTGGAGAGATACGAGCCTGACCAGAGATATGTCGGTGAGAAATGCCAGCTAAACAAATATTATGTGTCTCATTCCCTTAATTCTTAATAGCTTTATGTCTGGTATTGCATTTAAAAAATTAAAGCTTATTTTGTAGGTATTATCTTTGTAATACACAGTGAAGCGTACTTATGCACAATATACGCTAAACAAAAAATTAGAAGTCCAAAACAATAGATGTTGACGATGTTATGTCAGTTTTATCCTTATGCATGTCACGAGTGCGCAGGCGCAAAGGACATCAGTCCACAACGCACGCGCTTCGGACGTTACACTCCAGTCATCCGCAGATAACTTGCACAAATTAACGCGAAATGATAATTTTATATTCCGCGGTCGTGACCTATATACACCACCTAAGTACATGTTTGTTCTCTGCGGCTACAGTTATCAGCGTTTTTATAAATGATATAAGAAGTTTGTATAGCAAGTCACAACAGAGGGATAGATGTTTTTATATTTGTTATATACATATGTAGGTACTTTGACTTAAACTTGTTGTTTTGTTTCGCTTCGCAGCGATTTTTGCTTCTTCTGGATCCTAGTCATATATCTTTCGAGTCTTTAATAAGAGCCCTTTGCCAAAAGCAGGTTTTCTATTGAATATACTGTTTATGAACAAAACATTTCGATAGCGAATTTGATGAAGGAGTCTGTTGTTTTACTATCCACTATACCATAGGTAGATAGGAGTCGTAATTTGATACGTAATGGGATATATTATTTTTAAAATCTTGCTCCAGTAACCCTCGTCGGTTCCCGCACCCACGATGTGGTGCAGCAGTTCACCAAGTTCACGCTGGTGGCGGACCCTCTGGACCCGGCGGCTCCGAGGAGTCCGCACAAGCAGGGCCAGTTCCAGCTTTTCGCAGACACGCTCACCAAGTTCAACGAGGAATGCACCAACTCGGTGATAGAAGCTGACGACTTGCCAAAGACCGAAGTTCAGGTCATGTGGAAGGCGCCGCCCGCTGGGTCTGGATGCGTGGTGCTCAAGTGAGCTGTTGATTGTTTCTTATTTTGCCTTTTTTTAATTAAAAGGAATGGGGGAGGAATAGGCGGTACCATGAAATATTAATTAGTTACCCATGAATTTTTGTCCATTTAGGAAAAATGTGTCTATACACTGGGTGCTTAAAAATCCTTTTATGTTCTTTTATTCGATTGCGTGATACAAAGGAGGGTAATGAGTTTATCAGCCTATGTATGTATGTAGGTTTGTACCTATGTGGCATTATTTAAATCGAAAGCGTGGGACGATTTTCATAAATAAAATGTCGTTTGATTTTTCATGACGCGAGGATTTTATAGAAAGGATAAAAATTTGGAAAAATTTAAATCGCCGATTTTGGATGCCATGCCATAATGTGAAAAAGGAAAAAAAGAAAATTGACGAACTACATATGTCAAAGTGGTAGATAGGTATAAAATTATGTTTAGCTTTTACACATCGTTTTTCAATCAGAATTACCTGGTAAGATCGATAATGATTCAAAGTTGGTTGGTAACACTCTCACTTATAGGATTTTAGACAGAGCTGATATTAAACGGGCACTGCTAACTGCAGATGGTCTCGTTTCTCAGTCGGGGTTTCGATTAGTTTATAAATGCTGCTGGGCGCAGGGCCATGGTGTGGGAGAACGCGAGCCGCTGGTTCGCGGAGGACGGGCAGCTGGCGCGCCGCGTGTGCGAGGCCGCCGCGCCGCCCGGCTGCTGCGCCTGCGACGACGCCAAGTACAAGGTGCGTGCTTGTTTGGTGCACACACGGAGCTCTTCGAAAACTTACCTGATTCTTCAGTCGAGTTATGTGGAGATTTATACCCACTAAAACCTCTGCGATGGCTTTCCTCAGCACGAGAAATGGAGGCCGCGGGATTACTTGCGCATACGCATACACTGCCCCTCTCGTGCGACATTCCACTCGTAACTGGCGGAGCTCATCTTAAGAGGGAAAAGTGTGGTCCTGCCCTCCCAGCGTTACAAATTCCCGCATCCTTATCGTCAACATGATCTTGTGTAAAATAACATGCTTTAGCTTTATCAATGGTTTATCCAACATTGAATGACAATTTAGTGATAATTTTTGTGTTCTAACAATCACTAAATAAACTGAATCATACTTTACATTATTCTAAAAAGTATAATTCTTAAATATGTGTACATCTAAAAAATGTGTATATCTAAAAAATTCAAAGCGTTAATCATTTTTGGTGCTTTGACATTTTTAGGAGCATAGAGCACATGATAACAATTATCATACAGTTCGTGCATATGTTTTTTATAGATGGTGTTTGAAGGCTTGTGGTCGCCACAAACGCACCCCAAGGACTTCCCAGTTCAAGCGTTATGGCTCACTCACTTCTCCGACGTGATCGGAGCGTCGCATCGCCAGAACTTCAGCTTCTGGGGTGAAGGAGAGATCGCTACAGATGGTTTCAGGTGCGTGCTTACAATTGGGTCTATGTGGTTATTTGTAGCTTGTTGATTATTCCAAACTTAACTAACATATTCTTAGAGCCAACAAGAGTTACTTCTACCTCAGCCAAGTGTATTGACAATATATTTTCTAATTTTAAACCAATATCAAATTCAATTATAACTAAGTTGAGTTTAGACCAATTTGGCCAGTTAGTTACTTTTAATTTAGAGACTATTAAGAAAACTAATAATAAAAAGTTTGAATTTGTTCCTGTTACCACTAATCGAATGGAGAAGTTAAGAAGTAATGTTATAACAAAACTCACTAATTTTACTTTTAATAATAAAAAAAAAGAACCCAAATATTTTATGTAATACATTATTTAAATTAATAAAAACTGAGTTTAGTGCTGTATTTACTTCTAAATCAGTCAATTCAGGAGGTTTCTTGTCATTTAATGATTGGACAACCGTTGGTATTCATAAGAGTAGGCAAAGATTGTATGTTCTTCATATAGATCTTTTACTATAAAGATCATATAGATCATAGTAAACCATTCCTTACATTTGTTCGTAGCTACTCTAAACTTTTTAAGCAGGTTTGTGATATGGCAAAGTCCTTACCTTTAAAAAAAAAAACTTATAGATGTTCCAGATAAAATAAAAATGACATGGAATATTGTAAATTGGGAAACTGGAAAAGTAAAGGATCGCAACTTCGACTACAATCTCAATGTTGATAATCAAAATATTAAATACCAGACCAGGAAGTTGCGACTGCCTTTGATAATTTCTTTTCAAACATTCCAGTTTCTACAACGAACGCCTTAATCTCCTCAACCAGCGTTGCTGAATCAACAGACATGACAAACAATTTGGTTTTACTAAGGGTCGGTCGACAACAGATGCAGGTGTTGAACTAATTAAGAATATATTTGCTCACATAATACTCTTGGTATTTTTTGTGACTTATCTAAGGCCTTCGATTGTGTTCAACACTCAACACTGGTCGGCAAACTACGCTCTTATGGTATCAGAGGAACTGAACTCGACCTTCTAATGTCGTATATAAGTAAAAGAATTCAGAAGGTCGACCTCAATGGCAAGAGATCTCCTGGGGCTATACTAAATATGGGAGTCCCTCAAGGTTCTATTCTTGGGCCATTTCTTTTCCTCATCTACATAAATGATCTGTCCTATCTTATAGAAAAGAAATGTAAGATTGTATTGTTTGCTGATGACGGTTCACTGTTATTTAAAGTGAGACGTAACTCATCTACATATGACGAAGTAAACAATGCTCTCTCTGATGTTGTACATTGGTTTAGTATTAATAATTTAATGTTAAATTCTAATAAAAGATGATGACACACGTTGGGAATAATGCGATCGCTTCCATGCTGTCTCAATATATTTTACGTATTGTAACCAATCTTGACGTTGTTAAAAAAAAAAACTAACAAAAAAAAAGGTCCCGCTGAGTTTCCTTCGCGGTTTCTTCTCAAGCCTGAGGTTATAGTTTTCCGAAGCCTTGGTAGATTCACTTTTTTTACGTTCAAAAAGAGAATGTAAATTCCTATTTTGAATAAAAATATTTTCATTTTGATTTTGAACTTGAACTCCATAAATATAATATGCTGTGTAACTAGGAAATGGTTAATTCGGAAAATGTTGAACTTTTTTTTCGGGACTGTTGGAATGTAAATATAGTACTTCGTTGCAATTGATTAGATCTAAACATTTTTTGCATTTTCTAGCATGACAACTTGGTTCACATCAAATTGTTACGCTTGTGGCAGTTTCCTAATCTTCCCGGGTTCATTGCGTGTCAGGTCGGCGTGAGCTTTCCGAAGCGCCCAGGAGCAGCAGGTTCACGCAACCGTTCCGCCCGCAGGTCGCTGGCGGAGTGGGGCTCGGTGGGGCTGCTGGAGCGCGAGCTGCGCCAGCGCGGCGCGGCGCTGCGCTCCGTGGTGAAGGCGGCGGGGCTGTGGCACCCGCGCCTCAACCACAACACGTCGGCCGCCTTCTCCGTCGACCGCAAGCGGCACTACTTCTCCGTCGCCTCCATGTTCGGTGAGTTCGCTTTCTATTGTGTCCCCGGCACTGCTGGCTGCAGATCGTCGCGTTATGCAGTCGAGCTTTAGATTTTACAATTAATTACTTGTTTCCTAAATACAAATGACCAGGTCCATCTCCGGACTGGGTGGTGGGAGTGAGTGGACTGAACTTGTGCAACAAAGACTGCACGTGGACTGAGTCTAAGGTCATCGATCTCTATCCTTATGACGCTGGCACTGACAACGGCATCTCATATATGGTAAGGAAATTTTATGCAGAATATGTAATTAGAACTTTTGATGTTTTTCCAAAAAATAATGTATAAGGACTTAGTATCCTGCACCTCCTCAATTTTCGTGTAAGTGAAATTATATTCCAAAACTCCATTAAATACAATTCTCAACAGTCCCCAAACTCCGAAACCATTCCTCGCGAGAAGATGTACCGCATAACCACAATGTACCCTGAAGACCCTCGCGCGCCCTTCTACAACCCCGACAAAAAGGAGATGAACCCTATGGCGCGCCTGTACCTGACGCGAGAGAAGCTGATCCCTAGGTCCTGTGACGAGGAGACGCTGCAGAGCCTCGTGGTGGAGGAGACGGAGAATTCTGAGTCTACTAACAGGCGTAAGTGTGGAAAGATACTACTGTAATGAATATATTGCGTTGTTATTTTCCGGCCAGGTTTTATTTTTAACGTTATTTATATGTGCCCTCCTGCATTTCAAGTAGTATGAATCATACATTAGTCAAACCATTGAAAGTAATAAAAATTATCTACAAACTTACACTTTGGATTATCTGTAATTTCTCGCCGATGTGATTGTGTTTAGGATTATTTAAGTAAAGGCCTGCTCTGATATTAAGAGACGATTTTAGAACTTATTCCACCACGCTGTTCCACTGTGGGTTACCGGATACACACTGTCAGAATTTCTTCCGGCACATGCAGGTTTCCTTCAGTTCCTTCCTGTTTTCCTTTACTTGCCGCGCGTAAAATTAATTTAGACACAAATTTAGCACTTTAACACTCAGCGGTACTAGCCGGGGTTTGAACCCGCGATCATCGGTTGAAAATTGAGATCGACGTGTTCTTTCCACTAGACAGCAACTTAGGGCCGTAGGTGTGTGAGCTGGGGTTTCGCGCATTCGTTTTTATACGGCCCCGAGGAGAAAGGTAGCCGGGATGGCCTCGAACTGCCGAAACTGCCAGCGAGGGCTGCGGGGAGGGCAGGACCAAATTTTGCTCTCCGGCCTTACCTTTCACGTGCTGAGTAAGGCCATTGCAGGTTTTAGGGCTTAACTTCAAGAGTGGTTTAAGTGCAACACATGGTTGAGGCCGCAGCGCTGTTGCAGCGGAGTGCGCGGTGTCGGAGTGGCAGGCGTGGTCGGCGTGCTCCGTGACGTGCGGCAAGGGGCTGCGCATGCGCACGCGCGAGTACCGCATGCCCGACAAGGCGCGCATGTTCGCGTGCGACCGCCAGCTCGTGTCCAAGGAGATGTGCGTCGCGCCCGTGCCCGAGTGCGAGTGAGTACACGCCCTCACGCCCTCGGCCATGGAGCCATCATTTCAGTGAACGCATATCTGACTACGTATACTCAAGAATGTGTTCGTACTTGACCACGTAATTATTATGTATTTAACAATTTTTCTTTACTGATAACAATTAATTTATTTTAAATAAGCAAAAGGAAATATTAAAATCCTAATCAAAGTACAGCAATGAAACGAACTCGTATCACCAACAGAGGCGACGACGCCAACGAAGCGGAATCAGACTTAGAAGTGGCACCGATCGAGACGGGCGGCATCTGCGAGACGTCGGAGTGGAGTGCGTGGAGCGAGTGCTCGGTGACGTGCGGCGTCGGCGTCAGCACGCGGCGCCGGCACTTCCTCAACCAGATGGGCATCAAGAAGTGCCCCCTGGTGCAGATCGGTAGGCTCCTCGTATTATCTGTTTTGCATATTTTTTTCAACCTAACCCGCTAAAAAATTTGTTCTTTTGTAAGCTTAATAATAGAGAAAGTCGGGAAAAGGTTCTTTTTTGTAACTAGTGAATAGTAAGAGAGTGGACGACTTAACAGCTACTGGCGTAACCAAAGACACAGGAGTGGTGGTGAAAATTAAGAGCTAGTCAATGTTTCTAACGGGCGCCTTCAGAACCTTCAGTGTACTCTATCGTCGTCTGCCCGCAGAGGAGAGCCGCAAGTGCATGGAGCCGGCCTGCAGCGAGGCGGAGCAGCAGGCGGCCGCGTCGGACCCCGCGTGCCCCGCCAGCGACTGGTCGGCGTGGTCGCCGTGCTCGGCGTCGTGCGCGCGCGGCGTGCGCTTCCGCACGCGCCTGCTGCTCGTGCCGGCCGAGCGCCAGCTGGACTGCTCGGCGCGCGTGGAGCTGCTGCAGCAGCGCGCCTGCGTGGAGCGCGAGGACTGCTCCGTCGACATGGCCACCGCTAAGCGTGAGTTGCCGTTGCGTGCGCGTGCTACTCGTATGCAGCGCAGTTTACACGAGCGAGATTGCATCGTTGACATCGTTACTGTTAAGCATGTGTAGATATTTATTGTACTGTTCTGAATCAGCCAGTTTAGACAGGGTTTTCGATTTTCAGATAAGATCTTAGAATTCGATGACGAAGAGGTACTGTGAATTATTTATAATAATTATCAAATAAAACCACCGTCGACCATAAACACTTGCAGCACCAAAAGTGTCATAAATGTGTAACCTGTTTAAAAAGCTGGAGACAGTGAGCTATACAGCTAGTCTTTTACCACAATAAAAATACAAGCAACATTCTTTTCCTCAGAATTTCCTCAAGTAATTTAGTAAGAATCTGCTAATTATTCTTCTCTTGTTGCAACAGCTTATTAATTTCCACTCAAAATCATTGCTCGTAAACCTCTGCAATTCTTATATCTGTAATATAGCTCTATTCCCGCAGGCATCTGCATGGAGCCCCCGGAGCAGGGTCCGTGCCGAGGGCTGTACCAGCGCTGGGCCTTCGTGGCGATGAAGGGCATGTGCGTGCCCTTCAACTACGGCGGCTGTCGCGGGAACGGGAACAACTTCATCTCGCAGCAGGACTGCCTCGACACCTGCAGCGTCATCCTGGGTCAGTCGCTACTGCTGCATGCTCCTTCGTTTTTCAACTACGATAACTTCTAAACGCAACAAATGTTGCCAGCGTTAAATTAACCTTAGTTAAAATTAATTTATTTTTGGTAAACCGTATTTTTCGTTATAAGCTCGTCTGTGTATCCACTACATGAAGTTGACAATAAAAATGATTTTGAGTTAAACTTCAAAACAAGAGTCACGTCGTAAACAATAAAAATCTTAGTTATCGTATTATGATAAAAGTGAAGTTGTTTGACACCGACAGTTCGAGCACTTCGGTGAAACAAACAGGTGTCGGTCATTGAGCGCGCTATCGGTCGCGCGAGCTGATAATAAGCTGTGGCTTATAGAATTTAATGCTAACGTGGACTCGTATGACCAGGATTCTCTTTGAGCAGATGGAGGTCTGGGCACATTAATGGGAGTCCCATTAACTGACTATGCATAAACGCTTACTTTCGGAGTCCAAAACAAATAAAACACTCACTAGTACTGTAACTAACCACTTTATTCAATGTTAATTCAAATTGTTAACAAAACTCATTGTGGTTCCTACGTCCTCTCCGGGTTGTGAGAGAGCGTAGCTTGGATTTTGCCGCGTTTTTCTGCCTTAATTTAGCCCGTCAACGATTTATTTCCTTTTCCTTCCTTCTATTTCCTGTGAACATTCTAAAAACAACAACAAACGAGTATCCGTATTCATGCATTTCCGGTTATTCACCAGTGGGTATCGCGACTTAACTAAACGATTGTCATTGCGTCGTTGGATTTTGCCGAGTGCATACCTGCCTTACTTACTGTGTTGTAAAAGTTAGTGATTAAGTGAAGTTTAGTGCTATCAATTTTAATAGTGATTTAAGTAGATATGAGTAGCCCGTTGTTTCGTGTTCGTGAAAGTGAAGTGGCCAATAAATCTGTGCCAAGTGAAAACAAATCTTCATCCTCATCAAGTGAAAGTGATCCTCACCAAAATCAAAAGTCTGGAAAGAAGGAGCGCCGTTCACGCTCAACACATCCGAAGTCTACCGACGCGGGACACCGCTCACGTCGTCGTCGGCGCTCTCCGAGCTCGAGCTCGGACTCCAGCTCCTCGTCGGAAGGTCCGACGCGCCGACCGCGAAGGAAGCGTGGGCGTAAGAACAGCCGCGATCGCAACGATTGGGACTCTAAGTTTGATCAACTATCATCCCAGGTAAATGCATTAAGTTCATTTTTACAAAATTGTTTTGCCTACCCACATCATCAATATAATTCTGATTCATCCGCAACTGAGTGTGAAGACACGTCAGAGAAAATAGCTTTTCAAGAATTTAACACTATTTTAAAAGACAGAGGGATAGCGAAAGCGGATTCTACTAAATTTGAATTAATTAAAAATCTTCAGCGTTTTGATAGTCCGGAGTGGTCAAATATATCATTTTTTGATGTTCAAAAGAGTTACCTAGCTGTTCCCGGATTTAAAGAGTTAGATATTAATGATGAATTACAAAAGTTCGAGAAGTCGAAAAACTTAGCTTCTTTTGAAAAGACATTGGCGGCCTTGACTCATGCGTTTTTATTACATCGCGATCACACTCAGGTGTGCTTGCAGAATATATTGAAGTGGGCGTCTGAGAATACTATATCATATTCTTCGCTTAAAAGTAAAATTGCTGAGTCATTTGTTAATGATTCTCATTATAATAAACTTACAAACGATATATTACAAATATTATGTGGCAAGAGGGCAAATATTATTGATATTAGGAGAAAGGAGATTCTAAGAAACGTGTCTGATCCTGTCGTTTTGGCTAGTTTTAAAAGAATTCCACCAAGTCACGAGTCATTATTTAATCCTGATAAGTTAAGGGATTTGCTTAAAAGTGAGGGGGGTATTAATAAAATATTTTCCCAAAATAAGTATAAGAAATCTAATAAAAGTTTTAGAGTCTCAGAAGCCAGTAAAAACTTCTACGGAATACCAAATACATTTCGATTTGACAATACAAAAAATCAATCGGGATATAACAACTTTTCCTTTAATCAACCCAGCTCTTTTCGAGCAGGCGCGTCTCAAAGAAAGAGAAAACCACATTCAAAACGGTCAAATTTTACCGATAGTAGTAAAAGATCTCGACAATTCTGACTCCCAGTTGTTCCGAGCGGGTTGCCTGGTAAATTTTTGGCACCAATGGAAAGGGATAAATGCTCCCAAACCTATTTTGAAAATTATAGCCGGTCTTTTTCTTCCTTTTTATCGAAAACCACTCCTCACTTGGCCAACACGCTCCATTTTAAAGCAATTCGAAACACCGATTTCGAAGATAATGGATCTCGAAATTCAAAAGTTGCTAATAGACAAAGCAATAGTTCAAGTACCCTCTTTTCCGAGCTTTCAATCTCAAGAGCTTAAACGACTATCTGCGAATCAGTTCCTTCAATCTCCTTTCTCATTTCGATGTCCCGAAGTTTCTTCAACCGGGAGATTGGCTAGTAAAAATAGACTTAAGCCAAGCTTACTTTCATGTATCAATTCGAGAATCACATCGCAGATTCCTCCGTTTGACTTATCGAAGTTATCTTTACGAGATGACAGCATTACCATTCGGGATATCATGTGCTCCGAAGATTTTCGCTTCCCTAACAAATTTTGTAGCAGAAAGATTAAGAAACAGAGGGATCCGAATAATTGTTTATTTAGACGATTTTTTGGTAGCTCACCAAAACAAGATTATTTTAGAAAAACAGACCCAGGAAGTAGTAAATTTTTTGATATACCTCGGTTGGAACTTGAATCTCAAGAAATCAATTTTGATACCTACGAGAGAAATCGAATTCTTAGGTGTTTACTGGAATACGATCGACAATCAAAAATTTTTGTCACCACAAAAAATTCAGAGGATTCAAACCGAATTATTCTGGCTTATAAAAAAGGGCGTGTGCACTTCCAAGAGGGTAAAGTCCCTCCTAGGAAGATTAAATTTTGCCAGCTTCGTAATACCTCTAGGCAGACTGCACTGTCGTCGCCTTCAAATATTTTGTCGCGAGCTTCAGAGGTCAAGTCCCTGTTGTCTCGTTCGACGATTGCCACCCGATGTCGTTCAGGATCTGAAATGGTGGATGAAACATACAACCAGCAGATCCGAAATTCATCTACCCATGGTAACGAACTTTCTGACTACCGATGCTGCCAATTACGGCTGGGGAGCCCAATTGAACGACATGATGCTATCGGGTGGATGGAGTCAGCGCCAGAAAGCTTGGCACTCCAATCAAAAGGAGCTTCATGCTATCCTTTGCGCTTTAGTGACCTACAAAGACCATATTTTCAATTCGGTGGTTTTACTCCAGTCGGACAATCGTTCCGCGCTGGCGTACTTGAAAAACGAGGGAGGAACTCGGTCTGTAACCCTTCTAGAAGAAGCCAGGAAAATTTTGTCGTTCGCCAATCAGAACCAGGTACGTCTTATTACCCAACATTTACCAGGTTCGCTCAACACGATAGCAGATCGCTTATCCAGAGGGAAAGCGCTTCCCGAATGGCATTTGTTGCCAGAAGCTTGTCGGAGGATCTTTCGCCTATGGGGTGTACCTCAAATCGACCTCTTCGCTTCAGATCACGCTCATGTGATCCAGAGTTATGTAAGTATAGATCCTCAAGATCGGAAAGCGAAGTACTGCAACGCCTTCAGCCGACCGTGGAAACATCAGCTGGCTTGGATATTTCCTCCGCCGTCATTAATGCCACGCGTTCTGATGCATCTGAATGCATCCCAGGGGAAGTTCATTATAATAGCTCCGAAATGGGAATGCACGTTCTGGCGGAGCGATCTACGCACACGAGCCCTGGATCGTCCTGTGAAAATCAAGGATCTTCATCTCAATCTAATAGATGCAACAACAGGACGTCCCCCTCCCGACCTAGGAAATCTAGATCTGGAGGCATGGCTAGTTGGGGCTGGGAGCCCCTTTTAACGGCCTGGTCTGAAGTTGAAAGGACCCTACTGAAATCGAGCTGGAGGAAATCAACTCTATCATCATATAGAGTTGCTTGGAATAGATGGCGTGCTTGGTGTTCAGGTAACAATATTTCTTGCTATCAACCCCAATCTTCTGATTTAGCTCGTTTTCTGGCTAATTTGTACTTTAAAGAAAATTTAGCGTACAACACTATAGCCTTGCATAAGTCGGTAATTTCTACATTTTGTGAGCCGTATTTAAATAAAAAACTAAGCGATGATGTTTTGGTCAAACACATCTTAAAAGCAATTTCAATTAGAAAACCAAAAATAAAAAAGAGTCCAATATGGAATCCATTGCAAGTTATAAATTGGTTAAAATCAAACTTTTCTGAGGATTGTACTCTGTTTGAGGCTTCACGTAAATGCGCTACATTGCTCTTATTAGCATCAGGTCGAAGGGTCCATGACCTTACGCTGTTGGATATTAGTCCCGGCAATATGTTAGATGAAAGTTCATCTATTACCTTTTTCCCCCTATTCGGTTCAAAAACAGATTCTGCTTCGTACCGTCAATCTGGGTGGAAACTTAAGGATTTTCCCGACAAGGAAATTAATCCAGTGTTTTGGATTCGCAAAGTACTGCTATTATCAGAATCTCGACGAGGAACGATTACAACTCTATTTGTTACTTGCAGAGGCGATGCAAAGCCTGCTTCTCGTACAATTATAGGATCATGGGTTAAAACTGTTCTTCAAGATGCTGGCATAAATAATACTCCTGGGAGTACAAGGTCTGCGGTGTCCTCCTTTAATTGGGTTCAGAATTTACCAATTGACGATATACTGAGTCGTGGTAATTGGCGTAGTGAAAACACTTTTCATAATTATTATCGTAGAGAGGTGTCTATTACAAACATTGATGATAATAATGTTTTAACCGATCTTTTTGAACCAGTTTGTTGATTTCTTTATTCAAGAATAAAATTGCTTTTTTTTTGTATCCCTATAGGATAGATTTATTTTATAGATAATTTTCTCTTTAGATCTTTTTCTTTTACATGCTTTGCTTTTGTTATATTATTGGCTAATTTCTAAATAATTAGGTAAATAAAAAAAGTGACGTATTTAAAATATATATTTCTTTTTCCATTTCCTTTTTTTCCCTCTAAAAATTCACCAGGTGACATCAAACACGTCTCACAACCCGGAGAGGACGTAGGAACCACAATAGAAGGATTTTACCTGACATTAAAATCCATATTGTGGTTCTGGAGTCCTCTCCGGGCCTATTAAGGCCCACCTGGTGAGACGCAATGACAATCGTTTAGTTAAGTCGCGATACCCACTGGTGAATAACCGGAAATGCATGAATACGGATACTCGTTTGTTGTTGTTTTTAGAATGTTCACAGGAAATAGAAGGAAGGAAAAGGAAATAAATCGTTGACGGGCTAAATTAAGGCAGAAAAACGCGGCAAAATCCAAGCTACGCTCTCTCACAACCCGGAGAGGACTCCAGAACCACAATATGGATTTTAATGTCAGGTAAAATCCTTCTATTAAAAAAATCGACTGCGGTCATAAAATCAGTGCGTGACTTTAATAGCGTGATCTAACTTACGCACAGCGCCATCTCTTGACACTCGCGGTAACTAAACTAATTGAACACGTTACATTAATTGAACAGCTAATTACATACATATAATATTTACAGAAAAAGTTTATTGATTGAAGAGGTATCCTTCTAATTTTAAGAGAGGAAAAATTATCAATGATTTTTATTATCGGGCCCCCTAAACAATGGGGCCTCCGAATTTTGGGCTCCCATCGTTTGCGGGGCCTCACTTTAGAGGTGTGTGCATGATTTGTTTGATACATTCGCGTGAAACTGTTTTTAATCTATTGCAATCATAAATGAAGGTGGAAAAGTAGATGTTACGGTAGTTTTAAAGCATTAATATACTCTGGCTAATCGTTTTAGAGTTATGCGAGATATGGACGCGCAATAGCAAGAATTGTGTATATAATTTCAGGAAATGACGTTAGCATTTTTACCAAGCCTTTCAAGCGGTCGTTTTTTGCTCGTATTACTATGTTACCTACCGCGTCATCCGGGTTTAAATAATATTGGAATTTGCTACAGAGTCGATTATTTCAAAATCAATTTTTATTTTGCTTTTGTATAATTAGGTACTGTTACCAGATTATAGAGTTGCTTCATGTCAATAAGAGTAAAATTTACAAAAGCAATTCTAGCGCCATGACAGACGCGAAGTCAATAGAGCCCGGCCTGCCAGTGCGCAACGTTAGTGCACACACTGCGCCGTGCAGTCGCGGACACGCGCGCTCACGACGCGACTATACACGGTACACTCGTACCTAATAGATTATGATGAACATATTTTTGTAACGTTTATTAAAAAATAAACATGATATTTTTGTACAAGATAGGCCTGCCAGATGGCCGGGAATCGGGGATCGTCCCGGAATTTCGCATCTTGTGTCCATAAAGATTGTACTATCCAGGATACTAAACACCTAAACGGTCAAGTTATGTATATTTAATGTATAGTTCAAATATTTCGAATGATAGATACAATAAACTATTTGGAAATATTTCCGACTCGAAGCTAAATCCTCAGTAAAATAAATAGATTTATATTGAAACAAGATTAATGGGACATAAATATGCGGATAAACACGTATGCACGGAGAAACGCAGAGTGCAAACACAATCTCAGAGTTACAACTTAGAAATCATTTTACGTCGGACACGCCTAAATTCTAGCAGTTTTAATTTTTTCTTTCTTTTCTAATATTAGTATAATAATTTATACCCACATAATAATATTAAATATTGTTATGTAAACTAAATTAAGTAAATTATATGATTTAATTATTTACTTAAGAAATAAATACAGAAGAAACAGAATCGCTGCTGATAAGCAATAGTGTGTTAACTCACAATAAGTTGAATTTGGAGACTCAAAAGATTTTCACGTCCTTTAAACTAAAGAAGTGCGAAAAAAAGTTTATTAATTTAATATTTTAAATATCGATGTGTGCTCAATATTTTGCAATACGCAATAAACTAATATATTTGAAAAACTTATTATGAGATAAAACGTTTCATTACACCAATCTACTTTTAATGCATTATACCTTTTATTAATATACAAACGAAAAGATGGATATATACGTCTTCAAATGGATTTATTCAGAATAGGTTTGACATGTTGAGACGCCATTCCCTCAAAACGAAGTCCGTGTGGCTTGACACAGTATAGCTTACCACCGTTTATATAATACAGTGAGTTAACGAGTACAGCACGATAAAGCGCGAACAGCGACACACTAGCGGCGCCGCCGCGCGCGCGTCGCGAAGGCATTGCGCTTTCCACGAAGATGCAACTAAACTGATGAATTGCAGGGAGTGGGCTTTTAATTTATTAATGTGTTGGTGCATAGCTGCGACATTTATACGATCCCTTGATGTTATAACTTTATTGATTTAAAGAATATTCATCATTACAACTGTTTTCATGATAAAATATCAAAGATTTATGGTCTTTTGACATACTTAGTTCGATTTGTTAGAATTTTGAATTACTACAATATTCTTGCAAACCAGAGATTTGTGCTCGCGAGTTCTGTCGCTGAGATTGTGTGCCGATTCATTACGAGTCGTGGCCTCTGTATTACTGTTAACTGCGTATATGCAACAACATAATAAATCGACCCAAAGGATCGAACACGTGGATTGTGCTCGATAAACGCTAATTTAAATTCGATCCAGCAACAATGACTACCTTGTGTTTTCATAAAAATTCCGTACGTATTCATTGAAATCAAGCATCACAAGGAAATTTCCATGTATTGGGATAATTCTCACTTTTATATATATATTTCAAAACACGTGGCTTTTGTCCAGCAATGGTCATCATATACTTCACTGATATACTAATAATTTGATTTCACTTCATCTTATTTCGTCGTTTTTTAATTAAAAATGATAAATCCAAGACTATTTTTTAACTTTGCGAACTAAACGAAAACAAAATTTGCGAATTTACATTAAATTTATGATAACATCTTCAACAAAGCTCACTACGTGTAGAGCACTGCTCATGGGACAATTAAAACCCGCCCGGCGCGGTAGGAGCGATTGAAGTCGCGCTAACACTATAATAAAAATGTAATAAAAGCTTTACGTCTTCCGCTAATAAGAGCGAATGAATTTAACACCGCGTCTCCCTCGAAGATTTCGTAACTATTGACAAAGTGTTTTTCCATCATTCGTAAAATGGAAGTTTTTCAAATAGGAATGTGTAGCAGTGTGACGTTGACAACAATACGGGTAGTCGAGGAGCCGGAGACCTTTGGGGGTGCGACAGTTCCGCGCGGTCGGCTGCTGACGTTCTGCGTCAACTGCGATAGACTGAGCTCTGGCATTCTCATTTGCAAACGTTATGTAAAAAGATACTACATGTACCTACATTGACTTTGCTTTTTTGATTTTCCAACCATTGTTTAAATTTGTATAAATATAAAGTTTCAATATTTTTATACATACGATATGATATATAGTGAATGAAGTTCTAACCGAGCGTAGGTCCAAATTAGCTGCTTTAGAGGAGACCCAAAAATCTGCATGAAAAATGATGCAATATTTTAAATCTCCTTTAAAGCTGGTAACTTCACTGACGGTCTATAACATAGGTTGTTGGTATAATATAGGTTGTAAATGTACCCTTGTATTATATTAAGTAGTTCTTTGAAACGGATCCGTTAGTATATCTTATACCTTCTCTCAAATATAAAGCGCAATGCTTTATCAAGTTTCGCAACCAGCTTTTCACGCAATAATTAGTTTATTGCGATGCGACAGTCGGACGTGCCCGCTAGTCTCCGCGACGTAAGTAAACAAAGGATCGGCAGCGATGCTATCGCGCGCGCGGACTGCTGATGCCGGGCTTACTGCTGACTAGACAGAGGCCTAGTCAGGGATCTATTTAAAGAGGGGTTAGACGCCATAATGTATAAAAATTGATTTGTTTACAATGTTTGTTCAAGCTGTAATTTTTGTTTGTTTTTACGAAAACTATTATGTCATAGGCGAGAATTACACATGTAAGTTTTCTTCTCGTAACTGATATAACTTTATAACCTGGTAACAATTACCTAGCAATAGTAAGTTAGTAAACTGTGAATGTCATAAATAAAACCCTGACAACTACTTTCAAGTGTAAAAGTACACATGATAAACAATTTATGTAAATCTTTATGAAAGTCCGAGAGCGAGGCCTACAAGTGTAATATTTGCCTAAATTTAGTTCAAATTTTTAATTACTAATTCCATTTTTAAAACAAACCTTACGATAATCGTCATCTTTTTAATTCAAATCAATTCCGCCGTTAATATTCAGTTGCATTTGATTCGTCCTATTTATAATGCAGCTAGTTTCCTCCCCGGGCGTCAATATATCACTGTCTATTTACACTACGATAACGCATATAGCCAGAGAGGTTTTACCATCTATTATACCACGCGATCGTCATAAACATAAACAATGTATAATTCCGTGATTCAATTTACGATCAAATAAATGTAAGATCAAGAAGTCGTCTCCGTTTCTCCGTTATTATTATTATCAGTATTTCAGACTTTACATTAAATAGACTTTGATTTAACCTGACGTATCGCGAGCAATAGGTTTACTGTATTAAATTAATTATTTATTTCTGTGGACTTTATTGAATAATAAATCGTGCGATCCGTATTGATTGATACCTTCTTACAAAAATTAAAAACCACATTCTTATTGATTTATGTTAACTTAATTACGAGTATAATTAGCTGTTATTTTTCAATGAGGTAACGAATATTAATTAGAAGACTTTTTTTTTCAATTATTCTAAAAGCAAAATACGTAATTTTGTTTTGATTTGTTTACAGTTATTTTGATGTTAAAACTAAATGGCTGAAGCATTTTGATGAAAATTCTATGGGAAAAATAATAAACTATATCGTCATAGTTTTCGAGTAATTGGCGATACATAAAAAAGTCCATGATGAATTCAGAACATCCTCTTTATTTGGACGTCGATTCAAATTAATGAATTTAAGAATCACATTCTTATGAGATGACTTAGTCGAAATATGATAGGTCTTACTATTGTTCTTCACGATTCACTTATGGATTATAAACACAAGGTCGTAGTAAACATTAGACTCGCCAAAAAATACGAATGTCACCGTCTCCCACATGTATGTCGCGCCCGTGCTCGGGTACAGTTGTGTTGTTTGGACCCTCGTAGCGCTCGATGACATCACGCGGTGACCGCACAGTTCGAGCTCACGTCACGATGTTATTTGCTGATTAACCTTGTGCTTGCTAAAAGTTCAGATGAAACTTTTAACGAGGACAGGGAAGATTATGTCTACTATTTGTGTAAGTAGCCAATAGTATAATACAATAATCAGGGTTGGATTAAGTCTAGTAGTGGCTAGTACATGATATTAGCGCTACTTCTCAAGGAGCGTAATAAAACCTCTACGTACAATGTTAAAGCTTATTGGCTCTAATGTTAAAATTTATTTAATATGCTAAACATATTCGACCACAGGCCTCGTGCAGATTTAGTTCAGCATCGAGTTTAATTTCACAAATGAATGAGCAAAGCATAGATTCAATGAATTAATAGAAAATTGTTTACAAAACAATGCATTTCGTAACTACCTGATAGACTATATATATAAGTACATAAGTCAGTATAAATGCAAGACGAACTGCCGTGTGACACGTTTCTGAGATAACTGTTGATACAATGTTGCTGAGTACTCTATAACTCATAATCCATGTTACTCATTTCAGAGTTGTAGGACAATTATGCGCGCACTATCGCTATCGCAAGGCGATACATTTTGAAAGTAAGAAAGAAGAATGATTAAATTAAACAATAAAAAAAAAAGAAATATTAGTCTTGTGTGCTGTGTTGTCAGTTGATTTCTTTTTGAACTAAAATAAATCAAATTAACCGTGAGAATGTACCGCAGTGCGATAGCAACAGCTCGCCGTAATAACCCATCTGACTGTCCGCAGCAGGCGGCGCGGCGCCGAGCCAGCCCGCGGGCCCCGGCGCCGCGGACCCCAGCGCCGCCGCCACTGGTACGTGTGGAGAACCATTTCTATCACTATCTGTTATGTTGTCTTACACTCGTTATCATTTATGACAATTAGATGATATGCTATACTTTATAATCTACTGAGGCGAAGACTAGACCATTGGCTACGGCTCGTATGCTGGCTAGCTCGAGCTGTACCACAATCTCACAGAAACTCGTCGTAAATTAGCAGAATTCAGCTGTGTTTCGTACGGAGAGTGAGAGAGCCGAAAGTCTAACCCTAACCTCTATTCCTTTCCTTACTTTCTATCCCTTATTCCTTTTTAGGCTGGCAACGCATTTGTGGCTCCTCTGGTGCTGCAAACTATCCATGGACGGATTCATTTAACTATTCGCAGCTACATAAAACAATAACCAATACATGTTCCACTGCTGCCAATGGGTTCTTTGTCAGTTAAAGAGAAGAATACGGAACTACACACTGCTCGTTGGACATAAATGTTTCAGAATTTCTCCCGACACACATATGGCTTGTCTCACGATGTTTTTTTTCAACGCCGAGCACAAGATTAATTTAAACACTTGAAAACTCAATGATAAAAGCCCGAATTTAAATTCACGATCATGTTTCTATCCACCTGCTCTTTAATCGCAGTACAGATTTCTATGCGATTCTCGTCACCTTTGAAGCATCTCGCGGCATTCAGGATGTTCAACAATTCGTCATTTATACGTAGTAGCATTCCACGAGACGTGTCGTTAGCGTTTTATTAGTTCGTTTGTTGTTATATCGTTTGAGCGGTCGATGTTAACAGCCGGTGTATTTTAAGACGCCAAGGACCAAAACAGAATGATATGTAAATTAAATATTCTCGTGACGGTTAGCGCCTCACTTGGAATATGAAAGTTATACAATTGTTGGTTAGGCGTGACTTCGGTATTATCGTACTTATATAAAATAGGAGTTTTGCAAGTTTGAAGTATATTTGTCTAAAGTTTACTTTCTCGCATGCGTTTTTATTTTTATTAAAAGCCAAAAAAAAATTGATGATACCATTTCGGTATCTGTTTTTTTCTCTCTTCGTTACTGTATCTCGCGAACCTTTCGTTAACCTCCAAACAGTTACGTTACCGTTTTAAAGAGGAATAATGGATCAAAGAGATTAATAAGTAAGGGGATAAGGAGTTTTTTTAAATAACCGGGTAACGAGCAAGCGAGACATTTGATGAGTGAAAGTAAATAGTGATCACCGCCCCCCATGGCCATTTGCAGCATTATAGCAGCTATAATAGGAGAATTGTGGGTTACGGAATGGATGTTGGGTAGGGCTTCTGGGTCTTCCACTCACTGTACATAATAGAGCTAAACTAGTTGCATCTGATTTCTGCGAGGACTTCCCTGGACGAGCGACACGACTGTAGTCAGAAGACCGCAGCGAGGCAAAAACCTCTATATGCTTCCGTCTCTCTCATTCACTCGACGAAACATAGCTTATCTAGCCAGCTTATACTGATTTTCTGCAAGAGTGCTCCTACAAGAGCAGTTCCTAGATAGGCGCGGTCGTTCAAATGGAGTCATCAAAATTAATATATGTCTAGAATAATAGAATTTTTCAAGTTGTCATGATTGATTGTGTGCGGGGGGGGGTGGCACGTCCGCGCGACACTCCCCCTTCGCCTGTAGCCGGCTCATGGGCGCACTGGCGCAGGCGCGGCGGACTGCCGCGTGAGCGCGTGGGGCGAGTGGAGCCGCTGCAGCGTGTCGTGCGGCGTGGGCTACCAGCTGCGCAGCCGCGCCGTGCTGGTGAGTGGCTGCGGCCGACTGGTTGATCTGTTTGCTAATTTCCCTTAGGTATCGTAATTGTGCACTAAGAAAGGATTTTTGAAAATATATCCTCTAAGGGGTTAAAAATCAAGGGAATAAAATTTCTGATAATACGCGGTCGAAGCTGTGGGAAACTGTAAGTTATTGATAAAAATAAGATCTATAGTACGAATATATATAGTGTCACCGACGATAACTCAAAATTTAATTATGTTAGGTATGACTTTTACAAATATCGATTATATAATTTTAACCAGCGTGTTTTTTATCAATAACGAAATTTAACATTTGATTCAAAGATAGACTCCATTGCAAAAGCTAGTTACGTGGTTCTGAACTATCCCCGACGACATGCAAGTTCAAAATGATTCATTCGGATAAGTCAGTACGGAGCTAGAGTTATTTTACCCATGAACCGTGCCACCAATTTTGGATTTAATACAAACGCATTGAAACATTAGAAAAACTCAATACAGTTTCAATATGTGGGATGTCCAGAAAAAATAATATTAAAATAGCTCTAGTTCCAAAATTATTAAAATTCGCTAAACATAGTAGAATACAAGCAGTATAATTGCGAGTAAACCCGACAAAATCTTTACACATACTAAATAAACACGAATACCTAGTTTACTAGATGTATTATATACCTCAGGGTCCTTTAAATATTCGCTATTCCATACACTTCCGAATTTGGCCCCGTTATAAACTCACCTTGTATATACATCGTAACTATGTGAAATATTAGCAAGACCGATAGTGTAAGAGATGACAGTCTATCGCCTGCCGCCCTGGACTGAGACGTTCCGCGGGCCCTAATAAAAGTATTTTTGCTGCTCTTAAACACTGAAAAATTATAAACGAACTCTATTTTCACGTGTAAGCGCGATGTATCGGAGCGCTGTACGACTAATATTATAACAGCAAAAGTCTGTTAGTTTGTTTTAAAGGAATGACTATTGAGTTTCTCATCGGCTCTTTAATCATATATGGACGCTGATAAGCAATACTGCGTTAAGCCACGCGGATTTCATTTTGACAAAATGACGTCTAAAGATGTCAAACGTATTCTTAATTAATTTGGTTGAAGAAGTATACATATATTCATCTTTTCTTTTTTATTTTGATAAAACGTACAATGAATTAAAGGCAGATCGTTATAGTAAACAGTTTTATGTAATAATAGGCTTTTCAAATGTATATGACTATTGCGTAATCCAAAATATGGAACAATATTCTAAACATTAAATTAAGAAACTTTTTTTCTAGACTTATTTAGTTCAGATGACCTCAAAAATTTTTTGAATAACGTTAAGTACTTGACACATTATCGTAGTACATCAATATCTCCGAATTTAACTTTTTGTGGGTTGACACATATTTGCTTATCAGCATCCATATCTAAAATACTTATTTGTAACTTGAAGATTCAAAAACGCTTGCAATAGCGAATTTTAATAAAGTATATTTTGAATTTGAAGTATGTATGTTCGTTACTTACCGTTGTAACGGCATTGCGGGTTGAAGTGACACTCAGAATTAAGATAGCTTATATTGTGGGGTTTTTACCTCACACCATCGCGGAGCGCAGTTAGTTCTTCTATAGCCTTTACCCAATGCTATATTATAGCTACAGATATGCAGTTAGTCCATGTGTTTTGGCACCCACAAGCTTTTGGTGAAAAGGTCAGTGTGTCAAAGTTGGAAACATGTACAGATTTTTAGCGTCAAATACTATGAACGTAACATAATTATCTATAGTTATAAAACATCATCGCGTTTACCCAATCTCGCGCTCACCCGCGATTGTATGTTTTTAAATGGTTTTATATTTTTAATTTCATTTATGAATAAATCGCGTGATTAGTATGCGTGATTGAGTTTTTGAAATAAATCACTAAAACTGTTTAAACGTGATTATTTCATAGAGTATTGCCCTCTGCGCCGCACCAATGCGGGTGGCTAAATTCTGAACTATGATGTTTCTGCAAAACATGATTTACATGAGCCGTGGGACTATTTTTGAAATTATTTGGAATGAAAAAAGTGTTTAGGTTGAATTTTTAAATAGTTAAATAATAATAATGTTCTACTAATCTATGGCCTAATTGTTGAAAATTATAATTATCCAAAAAATGCAACATTCTGATAATTTCAGATATTTTTCTTCTAACTATTCAAATGTCGTACATTTTGTTAGCGGTAGTATTTTAGCAATGAGCCGTCTGGGGCGTTTTTACGGCGAGCTAGAGCTATCGCACTGCGATATATCTTGATAATTGATTTGTTTCGTTTTAATACAAAAATATAAAAACCCAACTGTCAAAATATTTCGCCTTGCGAAAGCGATAACGCGCGTATAATTGCACCGCTGGTGTATATGAAGTAGACTCGTGTTTACAATCTATTCGCACTGTCCGATGAATAATAATGTTACATCTTCGTAGCTTCTATTTATTTTTTGCTGAAGTGTTGAAATCACGAAAAAATTGGTTTACAAATTTCAACGTAGATATTATTTTTATCTATCGTCGAAATTTTTACTAGCAGCACCGCTCAAAAACAAAGTCGTGCACTGAACAAACTTCATATCTAATCAAACGAAACCAATATATACTATATTCAAGTAGGCTCTCACGAGCATTTTTGGACTGTCAATACACAAAAAGAAAGAAGTAAATAAAAAAATGACATCAATGAGAACTGAAAGAGTATAATTAGGACTTTGGTAAGATTAAGAAACTCCTTGAGTATGAGTCAATCGAGTCTAGTACATTTTTTATCTTAGTTTTATACAAGTTACAATGCCAACATCAGACGATTTAAATAACCGATTAAATTGCAAAATAATGTGCACACTTAAATAAAGCAAGAGGCATTGAGTTTTTATATTTGTGTGGCCTTTATCATTTTCGGCCGTTTCCATAATACCATGGTCAAAAGCGTCGTCGAGACGCGTGCGGAATTATAATGGCCGCCGTCGCTTCACAACACCTGCTTGAACGGTTATACACAGAAATTGTAACTTAACTTTAGCACGTTATCAATCTATATGAAAATAAAAATGTTAAGTTTGTAACTTCACTTTAGAATGGCTTTACCTATCTAGCTTGTCTGGATAAGACTTGTATGACCAAGAAAACATTTAAAAAATCTAACGGAAATGCAAAAAAAATTGTGTTAAAAATCCTTTCATAGAAAAAGACCATGATTGCGATGTCGAAGCAATCAGCTCGTATTAAATAAACATTGGTTTAAATATCACATATTTTTTGGTTATTCTTAAAGACCAGAAAACACCCTACTTCGTCATATAAATACCAAGAAATATTTTATTTTCAATGTCATGGTCGCCTGGATAAGTTTTCTTGCATCACTTAACCTTTAAACAATTCCACTGATGTTTGTGATTGCGGAAAGTTGTAGAATCCTTGAAATATTATTAAAAACAGACAGCCACGTTCCTTAATTATCCTTCTTTTTATTTTGAAGCGTTATTTCTATATTAAAACCCACAGAAATATGATATTTAGTAATTAAATCGAGTTATTAATGTCCATTCAAACCATCGCCAGTGTTTCCGTGAACGCTGCACAGCCAATCAATACGCTCGCGTGATTGCAGAGAATAAAAAGATTAAATCGTGACTGTCGTTTGACTTATAATCTGTGCTAATATTATTGTTTGTATTGCACGTGCCAATTTCAGGAACCAATTTGATGTAAAAATTACGTTAGATAGGCGTATGGTTTGGTTTCCTAGAATCGAGGATCATCAAGTCATGGGCATAATATTACAGGTGTCTAAAAAAATCTTTGACTTTATGGTGTCAGAAAACGCTTTCAAGAAAATCGTGCCATACTTTTTTCTTACAAAAACTTGTGTGACGTCACCTGAAGACATACACCGGCCGCTAAATCACAGGCAACGTCATCTTAGGAAACCGACGCTTTAATAAGACACGATCGATATTTGTAGAACATAAAGTATTTTTGCAAGTCGAGGCTTGAGTGTAAAGGTTAAAGCGAACTTACAAGACTCAAACATTCAAAAACAAGCTTGCAATTGTATTATTTATGTACATTGATGAGAAATGCAGCTGCAAGTCGTTATAACGTATTAACGGGAACGTCAAAATAATGCAAAACGTCAATACATTAGCATGAATGTTTGTTTTACGTCCTGCTAGTGCTTAGCGTCAGCGCTGTAAACAAAAAAAAACTATTAAAGCTCGGTAAGCTTACACTCAAGCTTCTAAAAGCAAGTACGACAAGGCAAACCACGGGGCGCAACTACATGTCAATAAACAAAACGAACTACTAATTCCATTACATCATCTGGCATTTTATTGTAAGGTCTAAACGAAGACAATTAGGCATCAAGCTCTGCTCAAGGTTGCATCAATTGGCGATTACGCGCATTATTGTAATTTATGTTCGCTTCTATTAACGGCCAAATTAATCGCTATCGATTAAAATAATTAACTATTTAATTGATGTAGTTCAGCTTGGTTCAAATACTATTTTAACGCGCATGCGGGATGTAAGTGCAATCTGTGGGGCTGCTCATTGGAGCAGCCAGTAAGTCCATTGGGACTTAATTAATTATATTGTGATTGATTATGTTCTTAGCGTCTACTTGAAGCCTTTACTCAGTAATGGAAAATTTTGAGGTTGTAGTTGTGTCACAATTTCATATCAATACATTTATTCAAATCCAAAATATACTTTATTCGAGAAGGCTTTCACGAGCACTATTGAATCGTCAAGATAAAAAAAAATTAAAATAAGTTTTCGGTTTCTATGGAGAAAAATCGGCTAGCAAATCGATAGGATACTTATTCCTTTAATTTTTTATATTTAATATATTTAGAAGATATAAATGTATATCTAATCGTAAATGACAGAGAGGCTGGTGCAGTCCTCACTGCAACTAATTAAAGCGTTAAAGCGTTAACGGTCGCGTCTTCGATCTCTCGCGGCAAACGTCTGTATCGGGTATACGGATGTTTGTCGTGGTCTGGCCGATTGTGTTTATGTTTTGTTTCCGGACACACGATCATGAGATCTTAATGGGGGCCGTTAAGTGTAATGCGTTTATTTATTTACTATCTGGTGCTCGTGACTTTGTCTGCGATACCTGTGATGCTTACATCATAGCTTTATAAATGCAAAGTCACAGCCGGATCGATTTAAAATTGACAAATTTTCATACAAACTTTCATCCCCTATTTTATTTCCTTAGGAGTAAAATTAATCAAAATCCTTTCTTAGCGGAGCTTACGTCACAACATCTACCTGCATGTTAAATTTCAGCCCGAACCGTCCAGTGGTTTGGGCCGTGTGTTGATAAATTACTATGTCAGTCAGTCAGTCACCTTTAAGTTGTTATATATTTAGATAAAATACCCTGTATGGAAGCAGTGTATTCTATTTAAGCTACTAAATCTAAGCACACAATTAGTAGGATAACTTTTCGAGTTTCCGTGTCTCGAAGAAGACATGAGCGATGCGTAAACCGTGTGCGCAGGCGCAGCCGGGCCCGGGCGGCGCGCCGTGCCCGACGCGCCTGTCGCGGCGCCGCCGCTGCTGGCGCGTGTGCTAGCCGCCGCGCACTGCGGGATCGCACGCTGGCGGCCCGCAGGCTGCCAGGTGCGTGACTGCAGGGTGCAGGGCGGCCACACGACACGGCCCCTACACGAGAGGGCCCGACCTGACATTTTGTGTTGATAACAATCTTATTGATACAAGTCATTTGTTATTTCATTATAAATATATATAAACTTTGTATATGAAAGTAAAAAAAATATCAGATATTTGACTAAAATGCACACAATTTTATTAATAGTTTTGGGTAACAACTTAAATGGTTCATTAAAATTTAATTATAACGTGACGCTAATTCGCCGCGGGCCGCAGATGGTATAGTTACGCCTCTGCAGGGTGGTGCCGTTAATCCAGCACTTGGCACGGATTGCAGGAAGCTGCGGGTTCACCACCGCTGTTTCTAATTTGATGTTTAGTTTATCGCAGCTCGAGGCGAGAGTTACATTTGTAAGTTTTGCTCAGTAACTTTTATAACATTGAGACATAAACTGTGCATCATTGCTTTACACCTAAAATATTTTACTGTCAATGCCTTTATTTTGTCAGCGTATTTTAGATGATCTAGGTAATTGTCACGAAGTTACAGTGACCTTGGTAATACAAATGTAATTCTCGACTTAGAGCTAATGACATCTAGTATGATTCGGCACGACGCATGTCCTAATGATAGCTTTTAATAAATCATTTAGGAATATATCCTAAATACATTGCAATGTGGATTTAGACATATTGGTACCAACTACATACAGTGGGAGGGGAGTGGGAGCAATCGTTATCGATTCAAAGAAAAACGAAGTAGAAAACATTTGTCCGATCGAGATAGGAATAAAAAACTTGTTCGAGAAAACTTCTAAGAAAGCTTAGAAATAAGCTTTGCATATTTTCTTAGTATTTATTAAATTTCCTCTCGCCCTAAGCAAAGTCCTTGAATTGATTTCATTCATTCTTTTTATAAGTTAATGCAAATCACATATTTTTCTACATTAATAGTTTACGTGTAGAGTCATTCGTTTACGATTAGAATGTAAAAATTATGACGATTTTTAATATCATAATTTATTCGCAGCTTCGCCGCGGAGCGCAGGGATCGAGGAGGAGCTTCTACTTAATACTCAATGTTTACAATTTTAAGAAATTCATGAATATATTTTTAGCAGAAAATTTGTTTTTTTTTTCAACCCGAACTCTTTATTTCCTATTTAATTTATTTTACAGTATAATTATAAGCTAAAAGCTATAAAAATCAAAACAATAAAAACAATCCTGAGCCTGTTAAATTAATACATAATACGTTCGTATAGTTCATAGATAATTGATTTTCTCTTTCCCCATTTAATGAGTATTTTAAATGTCTGAGAATCCAATGAATATGGTAAACATGTGAAAATACCACTCTCACAACACCTCGCTGTATAAAAAACACGGAGTTAATGAAAATTAACGGATCCCATAGGACGAACAACGAAATACTTAATATTTATGGTGATCCTAATATATAACGAGACAAGGTCACTCTACTTAAATATCTAATCTTTGTGGAGGTATCCATTTTTATTAATAAAAACCTTTTATAGTACATAGGTAAGTATAGCTTAAGTGAGATTATAAATATAAAATTTTCGTTTTCATCATTATCCTGGTCTTATATAATATTTATCAATTATTCAACGACATACATATTATAACTGAGGGACATTCCTTTTTAGAGGTAAGTAAGATAAGTTTTTTTTAAATAGTTATGTTTTTTTTTTTATTTTTCTTTATTGTTGTAGACATATTGTTGTTTAAGGATTGCATGTTCCACGAGGAGGACGGCAGTCGGGATGGCCTCGAACTGCCGTACGCACCAGCGAGGGGTGCGGGGAGGGCAAGATTAGACTTTGCCCTCCTGGGACGAGCTCCGCCAGCCACGAGCGGAGCGTCGCACGGGAGGGGCAGCGGATGCGCATGCGCAAGCGATCCCGAGGCCTCTCCATTTCCGTGCTGAGAAAGGCCATCGCAGGGGTTTTAGTGGGTATAAATCGCCACATAACCCGATCTCCCCCCCAGGAATCGGGTATCTTTTCGAAGATTTCCCCTGCGTAATCAAAAATAAAAAGGATTGCATGTTATATTTGTTTTCTTGCTAAAATTTGTTACTATTTTTTATATGTGCTATTTTATTTGTAAATGTGTGTGTTTTACAAGTCATTTCAATTTTAAAACCAAAATGGTGGAGTTATGAGGCAACAAACATATTCTTTGCCTTCATAGTATCAAAACCATTCTTTTCAAAGATATATTTTTTTTTTTTCTGAGAACTAAATTTGTTTTAAAGATTAATTAATAAAATAACGAAATAGCTAAAAATATAATTTAGAATTTCTACATATTATACAGGTGATTTATACTGACTACATCCTACAGATGTTTATCGACACATGTATGATATACACATGATATGTACAATTGTGCATATATAAGCGGAGATCAACTGTCGCACCAGCCGGCAACATTTGAAACAGTTATTTCTATGGTTTACCTTCAGTCTATAAAAGGCAAATGTCACAGCGGCCTGAATGTTTTGTGCTCTGAATCTATATTCTTTACTTATGAACGAAAATCCTGACTGGCTCATCAACACACGTCTCAAAATTCTGTACTGATTGTGTTGAATTTTGGCACACATAGTATATAATTATTATGACGTATGTATCCGCTTAGCACAGATTTTTGAAAATTCAACTGCTAAAATTTGCGTGGATAAATCAAACTTTAGAGCCACGAGCAATACCCAGTATAGTTGTGAATATTTATGATTTATCACTTCTAGTAAATTAAAATTACAACTTATTAACAAATATAATATAAACTAAATCTCTACATTATTCATCATCTGTGTACTCGCTGCGTGTCAATGCGATATTTACACACAGAGCTGATGATAGAGTTTCGCCACTAACAGAAGAACACAACGCGACGTCGTGGTGTTCAGTTTTATTGGTTTAAAAAGTTCGATCTTTTTAAAATTAAAATCTATTTCTATTTTATTTTATTTAAGTAAATTAAAGATGGTGAAGAGTGTCAACGTGAAGGTGTTTTCACATACCTTCATACACCAAAGGATGTTGTAATGTAAGCGCATGCCAGTACTTCAGCTATGTAGAAGGCTGCCAGTGTCCGTGCAACGTATCTGTGTCCCTGGCAGCCAGGACGCAAGTTGGACGCTGATAAGCAATACATTTTGAGAAAATGGCGTCAAAACATGTAAAACCTATTCATAGTCAATTTGTTTGAGGACGTATGTATATCCATGTTTTCTTTTCTATTTTGATAAAAGGTATAATGAATTGAAAGCAGAGTGATATATTTAATGTGTTATTTACTAATAACTTTTTCAAATATTTGTGATTATAGTATAAATTGCAAAATATTGAAAGCAATTCGATATTAAATTTTTTCCGCACTTATTTAGTTTAGATAACTTGAAATTATTTTTAAAAATGTTAAGTAGCTGACGTATTATCAAAATTCATCAATATCCTCGAATCTCCTCTTGTGGGATGACACATTATTGCTTATCAGCATCCAGTTGTCATAACCATTGTGCTTGTAATGGCAGAGTCATTTATTTTTTATACCCAAATAATACAAACGCAAGTACTGTGTGTCGGCAGCGTGCTGCCAACAGGCTGTCGCGATATTCTTGTTTGTGTTCCATCCGCCCGCTCGGGACAACGACAATACAGCTTAATTATTCGTTCCGTGGTCCCATTTTAAGTTCAATTTCAAGAGCTGTTCAAACGAATAATACATTTCTATATAAAGCCTACGTCGTCTTTAAACATTCATTGAGCGAATCTTATTCGATATTTAATATTTTGCATGATTAATATATATTATATTTGTGTGCATTATTAAGGTTTACAAAATCAATTTAATTTCAGTACGTCGCTTCATTATGTTAGGAACAAATAAAAAATATTTCGGTCTAAATATGATAGCTCGTACATGCAAATTGCTGAATTTTACATGAGACACAAAAAAGGTCTTTTAAAGCTAACTGGTAAAAAATATGTTTGAGTTTTTAAATGATTTAGACTTAAGATATTGTAAGAAATATTATTATTTTAAATGTAAATTATTTGATTACCGTTTTCACTAAGAAAATTCATTTTTACCAAAATTGTTAGTTACGAGGTTATGTTAGTTACATATAAAGCAACAATACTATAATATATACTTGACAACTATTATTCATGATACTGAGATGAATTATTTTTAAAAAGTTTTTATTTAATTTCTTTCATATATTTGTCAATTTATATTTTTTAAAATAATAACATAACTATAATATGTAATGTATATAAATCGTCCGTATAATATATTATCAATATTATGATAACTTCTATCCATTTATGAATACCAACAATAATTGTAATTACAATTTTATCGTTTCCTACATTATAAAATCTCGATAACTTCCTGTATCCCGACAACAGACGGCACTGAGCGACGCTGGAACTAATCCTCGGCATTCAGAGGCCGATGCTTCACAATCAGATGTTCCGATAAATTCAATTACAGCGATTAAACCATTGTGCTGTTCACGCTTCGATGGTGATTTGTTATTGTGTAGTTTCTTTTTAATTTTTTTTTTTCATTAAAGTATACAATTATAAGATGTAATTAAACTTTTGCTTTATATAGATTTGTATACGTAAAAAACAATGTTTTAAAACAATGACAAGTATATTTTTTATTTTATTTTAATGGGATCGTTGGTGCAGATCAGAGATATTGATTTTTTTTTAATATCTTTTGGCTGTACTTGGTAAATAGGATGAAAAGTTATAAACCTAGAACGCTTATTTTAAAAGAGGACATGAGGACATTATAATTTTTATGATATAATATAGATAACTACTTATAGTGTTATAAAAATAGAGTAAATAAAACATAATGATCATTCTAGACATTCTAAAATTTATAATTCGATCTAATAGTCACAATCTTTGCTGAAAAGAAAATGATATTCGCAACTTTAATACAACAACGAGCGGTTGTCTGTCCATAATAATTTAGATTAAAAACAATCTTTTATAAATACATAATAAAAAAAGGAAATCTCTAGGTCATTTAAAATTATTGTAAAATATAATGGAAGCATTTTTTTTAGCAAATAAACTGTTCCGTGATTGTTTGAAATGCAAGGTCGATGAGCAAAAACAGTAGAATAAAAGGATAATTGAAGATACGAGGTGAATCATCCGGCAAATAAATAATCTTCGCTAAATGTTTTCCGTAAGAAAGCACGAAATAGCGTCCGCCTTCTATCAGGGCCCTGGCAGAATTACCAGCGATGTGGTGGTGTCCAACAACACTTGCTGAATCCGAGCATTTTCACAGACGCAATATGCCTAATGTTATATTCTATTGCTTATTGTGAAATAATAATTGTATGCATAGATAGTGTTGTTTGGGAATAAATGCAGTCTTTAACCTGTTGGAGGCCCTGCACATTATGATAATCGGGCTCCAATGACGTTGACAAAAGAAACTAGGGACCACGTCGATAATTGAGCTCTTGCTCAGTGAGCCCAGTTTGAAAGAGGTGTCTACATATATGGATTCCTTCTGGTATGGTATGGTTTCTTTCTGCAAGGAACAAGGATTTCGATTCTACGTTCTAGAACCAATGAACGCCAAATTTATATACGTAATAGTTTAAAGGCAATATAAAGGCAAACATTAGTAAACTAGAGCATAGTCAGTTGGTTTGCCAATTATGAACTTTGAGTTGCGGTGGCTTTGAGAGGTAGCACTTAACCTCGTCTGGCAGGAGGTTGGAAACTTCGGATCTGTTTGGATATGATTGAATAAGAAACTAGTTTATAGTCGAGATACGTTTTATTTTTTTATACCATTGAATTTCAGTATTCTTTAATGAATAACTGTACGCTTATAGAGTCACCTACATGTCTGTCTATGTTAGATGTTTTTAGAGCATTTTTAATAGTGTACAGTAATACTTGCAGTATATAGAATTACAGATACACAAACATGTAAGGTCCATATTTCGAATACTACTATACTTATGTAATTACGGTGATATCTTTTAGTCTGTATTATTGCAAAAAATATCAAAAAATATATGTAAAAAATCTTATAGTAATGATAACATTACTATAATTAATAATTAAAATATAATATTCTTAAAGAAAAAGCAAAAACAACACACACCGCAACATATCCACTGCACGCCGATAGAAAATATTTTTGGCGCGCAAAGATTTATGAGAATTTTAAGAGCATCATAAATACTTTATTCCATTATGATTGTACCGTCATAAAAACGTAAAACAGAGCGGTTATTTATAGTTTTCATATTTTTATGTTGTAATATTATTATTTTAAGTGTCAATTTATTTTTATTTCAATATAAAAACTATAATAATATTAAATATTAGTCATGGCGACCATGACATTGCTGTTTAATGTACACGTAAAGTTTTACAACTTCCTCGCAGCATGCGTAATAAAATAAAAAAAAAATGTATCTAGTGGAAAAAATATAAAGCCTGCCGACACGTCTTCGGCTTCGATTGATTTTAGTTTATCGACGATTCGTAAAAGAACTTTTGACGGCAAAAAAGTAGGTAAGTACCTTACTACTTGTTACAATTTTATTATTGTTACAATTAGTCTATTACGTTATAAAAATTAGACAGACAGACAATCAGACATAAATATAATAATTGACTTCGGTAACGTTAGTCTCTGTATGAATTATTTAACATTTAGTCTCTGTATGAATTTGGAAAAATTCATTTACTTCAATAAAAAATTCTCAATGGGACACTACAATTATATACGTATGCTTCTTGAATCTTCGTCTTATAATTTTTCCTCTAAGCGATATTAATTGCTTCGATTTGATTTGCACTCACAAATCGCAAAGTCATTTCCGTTCAGATGTTTCCTTAGCGAGTATCTTATGAAGTATGTGAAGCATCTAATGCAGCATGTAGACGTGAAGACACATTGATAGTGATACGCCTTGCCATTTGACCAGCTGTCTGAACAGTTTAGGCGTTTTTAGGGTTCCGTAGTAAAAAACGGAACCCTTATAGTTTCACCATGTCCGTCTGTCTGTCTGTCTGTCTGTCCGCGGCTTTGCTCCGAAACCCTTAATACCAGAAAGCTGTAATTCGGTATGAGTATACATATGAATTACGCCGAGAAAGTCGTACAATAAAATCTTAAAAATATTTTTTTTTCAGGGTGTCTTCCTTATGTGTTAAGAGAGACCAAAAATTTTTTTTCTCATTTATCCCATGTTGTGGGGTATCGTTAGACAGGTCTTTTAAAAATGTTATAGGTGTGGGAAAACCATTTTTCCGAACGACGCACTGTTTCCGAAATATTAAGCTTTGAAGTGTCAATTTTTCTTAGAGTCAAGTGTCCCCCCCCCCTCTACCCACTAAACTGCTGCGTCTAAAAATATGACAAAATTCACGATAGTGGTACATATAATGAATTTAAAAGGAAAATTATCACGGCTATGTGGGTTCTTATGGTTATCGAGTTATAGATGATCTAAGTAAAAATAAATATTTCACTTTTTAAAGCATCACATTATGTAAATATTAATAATTTTAAATTAATATATGAATTTAAATGAATAAATAAATAAATATTTAATAAGTTTAAATTAAAATAAAATATAAAATAAGGTATAAGACAATGTCTCAATAAAACTTGTCGCGAGTGATTCTGAATCACGCTTATGAAGTTTTCAATCAAATCTGCATAGATTTCATAGGCGCTACTAGATATGGATTACGTACCTATCTCTTATTCTCTTCTTAAAGAGAAATTAAAAATAATTTTATAATAATAAAAGGTTTAAAATTTTAAGTACGTATATTGTATAAACTGACTTAAAAAAGGAAATTCCCAGTTCGTCGTAAACTTTTTTACGAAAATAGGTACTCGAAGATTGCTTGACCGATCTTGACAATTCTGACAACTACGGAACCCTACATTGTGCGTGGCCCGACACGCACTTGGCTGATTTTATTATTGACTTGCCTTTTATTTTATAGTATAATTGTTATGCCTTACTTACCTATATTACATATTCAAATGTCATGAGTGAGGGTTTAACAGCGCGTAAGTCAAAATAAGCAGCTTTAAAGGAGAGTACAACTACATATTTTTTATGGACATACGCACTGTTAGAACTTCAGTAATTTATTAGCATTTCCCAAGTTTTTATTTAATATTTCACGTGAATTTTGAAATCAGGAAAACTACTAAATAAATGTAAGTAAATTGGTGATGTCCGGCGTTTGATGATGCAGGCGAAACTCGGTCGTAAGGATTTAAAGAATCTATTTTTTTATTGAATTTTATTACACTGCAAAATACCTCCAAGCATACGAATAAAAAATAAATATGTGGGAAGTTATTAAAATAAATAATTACTACTATGAGTATAACTCCGATTCCATAGGCTGACAGATGTTTAGGTGCAGCTCGATTAATTACACAAGACTAATTTGTAGTTCGCATTTGGCAAAATAATAGAATTATTCAGTGGGCCTCACAGCGATTTCTTTATTACATACTTTCTTGATAGCTATTAATTAGGTACCCATTTAATTAATTTACTAAGAAGCGACGTGCTTTACCCTCCTCTGATGCCTCACGCTACAATTAGTTCTAATGTATAAAGTCTTTTTATTACAACATCTTATAACATTTCCCCAAGGTCTGTATTTTAATCCTTGTGTTGTTGCAGGAGTAAAAATATATAACAATTTAGGTTCCACGAACGCCAGTGGGAAATACATCTTACAAGGTTAATAGTAATATCTACGAGGTAGCTGCTAACCAGATGGTCCGATTAACTCGACTTCTACTGTTAATAAATCTAAATACACTCTCTTAAATGCAAGCGTTAGTATTTTCTTCCTAATCGTCTAATTAACCTTCAGCGCCGTCCTCAATCCTGAAACTAAGCTAAGTCGTTTAACTTTCGCTCGCACTTGACCTACAATCACCAGCCCGTGCGTGCTGACGTCATCGTCTGGACTCCGTGACGTCACCTCCCCAGCCCCATTGGCCATCGGTTCTGATGGGATAGTCGCAACCTTCGTCATACCATTGTGACCTAATATGAATTCCACACGAAGACCAGAATAAAAATGCGTTATAACTAAACTTTTCTGTGATTTACATGCAATTTTTATGGAATAATAATTACTAAATATTATAATCAAAACATTTTGTATTACTATGCTATAATGGAAACATTTGGCAGTCGATTACTGTCCAAATGTATAATTTTGACTGTTATTGCTTTAATCATGGACAATTCACAGTCATCCGTTGAAGATTTCCGATACAGTAAGGTTTCCGATGAAATTTGGTGACGTTTATATGAAACTACTCTGAAACCTAAACTGGTAAGTATTCTATTAAGATAAGAAAAGTAAAAATACAAACTCTATCTATACAAGGCAAATTAAGATCGCTCCATTCTTCTTCTTCCCATCTTTATATGTACATAGTTAATTGAAAATATGTCATAGAATAGTTGAAAATATTCCTGTAAAAATTCTGGCTAATTGATAACAGCGGAGGGGGCAAATTTTTACTAAGGTACAGACTAGGTAGTCTAATTATTAAAGCTTGTATGTGGACTAGCTCGACCGGGGCAGTACCTCACACTCACAGAAGATCGGCGTAAAATGGGTAGCTAATGTAGATGCGTTTTGTACGGTGAGTGAGAAAGCCGGAAGATAATTCCTCCATTCTTTTCCTTACTTCCTGTCCCTTTTCATCTCTTATTCCTTCTTTAGCCGGTAACGCAATTGTGACTCCTTTGTTGATAAGTTGTTTGAGCCTAAGCTTGTGTGTTATCGAATTTCATTGGATAGTTCTCGAGTTTAACTTGGTTGTTTTTGTACCAAGAATCGTTATTTTAAAATATACATTGTTTGGTAAAAAAAAATAAATAATAATAAAACCGACTGAGAAAAAAATAAGTAAAAACATCGAAGTATGGAATGTAGTAGAATGTAATGGAAAACTAATTTGTACACCATTACACTTACTAACTTGTCCCCATATGTTACTTTGTTTGTACATTTGTATGCTACCAAGATACTCTCCCTACCTGCTGCTGCGCAGTCGGGTAATAACCTACATCAATATTATATAGAAGTTGAGAGTGTAACTTTGAATTTAGGTAGTAAAATCTGAAACTACTTATCCGACGTGAAATTTTATTTGTTAGGCAGTTTTTGAAGACGGTTATAGACCATACAACATCACACTACGAGTTTATATAAACACAGCTTTATACATTAACAGCTTGATAATCTATTTTGGGGAAATTTGTATTTCACTAACAATAATAATCATTTGCGTAGTAGCCGGGCTTGGATAATTCAGCCAATATTAAATAAAAGGTTGAAATAAACAATTTGTCCAATTACTCGGTCCGCTGGTGAAGGAGATCGCTCATATCAAGACCAGACAATGGAAACTGCACTCAACGATGAAATTAACCCCTAGTATATGTTCTCATTAGATTGAAAATTGCGAGTCGTTATGTTTTAGAGGGTACCTTGAATTATGTATTTATGGGCCATCAAACACCTGATTATTAGGAAATAACTCTAAAAGATGTATTACAAATATTAATATTATATTAATAGATTCAACAGTTCGAAGGCCTACTTAAAATAATTATATTTTTATAAAAAAATCAACTACTTATCATAGCTCTTATTCTTCTTTTTAAATCCGCCAATCCGACAAGAGCAGCGTTGCGAATTAATCTTCTAGCTATATTAAATAAAAAAGTCTTTCTAGACCAGTAGAATTTTACAGGCTGATTATGTACTGAACCATTTTAATCTGATAAAAATTAAGATTTTGTTTGTCTGATTTTATTTTTTTTCATTAAACAAACTCCTATACTATGATAGATTTAGACTATAAAACATTTAATACAAAAATAATACCCGCTCGCAGCTTCAACCGCGTGGTATAAAGATAAAAATCAGCGTAGATAAATTGTACATGCATAAGCGATATTATTGTAAAAAATGTATCAAAATCTGTTCAGTACTTTTTTAAGAGCATGATCAATATACACCCATCAATCCATCCTCACATACGTCCGCATATATTGTAGTCGTAGAATTATACTATGAGTCATGGTAGCGGGCAGTAACCTCACGCTTCATCGTCAAATGGAAATGTAGACAAGTACTGATACAAGTGAAATCACGATAATTTTATTAAAAACATAAAACTGAACCAAAATTTCTAGAAGATACTGTCGAGGAAAATATTTTTTATATATCGAAGCTGTTCAGTGTGTCACGGTAAATGGGCCGGCAAGGTCGACCACTAATTCGAGGTTCTTTTAGAGCAGTTTCTGTATCATTATCATTTTGACTCTCAAAATATATTTTGTTTTTTTGTAGTAAAGTAAAGTACAAATCGTGTCCGCGTAGAAAAGTGGCATTAATGTTTAATGAAATTAGTGATATTGAAGTACAATAAAATTGATAGTCGAAAACAAATAAGACACATCCACCTGCTCAGAAATGAAATTCAAGAAGAAACTGCAACAGATATGCATGTATTAGAATATGGAAGTTTAGATATATGGTAAAAGCTTTTTATACATATTTTGAATTATAAAGAATCTTAGTTGTTTTGTTGGTCTACTCTTAACTCTTCTTCAATCTTATTTACTAAACTTTGAACAATATTTACTATTTATTCGGAACATTTGGTAACAATGCTTACAAAGATTTAAATCTTTGAATGCTTAATGAAAACTGAAAAGTATATAATTATGCGTAGTGTTATTATTTACTGTGAATGTTATTAAATAGTTTCTAATATCACTATGAAAAATGATGAAAAACGTCATTTGAATTTAATTTTTGAATATTATGTATTCCCATTATTACAATACAGACCGAGTGTTAGTGATTAAAACTTACACGACTACGTTACACGGCGCGAGAAACACCAAGTTTAATTACTTTTAGAGAAATATGAAGTTTCCTTGCCTTCCATATTACAAAATGTTCACATAATTATATGAATAATATTTTCAGGCGCGAATCCAGCTAGGAAGGTTGTACAAGGCAGCACTTTTTCCCACTTTCCTCCAGATGTAACAGTACCAAGTATTATTTTTAAAATTTCGAGCATTTTACATTCAAAAATATTTCATAATTTTAAAATTTTATCAATCTTTTTATATAT
The DNA here is from genome assembly GCA_037950945.1 of Hypolimnas misippus. Classification (NCBI taxonomy): domain Eukaryota; kingdom Metazoa; phylum Arthropoda; class Insecta; order Lepidoptera; family Nymphalidae; genus Hypolimnas; species Hypolimnas misippus. The sequence goes on along the minus strand of JBBEEQ010000010.1, from coordinate 16,176,743 downwards.
TCTGTGCTTATTTTATTTTATTTGTTATAAAGCCAAAACTTTATCTTCTTTATACATGAAGCTTTTTAAAATAGGTAAAAAAATTTCCGGATATTCACTCAGCCCTCACCCTCTTTAAGTAAAATCCCAGATATTATTACACAGATATATTGTCTTAAAATCTAATATTTTTTGTCCAGAGAATTTTGCCATTGACCATAACTATATGTAATAAATAATAAAACATCTCGCATAATAGTGCGTGAACCCCAGAATTGTTTATGCATAATATATATGCCTAATAGATACACCGTGTGACGGCGGAGTACCCGCAAGTCGGTGTGCGGTGGCCGGTGTTAGGTGTAAGAGCCATTAGCGAGGCGTGTCTCAATTAGCGTCACGCCAGCGCCGTGATTGTGTAACACATGTCCACTCCTGTCACACGCGATGCGGTCACGCTAGGTTGTATAATATTTTGATGTTGTTAAGAATGATTGATAGGCTTTACTAATTGGATTGATCTTGACTTTGTTACATGCGATCGCTTTGAGTGGTGTTATTCTGTGATTTGAGTTGCTATTATTGCTCTTTGTTCGTAACGGAAGAGGAAGAGGAAGTTTTTTTCAGTACTGCTGATAGGTTTCATCGAGTTAAAGATGTTTTTTTTTGGTTCCTTGATATTTCGGATTGGTGGTCATTATCAATATTGTACTGTAACGGAAACTATATAACATTCTGTAATTTTATTATACATAATTTAAGGTTTAATAAAATAGTAATTAAGTATTTATGTTATTGTGTATAGAAGGTAAACGTAAAATTAAAATAGTATTTCGGTCACTTTAAGTTATTTGCATTATATTACATAAGATGTAATATATATGATAATAAATATAATAAGGGCCACAATAAGATTTTGTAATTATTTTGAAATAGCGACTGAATTTCGTATTATGTTCGTCGCGGAAACATAATATTTGAATTTTAAACATTACCCATATTAAAATTTGACATTGCGGGGTTTGATCTCATACTTCGGTAATTGTGGCAGATTTATGTCGATTAAGTCATAAGCGCAGCATATCTGCAGCATTGTTGATATGATTTTTGAACTTGGTCTAAACTCTAGAGCGGCTGAGTCTGAATTGGAATCTTTATAAAGTTTTGACGATTCAAACATTCATGTTACATTTTTTAATGAGTTAATTCGCGGAAGACGACACCATGGTTTATCAGATTGAAAGAAATGATAAGTTACTGCGGCTACAGGGTTGAGGGCACTTTACAGTTCACGGTGACACGCAAAAGTCCCTTGCAGCAGTCGCGGAGTGACGTAAGAAGAGAATGGATGTATTTTACGCAAGTGATTACCCTTGAACCAAAAAATGTTGCCGAATACATACATGGAAACGTACTTGAGATACATAAAATTACTTAAAGGCGGTTAAACGACGATTTAAATATTCTTATAAAATCTTTATGATAATTCTGTTTAAGTTTCTCTCTTTGTAAATAATGTATTGTATTAATATTTTCAATAAATGTCGATCTCGTTTCAAAAATTTAACAGTATTCTTCAATTCAAATAACTTTTTTAACAACTACATACATCCTTGGAATACAGTTAAAAAGTATTTAGGTACTCTCTGGATTTCCAGGGATAAGAAAATATGCAATAATTATAATTATAATGGTTAAATTCAATAATGAGAATAGATACAATAGGTATAAAGATCAGATCAACCCAACCAACATTTTAAATTGTTTTATTTGTTTAAGTTTTATTTATTATGGTTAATGATTTGCGCTCTTTACGTTTGTGGGATCACAAAAATTCCATCCACATATCCACAGACAGTTCTGTAAAAGTTTTATACACATACATATACATATAGATAAGCCTCGTATTTCGTGCCTCAAATCATTTCATCGTAAGCGAGTAGCGTGCGGCAAGGTCGCCGAACAGGAAGAGCCGCGGCGCGCGAGGACTCTTCTCGCTGAAAGCTGCCTCTTACCAGCTGTTTTCAACGAAACATTTGAATAAAGACGTCGTTTATCATACCCAATTAGCTTGATGAAATTTCAACGATTCAAATGAGATAGTGTTGTCGGAGAAAATTGAAATCCGAAAGACTAAGCCTCTTCCGCATTCTTATCCTTACTTCCTATTATTCTTCATTCCTCCTTACTTCATTTTGTTTTTATCCCTCATTCCTTTTCAAGTACACCTGATGCTCATTAGTTTGCTATGCATAAACAATCCTATCAAAATAATATAATAAAAAAATAACGAATAATAGAACAAGAAAGTAAATATAGATGATACAACGTCCAATAGAAGCTAAATATTAACTTTTGATATTTGATAAGACAGGATCACAGGACTAAATATTGCAGATAAAAGCAAAATCTTTTAAAACTGACACCATTAAGCAAATGAACAATCCCTAGTAAATTAACAAAATGAAGTTTTTTCTGAATCTTTAAGTAAGTTTTTGATTTATGGTTCTAATTTTTTTTTCACAAATGTGGATTATCACGGAATAGTGAAACAAATGATACTTAAAAACTCTTATAATTTTCCCTTAAGATATACAAATGTGAAATATAGTGTCGTTATCACCGTCGTAACAGGTAGACAAGTAATGAATATTGCGATGTCACGGACGGAAAATACAGCGGTCACGATTCACAACTTTGTTTCAATGTGTTTGTATAAAGTCATATTACAAACATTCTTCCAACAATGTTGGTGCTTAAACTATTATTTACTTTAATAGTTTTGGTAGTTGCCGGCTTACTTACAAAGGTAAATAATCTTTTGTATACAGTGTTATTCATGAAGATGGGTTAGTAAGAAGAAATCAGAAATGTATAAATAGATGAAGAAATTCGTTGAAAGGAACCATAAAAAAACTACATTACAAAACTCTACATAGATCAGGAATCTTATTTGGTCAAAATGGTTTATTTTTTAGTTTTTTTTTTTTTGTTTTATAACTTCTACTTAAAAGTAATAATGGAGTAGGTTGTTAGAAATAATACTGAAAAATTTTAAACATGTATTACAATTAAGAAGTGTATTTAAATATTTTTAGTTTGGAAGCACCCACGGAAATTTGTAAATTCGTAACATTTTTTTAAGTAAAGATAAACAATAGTTACCATGGAAATAGCTATCTCGGCAACAATCATTACGCAGAACAAGTCGTAGGTGTAAGAATTAGAATTAGAATAACGTTTGTAAAGTTTGCTCTCGTGAGCGATATAAAACACTTCTGTAACCTAGTAATAGATACGTCGTTATTAGTATGAATATGAGAATATCAAAAATAAGGCACTGACTGTCAACTATTTCAGATGTAAATCAACTTATGTAAATCGTTAGGAATGTTTGAGAGCAAAATATATAAGAGTAAATCTTGCCTAATAGTTACTTCATTAATTTTAAATAAATTAATATCGACACAGTCACATGGACATGCGGCTATAATTTTATAATATTTTACATTACTATCACTACATAGTATAAAACAAAGTCGCTATCCGCGTCTGTCTGTCCCTATGTATGCTTAGATCTTTAAAACTACGCAACGGATTTTGATGCGATTTTTTTTAATAGATAGAGTGATTCTTAAGGAAGGTTTATATGTATAATACATGCATAATATAGTAGAGAAACGCTGATAAATTTAGAGGTTTCTAATGTGATGTCGTAAATAAGCACGTTTTTTTACGCTTATATTGCAAACGCTGGCTGAACCCTACGAGATAGACCAAAATAATGTACTACAGTATTGTCCACCTTAAAAAGTTCAACAAAAAAATCCGCGATGGTATATGTCTAACTCTTAGGGATAACCCACCATAACCATTTTTTATCCTTAACTAAAAAATGGTTATTAACGAAGTGATTTTAAATAATACAGCATTAATCCTTATCCAATTAAGTACCTTAAATAAATTGTGCATTTATTATAGATCAATATGCTTTTTACAGCATGTAATTTAAGTGAATATTTCCGAAGATATTACAAATTTAAAATGCAGGGACGTAGTTATTGCGGCGCCGCGGCGGTAAGCGCGTCGATGGCCGCGCTTCGCCCTATAGCACATCATGATTTGCAGCGATCGCACGCGTTTGTCGGAGCTCTCTTGCGAGGAAAATATCAATCTATATCTATATCTATACTAATAATAAAACTCTAACGGGTCGCTGTCTGTACGTGGAAGATATATGAAAAAAAATATTATAGGGGGACCTTTACCAACGCAATATAACCCAAAACAATGATTTTTAGAATTCTTATCTGTTTGTCTGTTTGTCTGTTTATCTGTGCGTTTGTGCACGCTAATCTCGGAAACGGCTTATCCGATTTAGATGCGGTTTTCACTAATATATTGTAGTTAGCTTCACTTAACATTTAGGCTTTGTTTCATGTCAATCGGTCCATAAATAAAAAAGTTATGTCAATTTAAGGAATCACGTTGAACATTTTTTTGTGCTTATCACTAAATACATGAAAGTATATACAGTAATTACATCAAAAAATACATTTTTTTTATTTTTTCTCTGTCAGTCTATCCGTCTATCTGTTTGTTTCGACTAATCTCTGAAACGGCTGAACCGATTTTGATGGTACTTTTACTTGCAGTTAGCAAATGTTAGGGGATGTCCGTTAATCACGTGAGGCCCAGAGGAAAGGGGATGGAGATAAAAATCACGAAATATCACAAAGTCTAAAAGTTCTTTAAAACATTACGTGATTAGGCTACTTTTATTTAAAAATATATTTATTTTAACGAATAAAAGTAAAAAAGAGAATTACGCGATAACAAAATATTGTAGAAACCAATAAAAAAATGAACAATTTCCGATTTAAGAAGGGAAGGTATACATCTATACAAATAAATAAAATTGGTGTATCTGTTTGTAATTTTAAATAAATGCATAAGAAAGTATACACGGTACTTACAACAAAATTACCACTTTTTAAATTTTTATCTGTCCATCTGCCACTCAGTTTGTTTTGGCTAATATTTGAAACAGCTGGACCGATTTTGACGAAACATTCACTAGCAGAAAGCCAATGTTATAAGGAACAAAATTGAAACTAATGAAATAATGAACAATATCTGATTCAAATAGGGAAGATATATCTATACTAATATTATAAAGAGGAAAAAGTTTGGTTTGTTTGTTTGTAATGAATAGGCTCCGAAACTATTGGACCGATTTCAAAAATTCTTTCACCTTTGGAAAGCTACATTATCCCTGAGTAACACAGGCTATATTAAATTAAAAAAAAATTAGGGATGCTTACTAAAACTCTAATTATGTAATCCAAGGTGTAAAAAAATGACCTGAAAAATTCCTTACGTCGCGTGCGCTGCGAAAACTATTGATGATAGAACAAAATTATTTACTACGACTTTGCAGAACTCATCATTATCTACAAAAAGTGTCGCAACAGCATATGTCTAAATATTATAGTTATGTCACAGTAAGCGGTTTTTTGTTCTAAAAATTTAATTTATATGCCGCTGCTTGAAAAGGCTCTTTATTTGTACCTTGGTATTAAGCCTTATCAAAATAAATATATTACTTTATATTCATGACGGCTTCAATACCTTTTTATCACTTTTTGAATTATTCAATTCGGACATTTCATTCGGAAGATATCACGAGTTTAAAAATGCAAGTATTAGAAAAAAGTCGCGTGGTTGCCGCTCACCGCGCGCAGCTAGCCAGCATGCGATGTAGGCTCCATGTAAGCGTCACTGGGGTACGGGAGAGAAACAATGTAATAAAATAAAGTGCCGCGAGTACATTAATAAAAACTATGAATAAAAAAAAAATCATTAAAAAAAATTCAAACTTCCTTTATAATTTTACTTTTTTTTTTAAACCCGACGCAAAAAAGAAGGGTGTATGTGTGTGTGTGTGTATGTGCCCGTGCGAAGCCGGGGCGGGCCGCTAGTACATATATAATTTAGAAAGAAAAAAGTGACATTGCACAAGAAAAACAAGTTCTTCCGTTATGGAAAACTTTTTTTACGCTCTAACACTTGCTTACAAAAAAAAAAACAATTAAAATTTAGTTTTAATGAGTTTTTCTACTAATCATTAATCTTCTTCGTAAGATGAGATTAGTAATATCTTACGAAAAAATACCTTTCATTAAAAATAAACCGCTTTAAACGACTTGATGTTTAGGTTTACAACTAAAAATTTTTATTTAACTAGGTGCGTCGAAATTAAAAACATATCAGAAATTTCAATGAATTATGTTACAAGTGTAATTTTCACCTAATAGTGTTTTATTTTCAGGTTCAAGTTCACTTTTCACCACACAATTCTACAAACACCTATATATAAAGTTGATGACTTTGTTTGTTTGAACGGCATTCCGTGGAACCAGAAGTCCGATTAGAAAAATTATTTTAGATAGTTTAGCAATATACAACTAACTGTAACCCACACTGACCACACACAGGCTGATTCGATAGAAAAAGACAACTCTCACAAAAAGTTACTATAGCTATCGCGAGTTATAAAGCCGAAAGTCTACACACAGATCCTTATTCTTACGTCTAGTCCCTTTTTGCATAGCATTTGACTCCTCCGGTGCCGCGGTGCTGCAAATATTCAGGGACGGCGGTGATCTTACATCAGGTGACCCGCCTGCTCGTTTTTATCATAAAAAGGGTAATCGGGAAATACCATAAGTCAACGCAAGTGGAGCCATGAGAAAGATCTAGTTGTTCATCGCTGGATACACGCGCGAGCTTGATTACGACAGCGTTCGCCATTACACAATTAAAATACCGAAAATCGCGTGTAAGCGACTATTCCCACACCAGAGCTAGGGTTGGCGAGCTACTTTTATACCTAGAAACCATTAAACTTTTTACTGGTTACTTAAAATTGTGGCACTAAGTTTTTCAGGGAAAATTACAATCCATTATTTATTTCTCTCATGAGAAGGTTACAAATAATGTACACGAAGTAATGTAGGTATATACGTAATTATTTATACGTTGCGTACGTTATAATTAAAAATACTTATACTGGTATTATGACTATTTAAGTAATCATACAATAATATTTTAATAACGTTATTAATTTCTGTTCATTTTTATTTAGTTAAATTAATTGTGTTATGTAATGAGCATATGTGTATATTACACGACGATACTGGCAAATTTCATTTAATACAATACATAAACGAAAATATTCGTTGATTTCGAATGTAATTAAAAGGCCATCTACATTTATATATTAATTTTTAACAACATTCTAGCAATTACACATATTAATATTTAATTCGCACGTGTGAAACATGCCATATGGCTGTACTGTAGTGGCCTTCGAATTGAAAACAGATGATAAAATAATTGAACATAGTAATGTCCGTGACTGTTTTGATTTTACAACCGAATTTTAACGAATAATGATTCCTTTGTTTAATACGCTTTAATTGACATAACCTGTAACTACGTGCGTCAGTCTATAACTATGTTTTAGGTAGAATTACACTTATAAATTTGCTCTCAAACTTTAAAAAAAAATTATATAAATTATTTCTCACTGCCTTACCGTTAATGCCATATTTTTTTCCCGACTGAGCAACGGAATGAAGAGTAATGTGTTTATCAGTCTGTACATCGATACCTCCCACGTAAGTTATTGTAAGCCACAAAATTGGCGTTAGCGTTTTTACTGAATACTAAACGAATTTGCATTGCTTAATGCATTGAAAGTGAAAAAATACCGAAAATCTTTTTTTTTTCAAGGAAAGTTACAACAAAATACGCCTGAAAAAAGGCGTATTTTGTTGTAACTTTCAAACTAAAACGGATTAAAAGTGCTCTACTGTAAAATTGTAATTTTGGGGTTACAACAACTTACGTGGGAGGTATCGATATGTATGTGTGTGATATTATTAAATGACTCGTCGTTTGATTCGTCATCAAGGCGGAAATGTCATAAAAAGCGTAAAAATTTGGAAAAATCATAATGGCCGATTATCGCTCACGAGAGTAAAACTTACGAATATAATTCTAGCCTTAGAAGTTGAATTCGATTAACTTCTAATAGTCATATCTACTAGAAACGTAAAAAGTGTATACTGATGAGTGATGACAATACTATAATTTAGTTTCACAGAACTGATTAATGGTGGGTTCAGAGTGAATCTCGAATGCAGTATTAGTGAATATAGGTATTGACGACAAATTGTTATTACCTACTAATACATGTTGATCTAACTTTATAGATATCATTTTCTTTCTAAATAGATTACTTTTTTTGTAAAAACAATACAAAACAAATCATTGTTCTCATATTTGAGCGATTTACAGTCTCAGCTCCGGTCAGCCCTATCGCAAGTAACTACGGAGAGCACACGCGAGAGGGCGCGGGGTCAGTGCGCTGATCGACCGACAATTTAACGTTTTTTCACCATCACGCTTTCGTACCTTAATCTTAGAAACCCTTATAAAACATTAACAGCAATCGTTTGTTGAAATTCTTAATATTTTATGTGTTCTTTTATATCAATTAACTAGCTGTGCGTCGCGGTTTCGCTGTCATTTCGGCAGTCGCTTACAAGAACGGAGAAGGTTCTAAATACGTCGTAGACTTTTACCGATTACTCGAAAACGGTGGACTGATTTCATAAATTCTTTTTTTTTTGTTTGAAAGGAGAATTTTTATTAAAATAACCATGTCATTCAAATGAACGAAATTACGTGTTTTGTTTTGTGATCAGTTCCCATTCTTTTAAAAAGTCTTTTATAGGTAGGATAGTGATTTATCAAAACTCGCTGTCTAAGGACCAAAGCACATACACACATTACGGCGCGATCTCTTAACACCTTAACACTATGCGACGTCGCAACGTGATTTTTGTTTGGTTTTTTAGTGAAAAAATTATATGATCGTACCAAAAGACCTTATGTATACGGAGAAGGTTAGGGGTTTAATCTCCGCTGTTCCGATGCGGGTTGACTGATATACCGACGTGTGTTATAATTTCTCCCGACCCATTCAGATTTCATTACAACGGTTTTTTTCACTGCCAAGTCAAGATAAAGTTATAATAAATAGACAGTTATCTTAAACTCGCTAGTGCTAGCCGGAGTTTGAATCCATGACCATTTCATTTTTCATTTCATTTATTTGAGCAGAAAATGCAAAAATAGTTTTACACTAGGGACTCCGCTGCTTATTCGATGTCACAAAATGTTGATAAAACAGTTATTTAATTTTTTCAAAATAATAGATACTATCTAAGCTAACTCGTTTCGCACATATTTTGAATTCGGTCACTAACACTAGGCGTGCGATGGGTTATCAACTAATTTATTCTTGCTTCGTATCACGAAGTTGAAACTTTAACAACCTAATACGTTATTCCGGAGAGCGGTATGTTCATTAATTAAAGCTAGCGCGAAATTAGATGGCTACATAAATGCTATTAGCCATTTTATGTATGATTGTATACTCGGCACAGTTTGGCTCATTTCGGGAGCGAGGTCGGCAGGGACGGCCGAACGACTTTAATCTGAATACCCCTTTGTTACATCACAATTCAGACATTTTTAATGTCCAATTAGCGTAAAGTGTAATTTATCATGTAAAGTGATGTCATCTTTATATTTTGGGCATTCTTTAATATATATCTATACTAATATAATAAAGAGAGCGTGTATGTGCAAAGTAATCTCCGGAAGCACTGAGCCGATTATACGTAATATTTTAAAACAAAACGTACACTAACGTTAGCGAAGCCGCGAGCATACTAACCTTAGAGTGTTTTGGTGTTATGTTATCACCGGTTCTAGACTCCAGTTTACTTGTAATTATGAATTTATTTACGAGAGCTATATATTCTAGAGAGAGAGAGGGTGCGTACTGCCGATATATTTAGTAACTAATCAACGAGGTCCATTGACAAAATACATTAATATTGACTTTTATGATACATTTCTTAACAGTTTGAAGGCGCTAGTTCCAGGAAGTTTCAGTGAGAATTATACTTTTTTGCGTAACGTAGGCGGATCATTGACAAAGGATATACGTTACACAATAGTTTCCCTGTCCTCGACGCGCGATGATTAAGGGTATTAAGCGTTGCGTCGAATCTTTAGATACACATGCTTTAAACGTAAATTAAAATAAAATTTATCTGAAAATTTCGTATTAACGGTACTACCTGATGTATTAACATATTGAAATAACACAACACTTTGCCGATGTTTTAGGTCATCACGTTCTGTGTGAATTTTCGTCAAACATTACATATACATACATATACATACACATATGCATGTACATATGAATAAAAATAACTTGCTGAGTGTATGTAAGCAAAGTACTTGAAAACTGTATATACTTTGTAATTCATTTTATGCTAGTAATTATCGGGACAAGGTCTGTATGAAAGTAAATCTTTTAAAAACTTCACGAGAAAATAAATGATTTGGGTTAAAAAAAACATTAAAAAAGTGAGTACCTAAATTTAAATTAGTACTCTCGCGTAGAGCCACGACGGGCAGTTGGTATGAAATACATATATTATAAGATATTATACATTTTCTATATCATCTCTATGTTTTGACATCCAAACTATAGTAAAAGTAAAGTAAAATACCCCGTAAATTTCCCAATGATGGGCAAAGGCCTCCTCTTCTATTAAGGAGAAGGTTTAGAGCTTAATCCACCACGCTGCTCCACTGCGGGTCAGCGGATATACAAGTGTAAGAATTTCTTCCGGTACATGCAGGTTTCCTGATAATGTTTTTCATCACCGTCGAGCTCGAGATAAATTTAAACATAAATTTAGCACTTGAAAATTCAGCGGTGTTAGCAAGGGTTTGTACCCGCAATCGTCAGTTGATATCGACGTGTTCTAACCACTAGGCCGTCTGGGCTCAAATAATAACAATGATTCAAAAGATATATCTTCACATAAGATTTTTCTAAAATCTAGACACAAGCGTTCTGAACTTTGCTCGTCATAAATAAACCCGGGGTTCTGTCTGCATACCAGTCGGATCACACAGGCAACAGGTTGGGTGAAAAACATTTACGTTATAAGGTAATTCTGACGCTATTTCGGTATTCGGTTAATTCATCATGTTTACAGTACATCTTGTACTGGCTAGCTTAAGAGCGTATTGATTGATGGACGCGCAATTTTATCTTATCTTCTTGGATTATAAATGAAAAATTATGTGAGGATGGATGGATAAAATTCAAAAAGATTATAAAGAAATGTTTATGTGCTAGATGCTACGATATTAAAGATTTTGTAGATGGTGTGTGCCATTTGTATAAGGCGATCGCTTCCCGGCTGTCATTATAAATTTTAAAATATGTAAAACTAATTTTTTATTGTTGAAAAAAAAATATTAGGGGGCCTGAATTATTTTTCGAATAAAGTGATCAATTTGTAGCATTTTTTTAATAAAAAGCTTTAATTAACGCAAATGAAATAACAGCGGTAATCAATACGCCGGCGGGCGGTGTGTTTCGCGTGAATGAAGCTAATATTTTGGAATGAAATACGGCAGAATTCTAGGCGCGGTTTTGACGTAACTCGATAGCTATCACGGCCAAACACAGCTCTCAAACATTTTAAGGCAGTGAAAATGTCGAACTTAATCAATTACTATTTTATATATTTATTTGTGAGCCGCGTCGAGCCGGCGAGCCGAGATGGACTAGTGGTTAGAACACGGCGATCTCAAAAGATGAACGCGGGTTCAAACCCCGGCTAGTGCCGCTGAGTTTTCAATTGCTTTGTTTAAACTCATCTCGTACTCGGCGATGAATGAACGTGTCGGTTGAATTTCTGACACATGTATATTAGCACCGAAACAAATATAAATAAAAAAAAACCTTATAATCTTTTTTATACAAATAGATGTATATAACTAAAACAAACCGCTTTTCTCTGAATCAACTTGTTTTACAGCGATCATTTTATTTTCCACATTTTAATTTTACATTCGCCAAAAAGCATATCGGAAAATCCACAAACAATGGATCTTTGTATGGCGCTAACAAAGAACAGCCGCTTCACAATTTCGCCTTCAAACACCATACACTATATCATTCGAATTTCACCTTTAAAGTACACAAAATAAGAGTCGAAATAGTGCGCCAAGTGTAGTTCATAAACACATGTAAATACGTAAAATTGAATTAGTGCGAAACCGGAACCAATCCCATGCAAGGTCGGCGGTGAACATTCAAAACCATTATATCTGGCTTTTATGATATAGAGATGTTTGAAAGCTCGCGGTGAAGTTCATACTGGCTTGAGGAATATAAAGTTATACTCATAATGAACTAAATTACAAACGTAAGCAACGGACTATTCATATGAGTCTCCTTTTGTATATTGCTTTCAGTTTTATCGTTTTTAAATATGTATTATTTTTGAGATTAATATAAATTCATATTTATGTCAAAGCGACGCTAGAACTATACTAAGTTGCAGTTCATGTGTAAATCTTAGATCTAGCGATATGCCGTAGTTTTATTTTACAAAAATATTATCCAAATTTTTGGTTTTACCGATGACTTTGCTAAAAATTTTCTTTTACAAATAAATCAGCATTACCAGTCAAATCGTTCTTAAGTGATAATTTTTCACAAATGCAGAAATTTATTTGTTATTTATTATATATAGATCAATCGTGAAAGTGTCATAAGATAAAGTGATTATATCTTACAAATAACAAAATCATTTATCGAACTAGTGATGTAGTATGTAAACAAATAAAAAATAACAATGTTTGTATGAGCTTTCCAAGGAATATTCAATCACCGAAATTGTTGCTGTGTTTACAATGGATCGCCTACAATATTAGATTGAATGGACTCGGTTCCTTAGTAGCGGCAGGAACACGTGGCGGAAACGCTTTCGGTAAAGCCCGGTTTTCCGATAATGTCAGTGTACATTATTTGGCAGCCGCATTGTAACACCGAGCGAGTTCCCAGTCAAAAAATTGAAAAATGCGTCTGATACGTGTTGGCTCGCCATATTAATCAACAAAAGTGTATTTTTTTACCGACTTTTAAAAAGAAAGAGGTTCTATGTTCCGCTGTATGTATTTTTTATGTCTGTTCACCGATTTCTCAGCCGATTGTGGACCGATTTCCAAAAAAAAAAATAAGATTATATCTAGCTAATTTTTTGCATGGTTTATAAAAACTTTTTTTGTGTGTGTGTTATATAATACCGCCGTCATAACCAAACCAAAGCTTAACTACACAGACATGATCGACAAGGTATTTGGCTCGCTACTTGAATGCAACATTGTTTTTCCTCGCAAAAATGCTCACCTCAAGTGATCTTAACTGACGTTGTTTGCATGCTCGGGTGATGGATCCGTCGGTTTATATTGAACTGCAGGAAAAGCGTTATTGTGAAGGGAATCGCAACAAATTTTGATATATCGATGAGAATTTTCCGTGAGACTGTACTAAATGTAAGCGTTGAGCTTTATATGGCGTCTTATCTCTCTATATATAACCTTAGTCCGAATCAAAACCAAATAATAGTTCATTTTTACACCAAATAAAACTCTTTCATCGATAATGAATGACTATCACAATGTGGGTGCTCATGTCGTGTCACCACATCGTAATTAAGTTCGTACTTGTCGAGCGTCCATCCATCATACCAGTGCTTCAGCCCGTACAGGTCAATCGGCGGTCGGCGCGGAAGTCTCTATTAGCGGCGAGGCGCGTCCGGCCGCCGCGCCCTCCTCGCTCAAGGATATATTGGTTTTAACTACTTACTTATGCAGATGAACTTAACGACAATTATGCTAATAGTATCGTTAGCAAATAATACATATTAAAAATATTGATGTTTCGTACAAATGTTTTTGTCTCCTTGAGGTCTTACATATATTACAAAGACGCAAATAAATATTTTTGAAAGTCTACTGAGATTGTAATTGTGTGATGTTATTTGTTTGTATAATTGTATATATTATTTAATAACTCCTCATATGTTCAAATCCTTATAACGGTTTAGGCTGTAGAACGTGCCGAAGAATTAAACATTCGCGTTTCTTTTCCATTTTATCTATATTTCATTAAGTCTCGGTTATTTTCTACTGTTGTTTGTTATAAAAAGAGCAATTATACTCGAAACGGTAGCGTCACCCAGTTTTTCTTTTATATCCGCCTTTTACCCGCTATATTTGACTAATACCAGTTTTTGATAAGCTAACCGGTGGTTGAAACTAGACTTATTTGACTGCTAAGGAAGAATTCCATTATAACAAGCATATCGAATTTCATTTCATACTCGTAACAAAGAGATGACCACTTACATGATTCGGATACGCATACTTGATGCAATAAGTATACGAGTCTTAGCGGCAGACCGACAGACATCTTGGGATTTTTCAAATTCACCCTTAGAAAAAATTTTGTCAAGTATAACTCCTATTTAGATAAACCTAGAAAAGGCATCCAAATCAGTACATCCAAATCAGTAAAACCGTTGTCCATTTGTATACCAAACTCTTCATAAGGTAAATTGTTCACACTTATGATCACTACACTTATACATTGAGAATGCGATAGAGGAGCGTTTATATCATATTCTTGTACGACGTGCTTCCAAGTTAACTTTAAGCTGGAAATTTTGTGACATCTATATATAGCCGAACGTTCGGGTCTACGACAGTGACAAGGAAAGTGAGCATATGTAGAAGTAAAAAATACCCATTTTAGATCACTTTCGTGCCTCTACTACTGTTTACAATTCCTTAATTGGGGTGGTTTTATGATAGTAAAAAGGCTGTATAATTATATACCTCCGTCTGCCATGGCCTAATGTGCTACACAAAACTAGTAATGTAGTGTAAACATTCATTCTCTTCGATGCCACAGAAGTCTTTAGCTAAGTTTTTGTCGCAGCACGCGCAGCATGAGCAATATCTAAATGTAAATTCGGTATTAATATCGGATGTCAACAAGAAAATAATATGTTTATGTAAGAAGTCACCTGAGTCGAGATTTAGTAAACATTGTGGTTACTTGCACCTGTGTCTAGTCCTATCACATTTCACTCTGCCGTCACGAAATTGTAACAAAATAAGATACTCATGAGTTACAAAATGAACTGTAAATATTACTTTATCTTTTCAAAAACTTATGGACTAATTGTGAAAAACAATTGTTATCAACGTATGCAACTTTTCGACAGCTAACGCTGTTTTGGTACAAAAAATGACTCATAAAACTAGCTCCCAAATTACTTCATATACGGTAGTTATTTCATCAATTTAAAATCGACTCAATACATCATTTGATGGGGTGTCCATCCCATAAAGACACGTAATCACATAAAGACACCTATCATAATCACATAATACATATCATAATTTGTTAACAGTAGTTTTCTTAGTCACTTAGACCTGCATTTTATAAAACTCAGGCACGCTACCGGACGCCAATTATCCAATTCTATCGCCCTGGATCTGGTCAGTATGAGTATGTGTATTTACTTTGATAAATAATAACTTCTTAGTAAGGTCAGGGAAAACAAGTTTAGTCATGATAGTTGCAAGCCAGGGAAACCCGTAAAGTGTTAGATTTATACCTTACGCTCACCCCGTGACCTCGCTTACCTGTACTTTGGTATTTGGAATATTTAACTGATTACTAAGACGATTTATTCTATAATATATTCTGTTTTATATTACATTCGTTTGATATTCATTATTGAAGTAAAGTAGGTAAAATATATCAAAAACAAACATTTCGTAGTAAATTACGTATAAACTCATTAGAGTTCTTAAAAGTCTCGATTATGGAATAACAATATACTTATTGTATCAACACGATGTGGCACGTGGCGCCTCGGCGCCGAGCGGCTAGTGTTGCCAACTCCATCTTTCAATTAACAGGATAAACTGAGATTTATCCTGCGAGCTCAAAGATATAAAGACTCACAGGTTAGTATGAACAACACAATGAAAGCTTTCACTTAGATCTCATCTCATTCTCGTTCGTTTGTAGGTCGTTGGTACAAATAAATGATAAGTAAATACAAAATTTTTTGCATTACGACAGCGACGATTGAAATACTCGATTCGTCTTTGTACGCAAATTTCAACTGCAACAAACGATATAATACAGCTATTCCTAGATATGTTATAAACTCATAGTTTTTGGTACCCAGAATACCGACCACTTTAGACAACGTTGCCAAGCAACCAGCTAGCGACTGAGTGAGACAGGCGAGAGTATCTAGACGACAAGTCAGTTGACGACCTTGTCAAAGTAGTTAATAGGCTTAATAGATACAGGTGAATCTATGGTTATAAAATGTAATTGTATACAATCAACTGAGACGGTCCCAGCCTCCCGCGTGGTGCTCGTAGTGTTTGTAAATCTCTCCCACTTGATTCGTTCCCGATATACATACGCCGGCCTTCGCCTCCATCGCGCGGCTCAGCTTAACCTGTTTATTCACGTTTCGATTGCTCTCAAAGATGTCTTACATTGTGATCAAAATATTTGTAACAAAAGTTTATTTAGATAAAAATACAAAAAAATGGCATTCCTCATAAATATATATAATATGTGAAAATTAAATCTCTAGTATGAATAACTGTAGACAAATAATTAATTAAAACTAAGCGCTAAGTAAAAATAAATAGTACAAAAATACAGCTATTTATAACGCTAATATGCAATATTGTGACAGTTGGTCATATTTTGATAGCGATAGTGTGGACTTGTGAAGTAAATAGAGGTAATAAAGGAATACCTGGGGTCTTATTACGAACTCATACTGCCAGGCAGTTTACGTAAAATAAACTGCCTTGCAATTTCGTATCATAAACACCTACGAGCAACTCTAGCCGGTCACCGCTCACGTGTCAGCTGGACGAGTACTGCCTGGCAGGGATTGTATTACAGGCGTACATTTGACATTTAATTTTGATGTTTTAGCGGCCATATTGTAATCAATGAAAACCAGTCAGTTTAAGCTGCGACAGAGTGGCTTGTATTGAATTGTTTTACCTTTTTTCTATTTCATTTTAACGTTTTCTTTTTTTTTAAGTACCAAGTGACGAACTTTAGACGCTCGACTTCTTTGAAAGTGACGTTGCTCAGCAGAACGCTGGTTCGAATATTGCTCGCGAATCAATGTTAATGCGCGAGCATACGCCAATCACACCTTACTACAAGACTTCATTATTTACCAAATGAGTTAAAAGACCTATCACCTACTTTTAGTGCTCACGATGACGACTAGTCATGCACATTGTCTCTAAATTTACGCAGCTGACCCAATGCGTCGCGTGGCGACTGTAGAAATGCGAAATGATAATTTACAGTCCTCCATTTCAGGATTAGAGTGACCGGAGATGTGTTAAAGGATGCATTCAGGATATGTATCCATAACAGATGGTATTTAACAAATAGTCCGTTTTCATATTTAATATAACGAGTCGTATCGCGATAACTAATAGTAGTAATACCTTTTTATTGCCCGATTTCTTACCGAATTAAGATGGCGCGGGTGGTGATGTGAGGTGGCGTGAAGATACCTATCATATATATAGATATATGTCGATCACGAGCTGACACATATTCAGGAGGTACTAAAACGCAATGGATATAGGGTAAGTGATAGTATTAGACCACGAGGTAGGAAGGAAAAACAACCGGAGGTTAGCCGTCAACCAGCATTTCTGCCATACGTCAAGGGAATAACGGACAAAGTTGGAACGATATTGAAGAGTTACTCCATCAAGACCGTATTTACCCCCTTGACAAAAGTCTGTAAATGCTTACGCACGCCGAAGGATGTCATCCCTTTTCAAACGCCGGGTGTATACAAGATAAATTGTAGCTGTGGCACTTCTTATATTGGCCAAACTAAACTTACCATAGCGGATAGGGTCAAAGAACACATAGCGGCGGTGAAAAACAGACAGACAGAAAAATCCGCAGTGGCTGACCATCTTTTAAACTCGGGAACAAACCATTGGATTGAGCTTCATGACCCAAAGGTTCTCTCGACTGTTACTACTATTAGTTATCGCGATAAGACCCGTTATATTAAATATGAATAATGTTAAATAGTTCAATTTTAATGTATGCGTCAAAATTAGGATGTATATATTATTCTTCAGTATTTGGTACCTATAGAAATGTGAGAATGGGTATGGTAATTTCTTGTGCTTGTAATAATTCTTAACTAAATCATTTGAAGGATATTGAGACGGAGTTATATCGCAATATTTATTGAGACATTCTTGCGCACATACAACACACAGTTGGTACATTCAGTTTTGGACAAGCTGTAACTTTTGAATTGCGAGGAGCTGAAAGAGGTCGAAATCTGAATATTACCATTATTGTAATCACTTAATTTTCAGCAACACGCTAACGGATACGATTTGAGAACGTATGTGTTTAAATTTGCAATTATATTTTTAAGCAAATTAATTGTATTCGTTAACACAGAATTAGACACGAAACTCATTTTAAAAATGACCTTGATTAAAACAATACTATTAATTGTACGAGTTGCATCGATTAATATACTTAATAACGATTAAATGCCAAACGAGTATATGATCTAAAGAAAAATTACCTCAGATTTCATCTGTTTTCAAGCAATCTAGTACTATGTTTTCAATAAAAACACTTCCCCATAGTAAGCATACCACAAATATACAAATAATACAAATATAAATACGACAAAATTATAGATTAGCCTTCTCTATTTGACATTGAAAACGTTCACATTGAACTACATATATCATCGACAGTCGGTGCATGATTTGTTTATAAACATCTAGGAGCGGGAATGACGAGACGTCAGTTCCAGATGCGCGTGCGCCGACTACGACCCTGCCCTGCATTAGTGACTTTGTATAGCACTCTTCAAATAACTCGACCTTCCTGAAGTTCGCACAAGATGTGTACACTACGACTGCTGAAAATACTAACGGCAATTACAGCGTGTAAGACGTTGCTTGTAACTAATTTCAGATAGGTCGAGTTGTTTGAAAAGTACTATACGAAATGAAAAAAATAAATTGTGCTCTATATCTATGTAAAAGTAAAAAGTAAAGTAACAGCCTGTATACATTCCACTGCTCGGCAAAGGACTCCTCTCCTATTAAGGAAAAGGTTTAGAGTTTAATTCACCACGCTGCTCCACTGCGGGTTGGCGGATATACATGTGTCAGAATTTCTCCCGGCACATGCAGGTTTCCTTACGATGTTTTCCTTCACCGCCGAGCTCGAGATGGATTTAGAAACAAATTTAGCAATTGAAAATCAGCGGTGCTAGACAGGGTTTGAACCCGCAATCATCGGTTGTGATCAACGCGTTCTAACCCCTAGAACATCTCGGCTCATATATCTATGTAATTATATATGGTATTATAATACTTAAAACTTGGGACTTGAGTCTATATTTTGTATAGAAACCACGAAAGAAAGGCAGCGGGCCTTTTTTACATTTAAATCCAGACATTTTATTGCTTTACAAATAATAATTTTAAATCGTTATGTTATAACATTTATCGGCGTAGATTAAGTGGACTACCAAAAGTCACATTCAAATTGCGGTCAGTGTGTTCAATTGAAATCTATTTCCAGTTAGCCTTATCTAAATTACTATCGTAAGCGATTCGTTATGATGTTGATTAACTTGAATCGATACTTGTAATGAGCATTCTAGTGAATGATTGAAGTACAATACGAGGTATACAATATGATAGAGAACTAATTTGATTGTGTGTATTTAATTCACTAGGAATTTACAACAGACCGAGTCAAGTGTATGCCAGTGTTACTCAGTAAGGGTTCCGTAACATTGTAGAAGAAATTTACTAAATATATACTTTTTAAATACTTTTGTATGAGCCGACATGGCCTCTTGGTTAAAACACGTCGATCTAAACCAATGATTACGGGTTCAAATCCTAGCTAGCACCGCTGAGTTATCAAGTGCTAATTTTGTGTTTAAATTCATTTCGAGCTCGGCGGTGAAGTAAAACATCGTGAGGAAACCTGCATGTGCCGGGAGAAATTCTGACACATGTACTCGTATATCCGCTAACCCACAGCGAAGCAGCGTCGTGGATTAAGCTCTAAAGCCTTGTCCTTAATAGAAGAAGAGGCCTTTGGCCAACAGTGGGACATTTACAGGCCGTTACTTTACTTTTACTAAATACTGTATTGTGTAAAAGAAACAAGTGAAGCGCTATAATTCATGGAAAAATTTGTAAAGTGCATCTAGTACCAAACCGGATTTTATTATTTGCTGTAATCGAAAATAAGGTAATTGATACTGTCTACTAAAATTTAGGTATCTGTTTCCAATTTTTGGTACATAAAAAAAACTAACAATGAATACGATCAAGCAACTTTAGAATGCTATATTTATACGCGATAAAACTACAAAGTCCAAAAAAAGTTTATGCAATAATTTCAGCCGACTACAGTAGTACTCCGAGCGTATGTTTAATACTACTGTTTAACATCAACATCAAAAGCACAGTATAAAAGAATATCGTTATTATACATGTGTACTCTCCGCGAGAAGCGCAGTAAACAAACAGTGAAAAAATCGTGAAACTATTGGCGTACACTTATGCGCGCCTCAGGTAATGCTCACCATTCCGGAATAAATTTCAAATTCACGGTCAAGATACGCGGAATAATTTCCACGGTTGCTGAGAGACGCCGCATACGCTCGTCTTGTAGCGAACGAAATCACCTGCGACTCGCGAGGCGCGCTCAGAACAGACGTCTTGTTTACATTCTGGCGGTACTATTTTTTAAAGTGTTTACTTTGCAATTTGTAGTTTAATTTGTGTATGATAGGTACAATTTTGTTTTATTATTGCGATAAAATGTTTAATTCTTTTTCTTTCAATAAATAATAAATATTTTAATTTTTTTTAGTAGAGCCTAGCTGCAGGCTGTAACCCATCGACTAAAGCTCGTATGCAGGCTTACGTCACCGTAGCAGTAGTACTACACTGTCACAGAAAATTGGCATAAAGTCATTAATAAAAGAACTCGTTAGTCGTACATATGTAAATGAATTGAAAATTAAATATAGTGAATTACGCGGTCATACGTACACGAGCGTAGTAACGAGTATTTCGTTAAATTATTTGATGTTTAAGGTATGTTTAAAGATGATCAATAACTTTTTAAATAGACTTAATATTTTTTTTTCAGTGAATAAAAACACGTTTAAATGGAGACCTTGTATTTTCTATGACGAAACTGTAAATATTATATGGGTTAAGACGTTAATCTACGGAATGTTACATTTGCACATTGCATTGATAATTATGTACTATTATTGATAATCGAGTTGCAACACAAGGTAAGAGATAAGATAAGCCTTCCCGACGACTTCAATTGCAGGCTTCAATCGTACGTCTCATCTATTTCATTTCTATTAATATATTGTTTATGTAAAGTTAAGTAAATGAAAGTAACAACCTATAAAACCTGCTACTGGGTAAAGTTTTCCTTTCGTTTTAAGGAGATGCTTTAGATCTTACTCACCGAGCGGATCCTCTGCTGGATGGATGTACATGTGTCAGAATTTCTCCCGGCTGTTGGTATTTTCACGATCTTTTCCTTCACCGCCGAGCATGTGATGAATTTAAACACAAATTTAGCACTTGAAACTCAACGCTATTTGAACCCGTGATCAACGGTAGGAATTGACGTGTTTTAACCACTAAGCTCTCTCGGCTCTATATAAAATGTCCTTAAACATATATAGAAATACCTATATGTTTAAGGACATTTTATTTATTGTACATTTTTGTATTTTATTTTATAAAAATAGTGCTAAATTAGTGTTTTAGTCTTGGTGTTAAATAAATTTGTTTATTTACATAATTATTAATTTATATACAAAAATAATTTTCTGTATATGTGTTTACTTGTTGTTCTTAATTGTGAATTTCCTATCTGTTAACATATTGCTAGCTGTAAGTAGCTGCTAACGTATTAATAATACTAAATGATAAAAATTATACAAACTCCGGCGACTAACGACAGTTTAGAATAAAAATAATACGTAACCTTTTTCTTCACCGACATTAGGGAAAAAATTTGCATTCACTTGTCACAAAAAATATTAAGTAAACAAAGAATTTAATTAGATTTTGTTAGAAACTTCTCGTTCCGATCGAGCGAGTCTCGCTATTAGATATTTTAGCCACCGAGTCTAGGTGATCTGGTGAAAAGAACACGACGATCTCACGCCACGGCCTTGGGTTAAAATCTGGGCTGTTCACATCTACATTACTTTATCATTTACAAACCAAAGGCCCTATGTCTTTGGATTGTTTAAAATTATCTTGCGTTCGGCGGTGAAGAAAATGTCATGAGGAAACCATGTTTTGTTAGAAATTCTACGGCATGATTATACATAAACCCGTAGCAGGGCAGCACATTAAATTGGACTTTTATCCTTCTCCTTCGCAGAAGAAACTTTTGTTCAACTGTCGGCCATTTACTGTCTGTAACAGTGGCAGAATGATTCTACCACAATAAAAGCTATTATTCCGATTAAAGATGGATGTTTGTTACCTTCCATGCAAAACTAAATCTGTTCTGTTGAAAGATTACAATAACATAATGTACCACGAGCATTCGACCACGCCCGCGTGATATATTCATAAAAAGTAACGTGTTATTCTGATATAAACTGAAACTCAAAATATACTTTATTCAAATAGGCTTTTAAAGCACTTTCGAATCGTCAAGTTAAATGTTATATTTCCATTTTAGATTTTTATAAAGCTACCACCGATTCGGAATAGACTACCGAGAAGAACCGGCAAGAAACTCGATAGTAACTCTTTTAAACTCATTTATACATAATGTAATTTTATTACATTTTAATTATGTTATCCGGATAGAAAATCAACGCTTGTCAAATCCACGCCTCTTTGTCGTCAAAATATTCTTGTATAGTAAAATATGCTTTATTTACAAGACTGCTTATAAGTACAAGATATATTACTGTGAAATTTAATTAAAATAAACTCGACCTAACTCAGGTTGCATGTTATCAAAATAGAACAAGGCGAAGACGCCGGCGGAAGCGAGTACAGTGTGTGTGCGGAAGAGCCGCCAGTGGTCGCCAGTGTCGCGGTGTTTTGGAAAGTGGTCAGGGGCGGTCAGCGCGCGCGCCGGCGAGAGAAAGCACAGCACATGTACATTATGTAACCTTATGCAACCAGCGTGGACAATGCATTCCATTTCTGTTACGGTCGATGACCGGGTTTTTTGTGTATAAAAACTTTAAGATATAATGATATTTTAAGAATATTTGTCGGCAAAATATGATTGTTAAAAGATGATCCAATTTTATAAAGCTGGTTTTATCAAGCCGATCTTTTCTCTAGATGATTTAATGAAAACAACCGGATTGTCTATTTTTGTTATTATCGAGCTTCTCCCTAGTTCTTCTCGGTACATTCCGAACTGGTAGTTCACTTCAACTTGTTTGACTTGTAACTTGACGATTCGAAAATGCTTTAAAAACTTATTTGGATAAAGTATATTTTGAGTTCGAGTTTGTGTAGGTATATGTTACTTTTGTTAATATTCATTTACATAATACTATCACCAAAACATTTCTATACAAAATTTTTCAACTCTTTATGTTTTATTAAGTTTCATTTTTGCTTAGCGCGGTGAACAACAAAAAACAATATAATCAAATCAGTCAAGCCATTTTCTAGTTTTAGCGTAACAAACACACGGCATTTGATTTACACCATGCATGCAATAGCAGCGCCTCCTACCAATTCAATCATACAAAAATCTGTTTAATGACATATACACAAACAAAAGAAGTATTACATAATAAAGATTATATCGGTATAAGTTAACGCATTCGCTGTATCGCAAAACCAAGTATTAGTCCGCGACATGCATTAACTCCTAAATCCTAACTTAGCGTCTATTGCGCACGAGCTACTCGTCCAACTCAAAGGTTCCAGACACCCCCTTTGAAGGAAACTAGGCTATTGAAATGTATTCAAATCCAGCCTCATTAGGGCGCATTCACACCGGCACGTGTTCGGTGTTACTCTGCGATTGTGCTCTGACCCGAACGAACCCGGTGTTTGGTCAGCTGGTCTAGGCATTCCGAGGTTGGATTGTGCGAATGCCTTAATTGCCGTCTGGCGGATCATAATCGAGATCATAGCACTGAGTCTATATTAGAAGTGGTGTATGATTTATAAGGCAAACATAGGCATAATTGTTAATGAAAAAGAAGAAAACTCTTGCTAGCAAAACACCCTATATTCTGATTTCAGATATTAGTGTCTTAAACAATGTCAAATGTGGCCTGTTTTGTATTGTATAATTTTACATAATTAGGTTCCAGGTCTTACTGTACGCAACACGGGAATTAAGATTATTGAGAATAATTGAGAAAGGTTTTATTACTCTTAATTTAATAACTCCTTATGATAATCACAGGTATTCTGATAACAAAATCATATATTATAAAATTTAATAGTGTATATTCGGATGCGTTTTAGAAAAAAGGAGACAATAACAAATTAGTGTTGCTGGTAGAATTTTGAAATCGCGATTTATTATTAAACTATAAAAAATCACATTTATAATATTACAATATCACTTAAAAGATTTTTATATTTTGTAGACTTGTGGAGTGCTAACATGCCACTTCTCCTCTATGCTGTTCTAAGGCCGCAGTCGCAGGTGCTCCAGTTCGTAAGCGTCGCGGTCACAGTGTCAAGGCTGGGTTACATTTACACCATACAGTATCGTTCCATTACGTATAGATAGGTCGAGTGCACCCGGTAAGTAATTGAGTGACGGATCACTCAATCACTTTACAATTCTTTGTCGAGACATCTGAGTGTACAGTGTAAGTATACGTTAAATGTGTAAATATACGTTATGTTAAAATAAACAGTGTATAAAGGCGAATACATTGCCTACTTTTGTTTTGTTAGAACGTAAATGCGATCCTCACGTTGTGTGTAAAGTTACACTCGAAAGTGAAAAGTGTAAAAAATATTTGCAAGTGTCTTTGTCTTAACTTATATTTTTTTAATGATGGGTTGGCGCGTCGGTCATCACAAGTGATTGAAGCACCGACTTTACGGTATTTATAATGGTCTAGGTGTTTTCCTCTGTGTTTTCGGACCCTTACATAATTATAGGATCTTAACGGGGGCCATGGAGTTTAAAGTGGGTTATTTATTTTTGACGTAAATATTTAAAAATTTAACTTGACCAAGAACACTTTCTAGGTCAAGTTAAGCGACTATTTTAGAATTAATTCGTAAATCAATCAAAACGTAGGTAAGTTCTTATTTAAAGAAAAATATTTACGTACTAACGAATCCGCCAATTGCTACATAACTCTTTCTAGGCCAGTTATTTTATTGCTTTGCAATCTTAAAAGGACATTCACAAGTTTTTTTTATTGTAGTTGCATACTTTTCTAACACACTAAACTTCTTAGCTGTACGCTTTTGTAACAGTAATACATTTTATTGATTTTTTTTTGCAAATAGTAGATAATAGCTACAAGGACATTTCCCACTTAAAAAAAAATTTTTTTTCACTTAACGACGCTTCATTTGATACGGCGTGAGTCTTAGCCTTACTTTTGAAGTTAGTTCATGAACATTTAAATTATGGTCGAAGTTTCAAGAAGTGAGGAACTTCTTTCATTATATTTTAGCAAACTACGATTTTATAAGTAAGTTACCTTACAGATGTAACATTTAAAACTTGTAGACATTTTGAATAAAAACTAAAAGTGTTCTTTTGGTTTAGCGATTGACATTGGAAAGGTATCCGACAAATCTAACAACAGTCTGTATAGCTAATAATTATCTCGTTTCTCGTATATATGTACGTGGCTATGAACGAATTAGTCAAAATGAATTCAAGAATTTCAAAATGGGTATTTCCTTCGAAATGGAACTCAAAAATGTAATTTTAATATTTTTTTTAAAACTTACTGTAGTCATTACTTAAGTTATAAATCGATTCTTTGTTCATTTTGCGTAACAAAGTGTTAAAATCTACTAATAACTAGTTTGCATTGTTCCGTGTACAGGCGCGGGCGCAGACCTTGCGAGTGCACTCGTGAAACAACGTGACGGACTCTTGGCGAGATGTTGCACAATGTCATACTTAAAGCGAGTATAATACGATACACATTAAATAAAAAAAAAAAAACTATTTCGCAAATACTTTTGTAAGTTAGGCGGCATACTTTCGTTGTAAAGTTATGTTAAATGTGGTGTGGAGACGGTTTATAAAGTAGTTTTCAATTTATTTAGGCATCTTATTTTGAATAAAAGAATGTTAAGGTAAAGAAATTTCTGAAGAATATATTCCACGTTATTAACTCAACAAGTAGATAAAGATTTGAATGATATGTGTATTTCTGAACACATTAGTTCAGAAATATAATAGTTGATAATATATATTTTTAAAATGTAAAAAAAAAGTGAATTAGTTCCAGTGATACACAGAATGCAAGTTTTTTACAAAGTCTTTTAAAAGAAAATGTTTAATAATACTCTATGTAAATATATATCAAGTAGAGATTTTTTTTCAAATTTTCTCTTAAGACGGTGTTAGAGCTGTAGAGTCGATTGGTTCATTAATTTTACATATGTTTATAATAAAATTTCAGTTCAATAGTTTCAATATTTGTTCAGTTGTTCGAGTATTCACAAAACTTCAGTTTCTCTTTCAGAAAATCATGTAGTAAAGACAAATTTATTTCCAAAGCAATACTTGTACAATTATTCTTGTATTAATTGTGAAAAGTGCAAGTTAATCTTTATTGTTTGTTATATTAAGTTTCTGTTATTGTTATGGCGTGGAAAATATGCTGAAAGATTTATTTTGATATTAACGAATTTCAACAGCTTGTAGATAGACTGAAAAGAGGTTTTACTATTATTTATTCAATTCTAACGTTCAACGTGTATCACGCTGAGTGCACAGGATGCGAACCTGTTATCTCAACCGAGTGCTCGACAAACATGGTAACTTCTTGTAGCACCGATACATTTCATTACTGGCGGTAGTTGCATAAACACTACAGTGTACGGTAAGAGTTAGTTTTAAACATATTAAAAAATGGATATTAATATAACACGAATATCCTATTTTCTCTAATGGTACAATAATGTGATACGTTTGACGGTAATGCGCGATCATTAGAATTCTATTACGGGATCGTTACGGTAATAAATTACCAATAAAGGCTATTGATGAGCCGATTACATATTTATAGGTCACGAAACAATAACAACGAGATTATCATGTAATTTCTATTTTATATAGAGACTATAATTTAAAATAGAACATAGTATTTTATAACAGTTTGTTGGTTGTCCACTTACCTTTTCCATTCAGCTGAGTCCGCAATCGCGCCAGCTCCCTGGAGCGGCTCCGGCTCCGACGATGCGCTGCGATCCTCCTCGGCGACCGAGCCATCGCACCCTCGGTTCCCGTCAGCTCACATCGCCACCCATAAACCCTGGGATTCTCTATCGCACACTGCACCTTCACAACGTTAACACTTTAGAACGAAAACACGCGGGAAAACTAGCAACCGTTCAAATACTGAACCGCAGTTTCCAGGTGAAACTCAAATAAAAAGCGCGAACGTAAATTGCTTGTAAAACTGTGGTCGTAAGGCACGAGTGTTGTGGGGAAGGCACTGCGAGGCACTGAGCGCTCGCCGGGCGCGCCGGCCGCGGCCCACCTCGCCTTACCTCACTGATAACCTGATAACGGCTGCACTGCGAAGCCTGCCTATGACGTTTCATTTAGGGATGCTATGGACATAAAATTTTGGATCCGGAAATGGATACGTACATATATATGAATAATCTTATCAATTATCGGGTATGAACATATTTCGGATTATCCGATAGTTTCGGATAATTTCAATTTTGATGATCTAATATAAGATCATCAAAATTGAAATTATGATGTTTTAATATATATTTTTTAAATCTACTTTCAATAGTGATACCTACTTAGTTTATAAGAATTCCGATTATTACCTGAAATTATTCGATACAAACTTCTATATAAAATTCGGTTAATATTTGAGATACATTTTTATTTTAGATATTCGATAAATTCGATTACGGAGACGGGGATCCGTAATATCCTTAGTCTCAATTTACGCCTAACTTTATTTCACGAAAAAGTCTGTCTATAAGTTTATTAGCAATATCACAATGAAATGCTCCTAACATTTTTGCCAATTGCCATCAGTCCACGCGAACATGAAATGTAAAATACTTGTAAATAATTCTTATTAATATTATAAACGCGAAAGTTAATCTGTCTGTGTTTTACGCAATCATGCGTAAACTCCTGAACCGATTCTAATGAAATTTGATACAGAGATAGTGTAGAACCTGAGAAAGGACATACACAGGACATACAAGACATACAAAGGACATAAGGTAAGGGGTTGAAAGGGGGGGAAAAAGTATGTAAATTACGTCATTTATAAAGCTAGAAGCTTGAAACCTAGATGGCGATTTCTAGTGTTTTGAATCGCATCTGTCAAATTCCAGACTTATCTCGGGCGATGCCACGAGCGACTGCTAGTAAATCAAACTACGAGACTCCTTACGGGATATTTTTAGTAAAGTAGGTATACTTACTGTTGCGTCACAGTACATTTATAACAATATAGTTTACATTCATAAAAATATTCATTCCTTTGAAAGAAATAGAGATTAAAATAATATTAACACGAGAAAGAAAGATAAACTTACAAAATCTTTTTTTCGACTTCACAAAGTAAATGCTTCCTTTCTGGGGCAAGGTATTCGTTTTTATAATAAAATCCCCCAGAAATTTTTGCAGTTTTCAATGAATAGATTTAAATCATATGTTAAAAAGTCTCTAATAGCTAAAGCACATTACTGTATACAAGATTACGTTGACGATAAAGATGCGTGGGCTATACTAATGCTGAATTTCCTACAGGATAAATAATTAATTTGTAGTCACAAAATGTGTTGTATGGACAATATTTTAAAAGAGTAACTATCGAGTTTCTTGCCGGTTCTTCTTGGTAGAATCTGCGTTCCGAACCGGTGGTAGCTTCATTATTTGTTTTTTTTTTTTGTTATTTTCATGTATGACGATTCAAAAGTGCTCGTATGAGCCTAATTGAATAAAGTATTTTTTGATTTGAATAACTTGTAAATATTTAAGTTTCTCGATTTTGTATAAAACTATATTGTAATTTTATTATCTGTGTTATATTCTGAGGAAACAGGTACGTAAGGTATAGGTATACATATATGTTCGCTATGTGCGTATGAAAGTGTAAATCAATTTTGTTTATAAAATAGTATTTTGATCAATTATAGCGTAATCAAATAGGAAATTCGTTACGCGTGCTTGTTTCGTTTATGTTTAGAAAAACAATTTGATTTTGTTCTTTTGTGTACAATTATAAATGTTGTTTATACATTCGTTATATATATCCGGTATGTAGCATATTATTTATATCATAAAATACTTAAAAATAACATGACAATGAAATTTATGTTATAAACGATGCAACTAATGTTGATAATAAATGTAAATATATGCAAATAAATAATTTTGATAACTATTTTTTATGTCATAGCCTTGTAAAAAACATTCTAATTGTTTTTTTAGTCAGATAGTCGTTGTATAAAAATATAATGGCATAAATTATGGAAGACTGGTTTGGGCGAACAAAATTGCCATGAGGCGTTCAAAATTTGAAACAACAGTTTTATTAAAATGATCAACCTTATATAAAAAATAAAACAAAAAATATTTTTTACCCGACTGACCTAGAAGAAAAGTATTGTTCTATCGATGAATTTCAATGTATACCATTTCGACTAAAAATCTTTTGGACGGAGTTCTGTAGCCACAAACAATAAATAAAATAAAAAAACATACACTATGAACTCTTTTGATTTAGATTAAGTATAATAGATGTTAAAAAACATTATAAAGGTAGTCTAGAAGAGATAATTGTTTTAGCGATAAGGCCTAACCTACAGCTTTTTATGTTTATTTTGTGTATTGCTGTGCAATAAAGAGTGTTTGTATTTTAATCCGTGGTTTATTGTATTAAATTCCTTAAGTCTAATTACCTAGGATTTCAAAATTAACATGACCTTAATACGTCTCATTAGGGTTCTGTTGGATCAACTGTATCTATTGACGTCATAGGACGTTTTAAGTGATATTTTTATATTAGATTTCTTGGTTGCATTTTTTACGATAGTATATAAATTAAGGCAGTATTATAAAATAACATTTTATGAATTACCTATGCATTTTGCTTGATAAATCGTTATTGTATAAATAAAATTTATACAACAGGAACTTCCATTACACGTAAAAAAAGCTAGAAAACAATTAAACACATTGTGTCGTAGTCTGTGGCGGAATTACACATTTACCGCCATTTGGCTATTCAAATTTTGGCGCCCCTACAATTCGATCGCCTAGTTCACAATGTTCCGATAACGTATCGTCGTACCCGCATCAAAACCAAATACGACTACGCAAATTGTACAAAAAATATTTATAACACATTTTGGAGTGAGCATTTCTGTAAAACTTAAAACGGAACCCAAAAATGCCGCACCTAAAATTTGCCGTCTTAGCTTTCTGTGTAAATCTGCCAGTGACGATATGCACCTGGCACGTTTAATTGTGGATGCACTGCCTGCATTACCATCATCGTTGCGTCCACCTTTATTTATTCGGTAGTAACAATGCAATTATATTTTGATGGCCATTAATTAACAACCTTTGCCCGTCTAAATCGACTATTATAACTTCTTTTTTAATTCAATACCTAACTTAAGATATATGTATACAGGTATTTGATTCAAGGTTTTCACGTTACCGATAATATTAACATTCACAGCTGCGTTTCTAGTCGGGCAATCGCCTTTTATAAGGAGGATAAGTAAAGATTTTGTTACATGGGTAAAAGTAAAGCTTATTGCACTGTATGTAATGCTATTTGCAAGTGGATGCGAATTGCTATATGCATATATAATAGAATGATAAAAAAAAACAAATATAAAAAATGTTTGTTTAATGTTTTAAGTTACAAGGAGATACATTTATCGGAAAATAAAAATGGAGCAACAACCTGGAATTAAATGTCCCGTTGCTGAGCAAACGAGTTATTTTCTTATTTAGATAGAAATGTAAGAGCTTGATTGATAGCATTCATGTCATTGCACTGTATCAGATTTATATTTCACATAAGTGAAATATAAATCTGATATCTGCATGTGACGAATTTTAAAGAAGAATTTAGACATTAAAAATTCAGTGGTTCTGACCCAATTTGAACTGAGGCTGAAGATTACTTCAACCTCAGTTTAAATACAATAGTATAAAACTATCAACTATCGTTATCAAAACATACCATATTTTGGCAATTAGAGGCGTTTTAGGACAAAACTCAGAAATCAATTGTGCAATAATCATAGCATGTTTTGATAGACACTTACACAATTAGGCTTTTAGATAGAGTCAACTGGATCTGATCGGAAAATTTTACTTAAATTCCAATAACAAAGAATCTTTTCACTGCAATCGTATCAATTCTACTTACCTATGGTATGATCTTCCGTTCATGCCTCAATTATCATTCCGATGAAACTAATTAAGTGTATTAACATCTGCGGCGGAAAATTTGTATCAATTTGTAGCCTCGTGAATCAGTGTATGATCTCATGGACCAGGAATCGAACTGATTGTTATTACTCATTGCCTTTAGTTATTAATTATTTGCTAAGTTTATAGTAACGCGTTACATCATAGAACTTTTATAAATACTACTCAAAACCATTGAGTTAAAAAAATGTTTTAACCGACTTTAAAAATGAGGTTATCAATTCGACTGAATTTTTTCGTGTTACGTTATATCTATCAATTGGGAACCAGTTTCAATAATTCGTGTTTTAATTGAATTGGTTGTACTCAAGGTCCATATAGTCCCTATTAATAGAAGTTGACGATCGAGCCACATCTGTATTTTTTTATTATTAATAAAAATAAAATTAAAATAAGTAATGTCGAGTAGACAAGCTGTTGAAACGAAGTTCCTTTCGCTATACAGTTTGATTCATGAAGATGGACCCCATCTCATCATCATAAGGGAGAAATCTAAAACTATGAATGCTAGAGATATTTATTAAAAGAAACCATGCCAGTTTTTGAAGATAAAAGAAACTGCATTCAAAGATTTATACATATAATGTATATTAAATAATAAATATATGTTAAATGTTTGAATATTAATAATTTGTAACAAATGAATAAATGGAATGATTTAATTTTTAGAGCAATTTATAAAGTATCGTCTATTTCATATTTTTTGGCCCAGCTCTAGCCGCTGCCAAGTGTCGAGAGTGCAAAGTGCAATAAGCAACTTTTTACCAATAAATCAGTATGCTTTACTGGGCAAATGTTGTACTGGTGTTCCTATATTACGTTTTAGCAGAGGATAAAATAAAACACACAAGTAAAGAACGAGAACAAATCATATATTTCTGTTACATTCACATCTTTGCTTATATTATAGGAGACGGAGCTCGGAATATGTACGGCGGTCAATATTACCCTTTATTGGTATATCTCCGATGAAATCACGAGTAAAATCGCTCAGCACGGTCCCTTGGTCCCTCGTGGCTGGATATCAGTTGTAAAGTTAGTGTTAGGACCACGTTAATGATGCTATGCCTCTCAAATATCTGTCGCAGATGTATAAGATAACTGACGATAGTATAGTAGTTAATCGATTTAAGTTGTCATCTCTTTTAAACTACAACAGGTTTTAGTTGCGAGTTGCAAATTCAAAAATAAATACGTAAGGTGATGTCTTAATTTCCAAATAGTTTGATAGTAATTGCACAAATGTAAACAATTTGTGACGATAAATATTAGCAACTATATTGTTTCAATGAATCTAAAAAAATATAGATTTTGAATAGTACTTTGTATGTACAATTTGTATGGGAATAAGATAGACATATTTTTAGGTTTAGAGGCAATATAAGCAACAAAAACTTGTTAACTAAAATATGTTAGTTACAACTACCACACCGCATAGCCGCGAGCTCCATCTGAAACTTAGACGAGTTAACAGTCAACAATAATAAACTGTTAGAGGTATATGTGATAAATATCAGTAACACATCTTACAAAAACCCGCTAGCAGTCGACATTGTAAAGACTCTGAAAGATTTACTTCACCAGTTATATCACAATAATTCAGTAGAAGATAGACGAACGACCTGCCACTGCTCGCCTTTGAACAACTCTTCACCTTCAAGTCCAAGAGAGAGCAGTGGGATCGAATCTACAATTTTTAATAAAATATATTTAGCTTCAGTGATAGTTTGAGAAAAAAGTAAAGCTGTTTTTTTAATTGGGACAATAGAATAATAATAATAATAATCTCCGCTGATGACAAAATTTCGATCGGCCAATAATTTAGTCGGATGTCGATGATTTGAACGACTAAAAAGTCTAACGAATGGTACTTGCATGTGTGGATGAGCGCTATACTGAATATGCTGGTCTATAGTTACCCATAAAATTTATTCCAAATTGTAGCACTGTGGGCACATGCATGCGTCATCCTACGAATCATGAATTTGGTTAATCTGTTGGCCGATAGAAAATCTGTGACCTGCAGGGTTTTTAGGGTAGCTTAATCAGAACGCAAGTGCTGATGATGAATGAAATATAAATTCGTGCTCTTAGATCGTATAAGCGTAAATCCGCACTAGGCATAGTGTTATTACAATTAAACTTTACAGAATTTAACAATAACAATATAATGATTTAACTGAGTCAATGATAATGACCATTTGGTTATATGATTTTTATATGAAACAAACAATAAGGACCAAACTCCCACTATTCATAGTGAGTAATTTTTGACAGATTAATTTCTAATATTTTTGGACATGTAGGTGCTATTACCGCGTTTTTTCTCCCCAGGCGTACGAAACTAACGAAGTTCAAGAACATACACGAGGGATAAATGTCTTGCATTGTTTTTATCTAAAGGTGATTTTTTCTAAATATAGATTTTTGATTTTTCTACTTAAATATAATATACAAAAAACAATACAAACAAATTTTGTATTAATTCCGATTCAATTTGTACAAAATGTCTTTGGATTTCATCTTTAAATAATGAGTCAATAAATAAAAATACAAAAATTACCGATTCGTATAAAAATTCAATTAATGATATATATAAAAATTTTGATTTGAATTTGGTTTTTGTATGACCAGAATTTGAACCTCCAAAAACCTTTTTTTATTTGAAAAACTAAACTTTTTATAAGACATTTGCAATTATTATCTTCTTAAGGTATAAAAATTAAAATACTGATTGTTTCCAAAACACTAAATAAAAGTAAACAGCCAAAACTCATAATCATATGCATGAGATATTTTTTGTACATATTGAATTGAAATACAGAACATCCTAATTTTAGATACCATTACATAGAAGCTTGAAAGTTAGACCATCGACTTCCTAACACTGAAAAAATTTACAATTTATATATAACATTTATATGCAAGTACATAAAACATTTAACAAAATATGCTGTCGGCTATAGCATAGGAATATAATTTAGGAATTTATTAAAGTTTTAATTAGTAATTAAAAATTAATTTACAATAAGTTATTATAAAATCTAAAATCAATAAAAATACGGTAATTTAAAATTGGATTTCTGTCTCTTATGAAGTATTTCGCCAAGGTAGGCATTTGACCATATAGCTCGATGGTTAATACTTTTAATTAGTTCTCGAACGTTGGAAAGGTTCAAGTCTACTTATTATAATTTTTATTGTTTGGTTTATAAATACTGTTTATGACAAAATAAGGCTTATTATGCATAATTTTTATTAAATATAATATTGTAAATCAAGCTATTAGCAGTAAATTTAATGCATGTTAAATTTTTTATCCTGCGACATCAGACTTGAAGGAAAAATATTCGATTTTAAATTTCTTTGTATGAGTGAGATTTTTTTGCTAATCAAAGTTGCTTTTTAAATATCAATCTGTTTGAACATTCTACAGTTACAGTATATATTCAGAATACTAAAATTATTTTTTTTGTAAACAAGTATACATTTTCCTAACATCGATATATATTGGACACTTATAAGCCATTATTTATAATTTATAATAACTTTAGTTAAATGTAATGAGGTAACTGATAATAACAAAACCTCGCTTGGCTTCGCCACAGTCGGGTGAAAGAGAATGAATAAGTTAAGTTTGTACTAAATCGAGATGTCACTTAAAAGTTATTGTACTTTAACAGTATAATAAATGTCCTTAGCATTTTGTTAATCTTTGGTAATTAAAATAATATTAATAAAGATTAATTGAATGAATTCTTGAACAAGAAAATGTTATGATAATGCAACATTAGCTTTTTAAATACATAAATAGATATTTTAATTTAAAAAACCTTTGATTAAATCAGAAAATTATTTAAAAAAAAAAATTAAAACATAAATTAGTACAAAAATAAATATTGGCCATTAATAGATCAAAAGATTTCAATAGTTTATATTGAAAAAGAAAATGTTAACGCAATAAAATAAAAATACAATAACGATAATCAAAAGTAATACTCATTACATGATCATTACACTGATTCCCAATATTAAGTTCACTATACACATATGTATACACTTAAGTAGATACTAAGACATGCACAAGTACAGCCCACGGGGGCGCTAAAGCCTGTCACGATTAAAAAAATGTATATTTAAAATTCATTAAAATGTGACGAAAATATTTTTTTTTACTTTGTACGTCGCACCGACGATTCAGGAGTGTGTCGTGAACTCCTGAGCGCGTGTGAGTCAGGAGTTCAGCGGTTGTCAGGGATTCAGTAGTTGTCAGCTCAGGAGTGCGGCCGCGGCCGGCTCGTGTCGTACGCGCGGATGACGTCCGCCTGCGACACGCTCGCGCCCTCCTCCTGGGAGAACGCGAACCCATCTGCGCGGTGACAGAGAATATTACGCTTTATATTATTTTATCGATATCGTTTTGGCGACAATACACATATTCTGTTATAATTTATGATTTTATGTTTTAAAAGACAACAATAAACAAAGGAAAGATTAATCAAATGCTATTGGAATGTGATGACATAGATGTTCCGTTTATAACACTCAATCCCAACACCAGAATTTAATAATATTAACTTTTTTTTAATACATCTTTTAATTCAATCTGAGTGGTAAATGAGGATGAGTTTGAAATTGGTGAAAAGAACTATAATTTATGAATATCCAAATTATTCGATCTGAATAATTACCAAATTGAAAAAATAATAAAAAATATAGTTCGTCGAAACAAACGGTACCAACCCTTCCATCGCGGCCCGTTCGTCTAGCGAGGTGTACTAGAATTGTAAAAAAAAAATGCAAAAATATTCGTAATTCGAATCACGTTGTGCAAACACACATTAAAAGTGAACTACTAAGCTTTCGTTCGAGTAGCGCCGCGACACGTCGGTCCCGGCGGTCTGTGGGGTGTTGGGTGTCGGAGGTGTGGGGGTGGGTGTGTGCGGTACTCACGCGACAGCTCGAGCTCGGTGGTGGCGCGCGCGGCGGAGCGGCGGCCGAACACGCTGCGCACGTTCTGCAGCAGGCGCGCGGTCTCCGTGAGGCTGCCACACAGAGCTGACTCACTACCGACCCTCGCCCCGGCGCCCCGGTCAGAACCGAACGGGTCGCTTTCGGTAACGATCGAGAGCGTCAACCATCGAGACGCATTTTCGGTAACGATCGAGAACGTCAACGATCGAGACGCACTTTCGCTAACGATCGAGCGTCATCGATCGAGACGGCGACTAGTGCTCAGTCTACAAGCGTGGGAAGCGGGGGGTTAGCGGCATGCGAAGCCATGCGTATACTCACACTGCGCCAGCCTGGCCACGGCGAGCCGGGCGTCCGCCGCGCTAGGGAACAACCACCGTTAGTTAGCACATCATGCCGGACATCCGCTACCGTCGCGAGACTCGTGTGGTAGAAAACATTCGTGTACCATTGTATAGGCAATGATAATCTTTTATATTACATGTTTTGTTTTTTTTTAATTTACTATTTTGAAATAGGTCTTATACATCACATTTAACATAAAATATTTCTTTCATTAGTGATATTTTTCCCTCGAAAATTTCATACTTTAGCTGTAAAGGTTAATTTTGAGCGTTACCGGATAATGCTAAATCCTACTGAGTTTGTATAGAGCAACTCAAAGTTTCCCATACTGTTAGGTTCTCGAGACGGATCGCATCAGACATCCTTTTTTATTCCTCAAAATATATGTAAATATACGTACTGATGTACAATAGTCAACTGTAGCGTCAACTGCTGATGCTACAACACAACGTGATAGCCTGTACACTGTATTTAATGCCGCCATGATGAGTTGCAAATAAAGCAAATGTAAACGTCGTATAAAACGAGAACATAAGAGCTGGAATTGTATATCTTTATATAATAAAAATGTATTTGAAAGACATTATTATGTGAAATGTGATGTTAAACCCTCCTTTAGAAATAGTTGATTTATAACCCATTTACAATAGTACAGTACGCTCAAAGTAAATCTGTCGTTTCGAAGTTCGCACTAGTGAAGTTTTATGCAACGCTATTGGCCAATTCACAAGCTGCGATCAATCACGTGGCCTAAAACGTGACTTGTACTAACTTCGGAGACTACGAATTATTTGAAGCGTACTTTTGAAATTCTCACAATTTTTGTGTTTCTTGTCCATAATTATCCATAAGTCTTTCTTTGTAAATGATATTAGTTTTATGTTCAATGTGTGTCAGAATGTTTTCCATCACGTGTACATAATCGGTAAGACAAATTTCACAATAGACAGACCAATTAAAATTCAACATTTTATTCAATAGAAATATTTTTACAACTATATGTAAAATGTTTTCTTATTCATAAATTATTATATATTCAGGAATAACAATTTTTAATTATATTAATTTCGTGTAACCAATTTCACACGTTGAGACGCTAACTTCACAAGATATTCTTAATAATTTGCGCCGAATGAAAAAATAAAATAAAAAAATAAATTAAAAATGACAGTGCGTTTACATTCTACATAGTGTTATTTACAAAAAGTTTGATATTGTTTTGTAAAGGATGAAATTTTAAGTGTCGTCAAATAGAAGTGCGAGAAGAAAAAAAATTAACGAAAACAAGCTTAAAGATGGGAAGATTGTCATGTATATACACACAATTTGTACATTCGTCTGTGTATAAATATATATACAATTTGGAAGAACGACTTTCATATTATGTTAATAGTAATTACACAATTTTTAAGTCATGTAGCGTATATTGCTACCTCTGAATATTACAAATATTAAGTGAATGGCGGGAAATAATTTGAAACATTTCGTTAAGTGAACAGGGTCAATTTTTAACAAGTAACATGGCAAATAACTTCAATATTAAACGTCAAAATATAATAGAAAAATTTCAATAACAACAATAATATAACTTTTGCAAATTTCCCACGAAATATTGCAAATTAAAATTTCTTGATACATCTAAGTGTATTAGTTGTCTTAAAAATTTAGTTATTGGAATGAATGAATTATCAACAAGAGTTTTAATTTAGCCTACTATAACAACACACATTATTTATAAAAAAATCAATAAATATAATTTCATTGTTACTAAAATAACGCGTACAAAAATATAAATGCTAGCGTACTAAAAATAAGTACAATCTCTATGATAATACAAAACTCTACATCCTTGGATCACATAGCTCTATGATAACTAACAGCCTTTAAAAGACGGAATGTTTTTTTTTACATCGATCGATCGGATACATGTACCAGAATAGTTATTACTAAATGTCTTTGACTTAAATTTGTATTTATACTAACATCATTTTAGCATACTAATTAAAAATAAAGTTTTCGTTAAGATATTAGAGGTCAAGGTTCCGCATTCATTGTAATTGAAAGTTCTTACCAATTAAAAAAGCTTTTTTTTTCAGAATTTTAAAGATTCAAATACGAAAGGAAAGCTTCAAATCACTCTGAAGTTCTATATTTCCAAAGCTTTCTTTTAAAATGTACTTCAACTTGATTGAAAAAAAAAATTAACAACACTCATTTCGCTCAAATGTCTATATAAACATTAGACACCGATAATGTTACAAACAAAAATCATGAGTTGCTACTATTATTCCTAAATACACAATTTCAACTTTTCATGCATTTTTACAAAATTAAGACACAGGTGCAGCGTAATATTTGAATTGATATGACAAATATATTATATCAATAGAAATCCTGATATTATACAAAAATTAAGACATACATTTATATCTTTTTTATTGGTATATGTATCCGGTCGTTATAATGTGTTAACCGATTGTGATGACTATCTACTCTGAATCGGCATCATTTTGAACTATTTTTATGTCAAAAAATTACTGATATATTAATAACAACACAAGTTTTAAATCGAGAAATATTTAGGCATTTTACGAAGACTGGAATATATAGGAATGTCATTATATTTTTATAGAAAATCTAGTTTTAAATGTTGCAGATTCAAAAATTAATGAGCAATTTGAACAGCATCTTATTCAAGCATGTAATATCTACAAATCTCATTTGTATTTTTAAATTAATTTATTTAATCTGTATTTGCGTCTTAGCAACGTTCGGATAACAACAGTGGAATAAAAACAATATAATTTCGTATAAAACCCTTAGCACTAATCTATATACACATCGTAATAAATTAAATGTCAACAGTAAAAAAATATTACATATTCTATTATCACCGCTTAATTTAGAAAAGTTCCTTGCGACACCAAATCTAGAACGATTATGTTAGTTAAAAATAGGAATTTAGCTTAATTAAGTAGCGTCTATACATTCGGAGTTCTTGCTTAGATTGTCTTCACATTGTTAGATACGATAAAATTCTTGTGAATAGTTTTACGTCAGTTTATTTTATACAAAATTTGAGCATTTTTAAGTCTATGGCGCAGTTCGATAACGAATATTGAGTATACTTATCGAGTATCAACCGGAATCCGATATCGCATCGGACGATGTGAAAACGCTCGCAGCGATTTCGTTCACAATTGTTACCTTTTGAAAGCTGTCATTCCTCTCACATAGCAAACGAGGTAAGTCCATCTTGCAACGAAAAAACTGTTAACATTAGTATCGAGTCGCTTACGACCAACATTTGTATATTAAAATATCACGAGACATCGCGTCGAAGCGATCGAATCGGAAGGAATGTATTACACAATTCAGTAAAAAGATTTCTATACAAATACTGTCACAGAGGAACATTGATGAGTACAAAACTAGCATTAGTTCTATCAAAAAAAAACGGACGCAGTCAGACGGACATCCGATCGAACGATCCCACATTTCCGGAGATCCGGATTCTTTCGGATCATATCGGATTCGGAGGCTAGATATGTAAGGTGAC
Organism: Hypolimnas misippus; assembly: GCA_037950945.1. Classification (NCBI taxonomy): domain Eukaryota; kingdom Metazoa; phylum Arthropoda; class Insecta; order Lepidoptera; family Nymphalidae; genus Hypolimnas; species Hypolimnas misippus. The sequence goes on along the minus strand of JBBEEQ010000010.1, from coordinate 16,136,106 downwards.
GTGCCGCGCGTCGGACCGAGCGAGGGCCACGTGTCAGACGACGTGCGAGACGCGCGCGCGCGGCGGGCGGCGGGGTGCGGGGCGGCCGTTCTGTCCCGGGGCGCCATTCTGCCCGAGGGCGCCATTCTGGCCGAGGGCGCCGTTTCTCAGCGGCGGGTCGACGGGCGCCACGGCGCGCCGGCGCCTCGCGCGGCCCCTGCGCCCCACAACACAGTCAGCCGCGGCCTAGCAGCGACGGCGCCCCGCCGGCGGTACGATAGGGCTGTCGCTTGCATCGATACACATTGCAACGGGTTTAAAACGATCGAAGCGAACATTCGAAAAATAATACCGACGACCCTTATCGCGCTACATCGAACTAGATAAAGTATTACATGTTTTGATAGGGTAGACACGAAATGGACGCTACTATAGACAGGTACTCTCTAAGATCATTAAGCTACGTTAGGTATAATCGAGTCGCGTCCTAGTATAGAGTCGCGGGAGGTCATGCGGACGCGGGCGGGGCGCCAGTGCGGGAGGTGCGGGCAACCAAACAGAACGACTCCATACATACTATACACCGATATGCGTGCACACTACACTCTTACGTGACATGAAAAACTGTCAATGGATTTTCAACGCGGATTTTATTTATGTCCATTTAGGACATATATTTCTCAGCTTATCATATTAAAATTAACTTACATATTTTGTATTTAAACAAAATTTTAAGAGAAAATTTGGTCATCATTTTTTTTGTAAAATTAACATACGACAAATAATATTTGTAAGTATAAAGAAAGATATTTAAAATTGATCTCTAGTATAAAGTTATCAAGTTTCTTTTGTTAATTCAATTGAAAATCCATGGATCTCGTTTATGCGACAATGCTTTCAACATTTAAAGTAAATATAATCTACTATATTATATAATACTATATAATAATAATTTATATATATCTTTATTTAATCTATTATATACAGGATGATTCATTCAGATGTGATGTTTAAATATGTTGAAAGAAACCAAGTTATCGATTTCTAAGTTAGGAAAACTGTAGTCAAAAATTGTTTTGTTAGTTCTTGTTACAGAATACAATAGAGTAGGTATAAGGAATAAATTTAGTATATCAATTTCAGTGTTTAATAATAAGAAAAGTTTTATTTTATTTTTTTCTTTAGTTTCAGCTATTTTTGAAATACTAGTAGTACTATTTTGTAGGTTTTTGATTTTTATTAGTATTTGTATTAAACTAATTGCAGAATAGATCTATTTAACTACGTAAACATCTTTACCAAAAAAAATTGGCTAACGTGATTAAAACTAGCGCTCTCGTGGAGTCAGCTATCATACCATCGGTAAAAATCAACTTATGATATTAAATTCGACTTTTCCAGATCCTAGTACAGTGTAAGCTTGTAAAGCGTAATCATTTACCCTGTCATAATTAAAGACAGACACATATTTTTAACAATAGAATTACAAAATTGATGATATAGCCTCTTTCGACAAACTTTTCAAGTTCTTATAGTATCAGATTTTTCCCCACTGACCTACGTGAATGAATCAACCTGTATACTTGTAAACTCAAAATAGTAGTGCGAATAAATAAAAGTGTTTATATTATATAGGTGTTATTATGTACTAAAAATAATAAATAATTTATTGATAAATAATAAATGTGACGGCGTCTATATTACTCGATAGCTATTTTGTACAATTTTCTATACATATACAGAGGCGTGCATGTGCACATATTTTTAATGCATATTTTTGCATATCTAAAGTAAGATATGCACATGAAGTACATACGTATCTTAATAAACAAACACAAAATTTATATTTGACGTCGTCGCTTATACCAAATACGAATACATAATAAGTATAAGAGTTCGATTTCCATAAAATTAATTGAAATTACTCGACGTTTTTACAAATCGTTTTATGTAATTGAACAAGTTTATTGACTAGTGACATCTAGTGACGAAATAATCGAGAAATTTGACAAGTTCAATCACAATATACAGTGTGCATAATATGATATGTTTTACAATGCACGCCTCTACTTATAGGATTTATCCGTAAAAAAGGAAGGTCTATATGAAACGATTACATAAACGCCTATTATTTACATATTTTACATAAACGTACATATATTATATAGTTGTTAGTCACACGTCTAACGCAGCACATAGAAATATGCAAAATAAAAAAACACAAGGAAACGGCAATTTCACATATTAATGATTTTTTTTGTCAATTTCACACATCAGAACACGTGAGAATAAAATATTATGAAACAACAACCGCATAAATAGCATTTCTTAAAATAAATTTATAACGTAAAATACTAAAATGGAAATTGAAATACTGTTATTGTTGTTTCTAAGAAATATTTCATTATTTCATGGATTTTCGTCGGACGGTCACATAATGGTATTTAAATAAAAAAATAATGCAGCATATTTAAATTAAAATATTAATTATTATTTTAATGTTTTTATCAGTATTTTACAAAATTTTACTATATATGATGTGTATATATGTTTGTTTACTCATTCCATTTGTACGTATAAGCATTCAATTAAAAGTCAAGTATAAATTTTATCACATTATGCTAACATAGTAGGAGGTATAACTTTAATTTAATGTTATGTATATGTTACAGCTAAAATTGTTGACCAATTAAAAATTATTTAAAATAATTTTTGTTCCAAGGCGTAATTTTAAAAGGCTAAAAAAAACTGTAATTAAATTATGTTCAATAAATGTTATTGTTACAGTATTCTTGACTGTTATTTCAGTTAAAAGTTCTACTGTCGAAATCCGGCATACAAAAATGCTTTTAGCTGATTTTGACACTTAAAAATACTATTGACTGGTTAAAAACATATATAACAATTTTCAAAATTATGTGACCGTCCGGTGGTAGTTGGAGGTGGGTGGTAGGTAGTGGTGGGTGATAGGTAGTGGTGGGTGGTAGGTAGTGGTGGATGGTAGGTAGTGGTGGGTGATAGGCGGTAGGAGGTGGGAGGTAGATGGTGGTGGTACTCACGAGTGTCGCGGGTGCGCGAGCAGGGCGGCGGGGTCTCGCTTCTTGATCTCGCTCTCTCGCACCGCCTCTGTCATCGTCTTGAACGCCGAGTTATGCACGCTGGAATTAATGTGAGATATATCTTATAAATGTATTACATATACTTACATTTAAATAACAAATGATTAAATATATTTTGGTGAAATTACATAAATATAAATGAAAGGAAATATGCTCTCCTTCTACGAAATATATCTTTTATACAATTTTTAAGTACATTATACTATATTCCAGCGATGCTTTTTTCATGTTAACTTATTTATAGTTTACACTAATAATATTGAAAAATAAAATTACTACATTATGGAAATAATAGGAGACGTTAATTATTGGTAGTACTTGGTTACAATACTTTTTAAAAAATAAATATTTGTGCTCAGGAGTGGGACAATATTTACAAGTACGTCATTGATAATGGAATGTAAAAATAAATATGAGGTATGAACCTAAGATATAATTTTATATAAAAATAAATACATAAAATCTACGCACTGTAGAGATGTAAGCCTCATTTTAAATACAATACTAAAAAAATTAAGTAATAAAAAACAATACACTAACTATAACAATTCCCTATTTTCAAAGTATTATTATCCTCATATACCAAATAATTCTAACCAAAAAATATCTGAATCTATCACATAAAAATCACTTGTGTGTCGGTAACTTCCACTTTATTGTCAGGTGGAAGACGAGCGCAAAGCACGCGAGGCCGCTCTGGACACCGCACTCTACCGAACCCGAGAGTTCCGGCCACGCTATAAGATTAATATGGACGCTGATAATCAATACTGTGTCAAGCCACAAGAGGTTCATTTTGAGAAAATGGCGTCTATAAATGTAAAACATATTCTTAACAAATTAGTTTGAAGACGCAGGAGTATATATGTTCTCTTTTCTATTTTGATAAAAGGTATGATGATTAATTTAAAGCAGATTGGTATAGTAAATAATTTTATCTTACAACAAGTTTTTCAAATATATTAGATAATTGCATATTGCAAAATATTAAATACACTTCAATATTTAAAACATTAAATAAATATTTTTTTTTGAACTTATTTAGATTAGATGACTTGATTTTTTTTTTTGAATTATGTTATATACATGACGCATTATCAAAATACATCAATATCCTCTTATTTGACTTTCTGTGGTCTGACACACATTTGTAAGATGATAATTATGGTGGTGATTTGGTGATCTGGTATAAAAATAATGAATAAACAGTGCCATAGAAGGTGGTGATGGTGTGACGGTACGACGGTGGTGGGGTGGTAGTAGAGTGTATTGCTTGTCTGGTGGTATGGTGGTTACAGAGTGTAGGGCACAGCGCGTGGTATGACGGTAGCAGTGTGTAGGGCGTGGCGGGTGGTGTAGTGATAGTGGAGTGTGTTGCTTGTCGGGTGGTATGGTAGTTACAGAGTGTAGGGCACGGCGGGTGGTGTGGTGGTAGTAGAGTGTATTGCTTGTCTGGTGGTATGGTGGTTACAGAGTGTAGGGCACAGCGCGTGGTATGACGGTAGCAGTGTGTAGGGCGTGGCGGGTGGTGTAGTGATAGTGGAGTGTGTTGCTTGTCGGGTGGTATGGTAGTTACAGAGTGTAGGGCACGGCGGGTGGTGTGGTGGTAGTAGAGTGTATTGCTTGTCTGGTGGTATGGTGGTTACAGAGTGTAGGGCACAGCGCGTGGTATGACGGTAGCAGTGTGTAGGGCGTGGCGGGTGGTGTAGTGATAGTGGAGTGTGTTGCTTGTCGGGTGGTATGGTAGTTACAGAGTGTAGGGCACGGCGGGTGGTGTGGTGGTAGTAGAGTGTATTGCTTGTCTGGTGGTATGGTGGTTACAGAGTGTAGGGCACAGCGCGTGGTATGACGGTAGCAGTGTGTAGGGCGTGGCGGGTGGTGTAGTGATAGTGGAGTGTGTTGCTTGTCGGGTGGTATGGTAGTTACAGAGTGTAGGGCACGGCGGGTGGTGTGGTGGTAGTAGAGTGTATTGCTTGTCTGGTGGTATGGTGGTTACAGAGTGTAGGGCACAGCGCGTGGTATGACGGTAGCAGTGTGTAGGGCGTGGCGGGTGGTGTAGTGATAGTGGAGTGTGTTGCTTGTCGGGTGGTATGGTAGTTACAGAGTGTAGGGCACGGCGGGTGGTGTGGTGGTAGTAGAGTGTATTGCTTGTCTGGTGGTATGGTGGTTACAGAGTGTAGGGCACAGCGCGTGGTATGACGGTAGCAGTGTGTAGGGCGTGGCGGGTGGTGTAGTGATAGTGGAGTGTGTTGCTTGTCGGGTGGTATGGTAGTTACAGAGTGTAGGGCACGGCGGGTGGTGTGGTGGTAGTAGAGTGTATTGCTTGTCTGGTGGTATGGTGGTTACAGAGTGTAGGGCACAGCGCGTGGTATGACGGTAGCAGTGTGTAGGGCGTGGCGGGTGGTGTAGTGATAGTGGAGTGTGTTGCTTGTCGGGTGGTATGGTAGTTACAGAGTGTAGGGCACGGCGGGTGGTGTGGTGGTAGTAGAGTGTATTGCTTGTCTGGTGGTATGGTGGTTACAGAGTGTAGGGCACAGCGCGTGGTATGACGGTAGCAGTGTGTAGGGCGTGGCGGGTGGTGTAGTGATAGTGGAGTGTGTTGCTTGTCGGGTGGTATGGTAGTTACAGAGTGTAGGGCACGGCGGGTGGTGTGGTGGTAGTAGAGTGTATTGCTTGTCTGGTGGTATGGTGGTTACAGAGTGTAGGGCACAGCGCGTGGTATGACGGTAGCAGTGTGTAGGGCGTGGCGGGTGGTGTAGTGATAGTGGAGTGTGTTGCTTGTCGGGTGGTATGGTAGTTACAAAGTGTAGGGCACGGCGGGTGGTGTGGTGGTAGTAGAGTGTATTGCTTGTCGGGTGGTATGGTAGTTACAGAATATAGGGCACGGCGGGTGGTGTGGTGGTAGTAGAGTATGTTGCTTGTCTGTTGGTTACAGAGTGTAGGGCACAGCGCGTGGTACGACGGTAGCAGAGTGTAGGGCACGGCGGATGGTGTGGTGGTAGTGGAGTGTAGGGCACGCGGGTGGTGCGGTGGCAGTGGAGCGTGGTGTACTCACACGGTGACAACGAGGTCGGGCAGCAGCGCGGCGACGGGCACGAGCAGCAGGCCGAACCAGAACACGAGCGAGCTGAACACCATGCGGTCCATGCCGCGCATCACGGCGCCGATCAGCACCGCCGGGTACAGGTTGCTGCGTGCGAGGACGGGTTGAGTTTATCATGTTACACTACTTAGTCGCTCTCACTTCAGAATTCACTAGTAATTACAGTTTTTATGAAGTCTTTATGGTCGTGTTATAATCGTGTTTTCGAAAAATCTGTCATTTTATTAAACAAAGTAATTTTGTATTTCTTACTCAGTATTTTACGAAAATAATACCTATAAAAACAACACATAAATAGTATTGAATTATATTAGCTCCGACTCACTGTGCTATAGTTAATTAACCTGAGTGACAGTCAATGAAGGCTAATGCAGAAAGCTCTTGTACCTGTAGACGAGTATGAACAGTATCCACAGCGCCAGCGAGCCCCAGATGGACACGTGCGTCACCCACGTCCACGAGTGCGTCGCCAGACCCGCCTTCAGACACACCGTCGCCACCACGAACTGGGGATGCAAAATATGCAAAATCTCAACCACTTATATTTTAGTAATAGTTGCAGTAGTCAGTTATATCTTAGTAGCAGTTGCAGTGGTCAGTTATATCCTAGTAGCAGTTGCACTGGTCAGTTATATCTTAGTAACAGTTGCAGTGGTCAGTTATATCTTAGTAACAGTTGCAGTGGTCAGTTATATCTTAGTAACAGTTGCACTGGTCAGTTATATCTTAGTAGCAGTTGCAGTGATCAGTTATATCTTAGTAACAGTTGCAGTGGTCCGTTATATCCTAGTAGCAGTTGCACTGGTCAGTTATATCTTAGTAACAGTTGCAGTAGTCAGTTATATCTTAGTAGCAGTTGCAATGGTCATTTATATCCTAGTAGCAGTTGCACTGGTCAGTTATATCTTAGTAACAGTTGCAGTGGTCAGTTATATAATAGTAACAGCAGCAACTGCAGTAATGACAGCAGCACTCACCGTGTAGACGAGGTTGCCGAGGACGAGGTAGCCGCCGTCGCGGCCGGAGGGCCACAGCACGTGGTGCGCCGTGAGCAGCACGGGCAGCCAGAACAGCAGCACGGAGTGCAGCAGCGCGTTCACCGCCCACACCCAGAACACGCGCACGTTGAACAGCAGCCCCTGCTGCGACGGGATGTACAGCACCGGGTGCTGGGGACGTGGGAAAGTGAAATATATTTTAAATTTTTTATTCACAGAAAAAAACGCTGGCTTGAAATAATGTGCAGTTTAGACTATTGATATTGAGTCTCATTTTTGGTTAAAGGTATTTTAGTCCTTATTTAATCTTTTATTTAATTTTTTCTGTTCCATAACTTATACAACTACAGATTGTTTTAAATACCTTATATATAACGGATTTCATGATAAATCAGGACGCTAAAATGACTCACCCTAAGCATAATCTCTGGTGAGCAGATCTTGTCGAAGAGTCCGATAGCGAATGGCGGCAGTGCCGTGAATATCACGTTGTAGAACCCGATCGTCCACCTCTCGAATAGAATCTGACCAGACCTGAAGGTTGAAAAATATCTTCAATTATCAATGATTTTGATAGATTACATAATAATATTTTTTATTACAGATGACGTCACAGTTTTTTAGACTTGCATAGATGCATCACACTCTCAGCACAATTTGAGGATAATGTACGAAAGATCTAAAATGTCATGCACATATTTTACAGATAATTAATCAAATTTTACATCTATAACATTAGTGGTACAACTTTTCCTTCTAGGATATATGTATATTTAACAATTATTTTTTAACTAAGTGAAAGTGAATTGGATACTAACCAAGCTGAATATATGGCGAACCACAGCTCGATTACATAGAGGCAGATGTTTTTGTAAAAGGAGTAAAGAATCAGTTTGCTGATTCGCGAATAGTTCCACGCGCCGTGCACCAGCAGCAGGCGCACCAGGAACCGGAACTGAAAAATAATATAACTATTAGCCATTATCTACGTATTCAGACCCACAAGCTTCAAATTGATTTTGCACGACACAAATTGTTATCAGACATAAATTTTAATTTTAGTTTTAGTAGGTTTTGAAACTCCTTGTGCTTCATCATGGCCACGTCGGTGTCTCAACGCGACTGTACCTGCGCGATGCTGTAGTCGGAGGCGCAGACGGCCTGCAGCCCCTCGACGCCGGAGATGCCGACGCCGACGGAGGCGCGCTGGATCATGGCCACGTCGTTGTCTCAACGCGACTGTACCTGCGCGATGCTGTAGTCGGAGGCGCAGACGGCCTGCAGCCCCTCGACGCCGGAGATGCCGACGCCGACGGAGGCGCGCTGGATCATGGCCACGTCGTTGGCCCCATCACCTATCGCCAGCGTCACCGCGCCCGTCGCGCGCGACACCATCTCCACGACCTGATTGGGCAAATAAGTCTTATGTGTATAAAAATACCAACGTGTATCCACGGCCATCACCGATAACTTATAAGATAGGATTGTTTTTATCTCCATGAATCGTTATTAAAATATTTCCTCAATATTTATTGCAAATGAAAAGCCAGGTCCCATAAGTATACAATACGACTTACCTCAGCTTTCTGTATCGGCGACACCCTGCAACACACGACCGCTTTACAGGACACGCAGAGATCGAGGAAGTCCTTCTTCAGGTCGCAGCCCATCGCGTACTTGAGCGTCTGACCGTCGATGACGAGCGCCACTTCGTTTTCCTTTCGCAGGTTCTCGCCGAAGTCTGCTAAGTGACGCGATAGACTCTCCCGCGTCGCCTGAAGAAACGAAATTATTTTACTGCTATCAAAGAGATTATTTAATAATTAATTCATCTGCGAATAGACTATAAGCGAAACCCACTTCAGATTTTTTTATTTGACCATGTTTATATTTACATTAATATTGCACTTTCGATTGTACAAAAATGTAGAAAAAAAACTTAAGACAGTTTGCCTTAAAAATTGTATCGAGCCCAAAAATTGTTAAATTAACTATTTCGTGCGCGATGATAACAGATTGTAGTGTTTGTGTGTGGTGTCACGTGTCAAATTGTAGTTTGTGCGTGTGTGGTATTCACGTGTCCGATGGTAGATTGTACGTGTGGCGTGGTGCGTGATGTACTGACGTCGAGGCTGTCCTCGTTGAGCAGCAGCAGCGGCATGGCGGCGTGCAGCAGGCGCGCGGAGTGCGCCACGTTGATGGCGGTCTCCTGCTTGTCGCCCGTCAGCACCCACACGTGGATGTTGGCCTTCAGCAGCGCGGCGATCGCCTCCGGGACACCGTCCTGGAAAAGTTAAATGGTTAGTACTGAGACAAATACACACATAGCCTTATTTATAAAAATTATAACCTAAAGAAATATAGAAAGAAAATATTTATTTGCAGCAGATCAGTAAGACTCTGTGAAGCAGTGTGAAGCAGTAAAATAGGCAAAACAATTATATCAAAACTAAATATATAAAGTAAACCAAAATAAGAAAATACGATCAAGAGTTCACAATTTTTAAGTAACGGGCTAAAATACATAGATAATAATAATGAACAATTTATCAAAAATTTCACCTGCAGTTTGTCCTCAATAGCGGTGGCGCCCAGCAGCCGCAGATTGTTCTCAATGAGAAGTGCAGCTTCTTCAATTTTCTGTTCTCGATCATGTATCGCTATGCTAGCCTTGTGGTATGTGTTCGACCAGTCCTTAACAAGAATAGCAACTAGTTGTACATATAGTATTGATGTGTTATTTTTTGTCACTGTTAACTTTGCACTGTACAGTCACTTAACAATTTCTTAAATATTCCACTGTTGAGTAGTGACTTTTTTTGCTATTAAAGACAAAACGTGCAATAAATTTTGGAATAATTCGATATTTAAAAGTAAAAAAAACTGAATTAAATTTTTTAATTTTTTTTTTCTATAAATTATGTATATACTCTACAAGCCTATAAGATCCAAAGTTTCAATAAAAAATATATGTTTTTAAATTAAATATTATAATTCAGGATAGATTATTTTTTGATGAAATAAAAATAAAATAATGCATTTCAGGGATAACAATCGGCTAATAACGCCAGTGCAGCTGCGCGTGCGCACCTCGTACACGTGCTCGGGCACGTCGGCCACGGCGTACACCAGCGTGCGCAGCCCCTCGGCCGCGAAGTGCTCCAGGTGCGCCAGCGTGGCCTCGGCGTAGGCCGCGCGCGCGCCGCCCGCCAGCCGCGGGTAGATCACCGAGTCCGCGCCCTTGCAGTACAGCTTGATCTCACCTGCGACGGACACGTTGCTAATGTATTTGTGGTATTTTCTTATAAATTACAAATATGGTTTTAGTGTTGTCTTTGTTACGGCCACTGCTATATTATACATTATACAAGATTTATCTTGATTCGATGATTGTAACCACCCGCATTCGTTGCTACAACATTTTTCAATTTCAAAATTTCACTTTTGAGTTTTTTTATCTTTAAGAATTGACTAGTGCAGCTTTTTCCTTTAGTTTTTCAATAAAATGTCTTCTCAGAAGTTTATTATATAAATGCCACTATAATATGATGCAATAATACAAGATATACATACGGGATAAATAATTCCCCCTGTACTCTACGTACTGTATATAGAGGAACGCACCTGTAGGCGTGCGCACGATGACGGACATGCGCTTGCGCGCCGAGGTGAAGGCCAGCACGTGCAGCACGGCGAAGGTGAGTGAGTGACCGCGAGCACGCACGGTGACGGCGGCCGGCGTGCGCGTCTCGAAGGCCCAGCCCCACGCCGCCGCACCCGCCACCAGGGCGCGTTCATCTGCGAACGAGTTTTTGTTGTATTATGTACACTAGCTCTTGGACTGTCGTGTACATAGTCTAAGAGCTAGTGGATGCATCTGAGTAATTGTCTGTAAATTTAGAAATTCTTTTCGTTGTGAGCCATAGCATACTAGGTACGGTAACCATCATTTGGTAGGCATAAGTTCTGCATGTTTCTACATTTTTAAAGTGTAATAAATTTTAAAAAGTAACTTTTTGCTGTAATCTTGAAATTTTTGTAATTTATTTCATAGCAAAAAAATAGAGAGAGGGGAATCAAAAATATATATATTATGTAAAATAAACTTTATAACTGACGATTCTGGCTAGCATAAGTTCTTAACAGATGAGGGAAAAGATGTTATGAAAATACGTATAAAGAGTAACGTGGACAATGGAGAGAATGAGATTACGTAAAAAAATATGTAATATAATATATATTATTATGTAATTAAGAAAATATAACAACAATAACATTCTACACACCGGGAGACGCCGCGTGGTAGTTGATCTTGCCGTCCACCAGCTCGGGGATGACGGTGTGGCAGACGGCCAGCATGGTGAGGAACTCGGTGATGACGGGCGCGCTGGGGTGGCCGCTGTCCAGGTTCTGGTACAGCAGCGTGTCCTCCAGCCGCTCGTGCGGGCCCGGCTTGTTGTAGATCACCTGGTGATGAAATCGATTAAATAATGCGGCCTGGAAAAGATGTTTTATGTGTGTAAGAGAAAGAGAGAGAGAGGACATTCACCTTATACACCTGTCTCATTGCATGCTATTTTATGTGCGTTTTATATGTGGGTAAAGTAAATAGTAAAGTAACAGCCTTTAAATGTCCCACTGGCTGGGCTAGGCCTCCTCTGCTATTATGTAGGTTTAGAGCTTAATCTATTTCCGTGTGCACCTTCGTATGTGCATATGTGAGTAACAAACGTGCGTGCTTGATCCTTCATAAAAGCGTATGTCAGACCGCGCGCGTGCGTGCGGGTGCGGCTGGGCGTACCTCAGCGATGGAGCACTTGCGGAACTCCATGATGTTGCAGGTGAGCGTGCCGGTCTTGTCGCTGAACACGTAGCGCACCATGCCGAGCTCCTCGTTGAGGTTGGAGGTGCGCGCCAGCGCCGGCGTGTCCGTCTGCTCGTGGTACATCTCGCCGTCCATCGCTATGAACTTGGCCTGCGGGTAAGGGTGCGTTTACACTTGTATACTGGTGGGTGTGTCAACATTGTCCGGCTAGCGTAGGACCAAAATCATTAAAAATTTTGTACAATACTTTGCATAAATATTTAATTAAAGTACTTACTTGAAAAAATCTCACTATTTCAGCAGTAACTTGTAAGGATATAGGTATAAGATTGTTGTATAATATCAAAAAGGTTAAAAAGTTGAATCCGAAATGTGCATTCTGTGCCTCTGTAACAAAGACAAAAAAGTTGACATAAAAGAAATTTATTATTAAAATTTTTATAAAAAATAAAATACACTCAAGTCCATGTAAAGACTGGGTTTAAGTTTATTGCACTTTATAGAAATATCAATTAATTGAATAATAATAGTCTGGCTTTATTATAATAAGGTGTGGAGGACGTACCGTCGAGGCCGACGTACCAGTCGGAGTGCGTGCGCGCGCGCAGCCACAGCTCGTTGCAGGCCGCGCTCAGCAGCGACAGCACCAGCAGGATCAGGAACAGCATCAGGATGTGCGTGTTCGTCTGGCGGTCGATCGACGACCGCTTCAGCGGAGCTGGACGACAAATAGAAATTTATAATATTCGACTTTATCGATCTAAGTCTTTTTGAAAGTAAATACAAATATTATATGCTTTTAAATAAATGAATACAGAATGTTTTACTTCTACCTCATCGATGAATTTCCTCAAGAAAATTTAACTTTAGTGCATAATATTCTTTCAGGGGTTGTTGACATCGCTGGTAATACGACACTTACCTTTGGTGGAGTTCTTCATGAGCTTGGTCTCGTGTCCAGTATAGACCACGAGCGCGTGCACCCAGGCCGTGTTCCGAAGCATGGCGCCGCGCAGCAGCATCTGCTCCAGGTTTAGCGGCACCGTCCTGGACAGCCAGGAATGTTGATTGTTTGGACTTTTTAATCAGTTTCCAAAAAAAGTCTAGACAGACATACGGACAACAAAGTGATTCCATAAGGGTTCCGTTACGGGTTATAAGAAGGAGAAAAGAAATTAACCGATTTTGACACAGTTTTAAAAAGTCCTGTTATATGCTATACTTAGGCAATTAACAACGAATTTAAAACGATTTCAGGATATTATGTTCCAATAAATTTAGAACTGTCTATGACTTTTTCAAGTGTATTTTTCGATTTGTGGATAAATGAGAGCAAATAAATATTTTGAATATAGAATTTTAAATATTGGATATTGATTAGTGATAACTGATATTTTTAAGAGACTATGAAAGGGCTTCAAAAAGATTTCTTTCAGTTGAATATGCGAAGTAACACTGTTTTCCTATTTTAAATACAATCTACTAAGTTCACATTAACATTCAGATACTTTCAATTTCACACTAGAATATATCACATATTAGGCTACCACAAGCATTTCCACCACAAGTAGAAGTATTACTTACTTAACATTCGCCTCCTTTAACATCCCATTAAACTCATAAAGATGTCTGTTAGGCGGTTCACACTGCACCGTCGCTCTGAACTCCGCCAGTGAAGAGACTGAATCCAAACGCGCGGTTTCTGGACTGGCTTGCCGTATCTTGAGGTTAGTTTCGCCATCCAAATTCGACGTTTCTATGAAGGATATGCCTTGGGGTTCGCTGAGAAAAAAGAAAACGATTTTGAGGAAATATTTTTGTTTTGTCTGAGTCATATGAATGGAACAATTAACTTGATTTGATAATACCATTGTATTAGATATTAATAGATTAAGTAATCAAAAATAAATAATAAAGAGATTTTAGGGTTCAAAATTAAATCTATTTTTCCATTGTCTTGTGTATTTGGCTTTCATACTTAAACAAAAGTTGATAGTGAAAAAGAACTAAGAATGTGATGTGTTTATAAACTTTTACATTGAATTGAACCGTCTTTCATATGCATTGTAACGAATTCTACGAAATAGTCGAAATAATTTCCTAAACTGTCTATGAGCTCTTACAAAGTAGGTATGTTTATAAGAGAAATAAGTCACATGTTTTACCTAGAAGCCAACAACACGAGATCGGCGGGAAAGAACTGGTTGTTGAGAACCTTGCAGATGTCACCGACTTGCAGCTTCTCCCACCTGATGCTCTGCCACCTCCCATTGCTGAGTACTTCCACTTTCCGACGGTTCGTCTCGTCGTCTGCACGATGACGTTTCTAAAATAAATTTAAAAGCACATAAAATAGGGAAAACCATTGTGATCATTAATTTAGTGAACATATTCTAAGTTGGTTTTGAAATTGTAAATTATTGCGTAATTGTCAATTACATAGGATCGAGTTTCCACATATCATTACTAAGAAATTCAAAAGGCACCCGAATCCTAATTTACAAATAATTATATTTTTATATATGCTTTTACAAAATCGAGATATACAGTGATATTAATTTAAAACATAATTAAAAATTTTAATACTTAATTAGTAGGTAATTAGTTACAACTTCAAATACTTACAAAATCCTCGACGACCTCTTTGATGGCGCTAACACTAAGTATGAGGATGAGGGGTGTGAGCGTGGTCCAACGGCCGGTGGGTGACACGTCGGGGATCTGCTGCAGCAGCGCGATCAGCAGGAAGAAGCAGTTGGAGTAGCGGCGGAACTGCTCGAACAGGAACAGCGGGACGAACGACGGCACGCTAGGAAGAAATGAAAAAGAAATCTAGAACCTACATACATATGTACCTCGTATTTTTATTTAAGGCGATATATGATGATTCATTAGGATGGATCAGGAGCAAATAAGAATTTTTCTGTAAATCTTTGAATACAGTTATTCTGAACTTAAAAATTAGTGACATGGTTCTAAAAAAAAAATTTTTCTAAGTCTCATAGTTTCAGATTTTTCTATACATCCTCTGAATGAATAATTCTATATAAAAATCTTTTCGTGGGTTTTATTGGATGTTGAGTTTTTCAATTTAAGCGTGATTTATAATTAGAAATGACAATCGTTAAGAATTTTACGAGTTTTCGTATGTTTATGTTATAATCTAAAAGTAATCGATAGATTGACTTATAAACATTTACACAACGTTGCATTCCGAAGTTCCTACGGAAACGAGATTTCCAAGCTTTTTATTAGGTTTCTTACTAATAATACTTTTATTTAATATCAGACTGAGCCACAGCGAAGAGTGACCCGGTATTGCTAGTGCTTTTATGACCACTAAAATTTCGATTATAAAGTTAAAGTACGAATAATAACGTAGTCGATTCTTCGAAATAATACAAAATATTTTGTGTGCATATCAAGGATACATGCAAAACAACATCTGCTTCTAATAATATTTGACATTGAAGATATGACTCTGCTATTGTATATAATAATCAGAAATATCTTTAAATTTCGGTGACCAGAAAATAATGTATGAAGAGTTATCAAAATACTCATTTAACTTTTTTTTAGACAGTTACGACAATATAAATTACAATATCTAATATGACACATTTAGCATGATAGAAGAACAAGATAGTCCATGCCATTGACCTGATCCATTTCTGGTACAATCGGCTCAGCGACACGGTAACGTCAACCGGTCGTCCTACACTTCAGAACACGGGTCATGTAAACAAAACGCATACAGGCCACGTTCCCCCGGCGCGTATTCACCGTATATTCGGGGTGTGACATCAGATCACGGCGGCGGGCAGCGTGCCAAGCGGCTGCAAATATATGTCGTGCGTAAACAATGCGATAACGTTAGCCTCGCCGGGAAAATTAAGGAGCTTTAAACGCGAGGCTGAAATACGTTGATATTTTTATTTGGCACGATTTCACGTGTGACCTTTTGTGTGGAGAACTTTTACGAATAGGGGATGGAGACACCTGTAGCTATACTCTCAATTTTTCTTTTCTTTCGTCTTTTAAGGATAAATCTGTATAATTATTTGAAGCAAATGTTGCCAGCAAAGAAGTGAACAATTGTCTTTTATCTACCAAGCTTAGGGTTATTTTGCAATTTAATAAAGCAGTGACTATAACACTTTTCCTTTTTTCATATACAATATTTTCGCCTCAACTAACCATTAATAAAGGATGTAATGAAATATGAAAGAATTATCGTATTCCTAGCTTATTCAGGTTGTAAGAGTGTAGCAAATTGTAAACAATATTATTGTTTCTTTGTCAATATAAATATAATTAGCATCTCATCATCTTTTTATTACAAATGGCAATTAATTTAACAGCAACCACGTGAATGTTTTTCCACTACTTGAGCTAGTCACCATTAGTAATTGATCATTCGATCTGCACGTAAACCCTAAGTAGAAGAGCTACACTATACTCCGTATTAAGCACAATATAGTAATGCAATTAATGAGATGCCATAATAATATTTGATATAACTGGTTCGGAATTCATTTGTATTCCAGACAGTATGTAGAACAGCGTATTCTGATGTCTGTGTCATGGCCGGTCTGAATGATGTCACGAGGGGCGAGCGCGATGGGAAGCGAGCTGTTGAGCTTGATTAAATACTTAATATATAGGTGAATATGTAGGTGAAGTATTTATTGTATTTCAAGTGGAAACGTATAATTAAGTGAATTAAATATTCTATCTCCACAGATTTCCAAGGTGGAGTATAAAATTTAACGATATGAATTCTTTATTTGTACAATAAAAACAGTTTCCGTATATTCGTTATCCGCAACTCCGCAAAATTGTAGTCGATGGATTGACAAGAATTTTACAGAACGTTGTATAATGTATATCCTTACAGAAACGGGAGATAGCAAGATTTTTATGAGTTTTCGATTCGTTAGCGAAAAATTAAAATAAATGACATTTTTATTAAGAAAAGTAGCCTAAGTTATGATCTTTATGTTAACTTTCATATGCATTTACTGAACAGCTGTAAATTGAAAATACAGAGACTTCAATATTATTTATTAGTATGGATATGGATAAATTTCATTTGGTAACTCAAAATTCTTCATAAATGGGAAATACCAAGGTTTGAAATTACAAATTTTCGCTCTCTACAAATTGTCTTCACACAGTAATTTATGGTTTTCTTCATTTCTTTAATAATTGGCAATCGGATTATTTTAAAGATGTTTCTAAGTTAAAACGTTTTTCCGTAGCTACATAAATTATATTGTTCTTCCCTCCAAGTGTTTATCCAGAATTTTCCACCGCCGCATGTGACAATGTTTTACCCATGCACATATTAATGGAATTTATGCATTTGCTAACGAAAACTCTTACAAAGGCTTTTAATCTGTTGTGAAATAACATTGATAATGAATGTTTGCCGAAAGCCGCGGCAATAACATTTAAATGTTATCGTTTCATCTTAGTTTCGACCTGAATATATCGATATTCAAATATCGCTATTTATTATGAATCCGATTTCAATCCGCTGAAGTTTTATATTATTTTACTAGCTGGCAGTAACCACTGCTTCGCTCCTATGAGTCGTAGCGTGATGTAATATAGCCTTCCTCAATAAATAAACTATGTAACACAAAAATAATTTTTCAATTCGAACCGAAGTTCCTGAGATTAACGCGTTCATACAAACAAAATATTCATCGAATAGTCCAACCAACTTCAAACAGTTGTTGATGCGTGCATACGATTACTTAATTGCTATTGGTTACTGACGAATTTCATTATATTACCTCCGAAAATCTTAATCATATTATTTTTATTATATACCAAAACCTTTCTTGATAAATATACATTTAAATAACGAAAACTCCATCCAAAACGAATAAGCGTTTATTGAATCGCAACCATACAAACTTATATACATACATACATACAAACACACACACACAGGTCTACTAAAGTATTTCCTTCTTGAAGTGAATGTAAAAATAGGCACTTAATTCTATGTAAGACACCTCGACATTAGTGCGTGGATGCGTCTTTAGCGCCGACGGTTACGCGTTAGATTACAGGTCAGTGTATATACTTGTAGTTTTTTAAATATTTGTCAGTAAGTCAGGGCGTCCTACAATTATGGGTTTAATCTGTCAGTCGATACTCAAGATAAGTAAATTAATGTAGTCCAGACAATTACTGTCTGATGGCTATCGCATTGTGTAAAAATCGGTAATCATTACGACTTGTTTAGAAAGAAAACATGAAAAAAGTTATAAAGAAATAGACTATTTGAATTATTATAAAATATGCAGTAGTACTCAATTTATTAATAGCGGAATCAATCAAAACATACAATCCTATATAAATATTATTAATGTGAGCGCAAAATTAAGATAAATAGAGAAAAGTGATTAAAGGCGTCGAGCTTGATGCGGAATTTTTATTTAATTTGGCGCGAGAAATCCCGACCACGAGCGTCTGCATTCAGAAGCGGGAAAGTATAATTGCTTTGTTATTATTTAAGCACCGGAAATCACATTATTTTCCCTGATCTTTTAAGAATTCTTACCAATATATTAGCAATTTTTAAACAGTTTACTATAGATTATTATCTTATTTACCTTAAGTTACGATACTGAATGTATGGTCCATCGAGCCGGATGTAAGTTGGTTATATAAACTTATATCATTATAAACAGAATATTAATGTAATGTAAAACTTTAACAGCCATACAAAAGATGAAATAAAACCATGTTCACCGAGTGTCTAGCTAAAGAGTGTTTAAAAATTAAACATTGCTTAAAGACTTGTCTCAATTGCTTTACTCCGACGTTACGTCTGAAGCATGTTTAACTCAAAACCTTCCAATCCTTCAATTGTAGCACAGATTTTTATAAACGCGCGTTTAATATTTGTTTAAATCTTTTGTAGTAAGAGAGTAAAAGTCTAGTTATTGACTAAAATCATTATCTAATATTCTTTTTTTTTAAACAATAATCTTAACCGATATTCTTAAACAGACTTTGTAAGAACGTTTTTATAACAAACTACTCGCCCCTCACGGTTTCACTTGCGATTATCGTTACTGCTTCGCTCCTGTGAGTCGTAGCGTAATATAAATAGTTTCAGATGTTACTACAAATGTACATACAAATTTTACCTCACTTCCAGATGTAAGGTAAAATTAACCACAATTACGTGTTCTTGAAAAATACTTCTAATTTCATAGTATGACTTGTAGTTTTACCTATACTTCGCTGTGGATATCCTGTTGTTGACGAACTTCTGTGGCTGCGGGCGGTTGACGAAGATGATTCGGTTCTGCTGCTCATCGGCCGCGCCATCGGTGATGCCAGACGTTGTCGCCTCGTCCTCATCTGATGGGTAAAAATATAACTATATAACGGATTGTTTAAGCAAATGTATAGACATTACATCAATGACTTTTTATTGAATCAACATTCTGAATTGGTGGTCGCTTTTTTGTTGTTTTTATAGTTTTTGTTTTGTTAATGCAAAATTGCATATTTCAAACTTAAATACAGTATGCTTTGATGTGATTTAGTGAATGTCAAAATTATTTTTCTTCTCAAGGTAATTGGTTACATTATTTTTTGTTATACACTAAGTCATCTACCTTGAAGGGAGCGGATGATTTTAAGTTATATACTTATGTTTTTTTTTCTATCATAAAATTTTATTTAAGTTGAGCAAAGCGTACCTGTTTTCTTTTTGTTAAAAGCATGACTCAAGTTAACAAGTCATACAACATGCCGATTAAATTTCGTCATACTTCATTTTGAAATGACATCATAAAATATTTTACTAATCAATCAATCTTATATATAAAACTTTAGATTTTTAGACAAGAGTAAATATGTGATACATCGTATTTTTAATTTAAATCTCGTTACTAATATAAAATTTATAACCCATACGTTTTTACGCCTAAACCACTAAATTGATTTTGATGCATTTAGGTACAGGGATAGATTGGGCCTTGGAGAAGAATATAGGCTACTTTATAACGCGAATATGAAACGTGAATGGAGTGAAGTATAGAATGAAAATTTTCACACAAAGTTGCAGGAACCCTCTTGTGCCAGGATATATAAACATAGCATTTCCTTTGTGGGATATAACCATTCTATACAATGATGTTCACATTAATAAGGATGATAAAAATAGAAAAAAATCTTATTTTTTTAAATTAATTCATAATTTTTATATAAAAGTATATTTTTATTATAAAAAAAGCCTGCAGTAATTAACAGCACCGGAGGCCGAGCCGGCACTTCCGCTACGCTCTGTTTCCTATCACAGATATTCTAGATATCTTTTCTATATATGGATGCTGATAAGCAATAATGTGTCAACCCACAAAAATTAAAATTCGGAGATATTGATGTATTTTCATCTGTTTAACATTACTCAAAAAATGAAGTCTTATAAACTGGATAAGTACGGAAAAAAGTTTCTTAATTAATTGTTTCGAATTACAAGTGTGTACCAAATTTTGCGGTTTATTCAACTATCTCAAATATTTTAAAAACTTTTTATTAGATAAAATATAAAATATATGAATCTGCTTTATATTCATTCTACCTTTTATAATTCTTCAAAAATATATTTATTAAAAATAGGTTTGACACCTTTAGACGCCATTTTCTTAAAATGAAGTCCGTGTAGCTTGACACAGTATGGCTTATCAGCGTCTATATAATATTATTTATAAACAAGTATAATACGATAAATCGCTAACATTTACAAGCTTTTATAATGAAGTCTAATCATACTCATAAATGAAGATTTCAGGAGAAATGGAAACTGCTTTTCGAAATAATTCACAAGCGACTTCGTACGTGTGTAATGTTGCAGAGTGCTGAGTTGTTGCCGTCCGACCGTCTAAAAGTTAGTTTTCTATTCCTCGGTAACTTATTTAGCTAAATTAAAAGTAGATATTCTATTTCTTTATCCAAAACACAATTTTTAAATTGAGGATTCAAACGTTCAATTGAACAATTGACAACGTAATGAACAAAAGTACTCAGATTCGTATAAATACTAGCTGGATTAGTCATTAGGCTGAGCGTATGTTACCATGCAACAAAACATAGTACGTGGTTACGAGCGTATTTCCGCCGCACGTGCCTGCATCGCAGCATCAGTAGCTTTACTAGTTCATACTTTACATATGTTCTGCGCTGCGCTGCGCAGAACTCTATTGTCTGTTTCAGCATGCGCTTAGCTTTAATATCATGAATGTTTCACTCTTTGAAGCGTTTACTTTGAAATTTGAGTCGACTTTCTAAATAACAACACTTTCGCAACTGAAATAACAATTAACTTTGAAAGACAAAAAGGCTATTTGTTAAAAGTACCGTTATGATAAAAAAAAGTATAACAAGAAATGAGGACTCCATTGATACGGCTAGTGAAGCAATAGAATGGGACGGACACAGCACATAATAGTCTTTATACGATAATTAAGTGGTAGTGGAAAAAATACAGAAATTAAAAAACCCAAATATGCGAAAACATAAAAATATTGATAATAATTAGGAATAAAGAAAAAGTAAACTGATATCAAAAGCAAAATACATTAAGTACAAAATTCAGATTTTAAAACAAAATTACTGAATCGATTTTGATGAGAATTCTATGCATCCAATCTGAACGAATTATACTTTCAAATAAAAACAGAACTTTCAGAGTTCTGATGTTTTTAATAATAATAATTTATTTATTGCTCTCCACAATAAAATACATTAGTGACATAATTAAGTAAAACATTTAAGGTTGGTTTAAACAGTCATAAAAAATCTATATACACACATAATATTCAAATATCTCTGACGATCCAAAGGCACTCGTCCTTGGTCGTTCTTGGACCAAAAGGAGTACAATGCAAGGCCTATTAACTATGTATTGAATGCAACAATACATTTTTACTTCCTCGTACGATTTAAGTATTGTATTGAATTTACGCTTTTCAGATTTCTTCCTCTGTATCCATTTTATGTTGTGAAGTTAAAGAGGAAGGTTTACATGTATGATACATGTTATATGCACGCTGATAAGCAATACGATGTGAAACCTAAGCTCAATTAAATTTTTGAAGACGTATATATTTTATCTTTCCTATATTGATAAAAGGTACTTAATATGGATTGAAAACAGATTGGTATAATAAAAATAATTATCTAATAAATAGTTTTTCAAATATTGTATATTGTAAAATAATTAGCACTCTTCAATATTCGAAACATTAAATTAAGAGACTTTTTCATACTTAAATAAGTAGTTAAGACGACTTCCTTTGATTTCCGAAATTCCCTTTATTTCCGAATTCGACTTTTTGTGGGTTGACACATTATGGCTTACCAGCATCCATATTATATAAAGAAAAGCCGACATTTTTAAAGATTTGTAATGTGATGTCGTAAAAAATAACAATACACGCATGCGACGCCGGGACGGGTCGCAAGCACAGTACACTTCGAATAGCTCAAAAACAATATATGTGGATATTATAACATTTTACGCTGTGCAGTTTTTTGATCGGGACTACTTTGTTAAGAGTAATTTACGAGCTTTTCTTATTTTTTCTAATTTTTTAAGCTTCAAAAAAGGTAGTTCGTCGTTTTAGTGGACCCATGATATTTACATCGGAATCGGTTCGGTCTTTTGGTTTTTAAATTAAAATAACTGAAATGAGTAGGATTATTTGCCGGAATTACGTGTTTTACTCTTGATGTCGGTTCATTTTTTTAAAGTCTTATCCCATGTCATGTTTTAATATAAAATTTTCTTATTGTTAAAAAAAAGTAAGCTGTGTAGATAAAGTTCAGAACAAATACGAGAAAATGAATATGACATCGCATAAAGAGGTCAAGACGACGCTCGCTCAGGGAGAGAAAATGCAATACTGACTTCTGTAAGTGTTCTTACTCGAATCGAAGACATATGTTATATATGTTGTTATATATTTTTATTATATTATTATTAGGAAACAGACAATACAACACATTACGATTTTTCCATGTCACGTATTACGGAAGCCAACAAAGACCACTTTTTATTCGGCTTCCAAAAAGGAGAAGGTTTACAATTCATCGGAGACTTTATTTTTTTATCTATGTTCACTGTTTTCTCGAAAATTACTCGAAAACGGCTGGATCGAGTTGATTAGTTATTTGCCTATTGAAAAGGGTATACTTTCAGATTGGTTCCGTAGAATTTTCATCAAAATCGATTTAGTAGTTTGTTTTCAAAATCAAAATAACTGGAATGAGTATATCATAAAAATAAACAAAAATTACATGTGCCTTTATGTCAAATTCAAGTCAGTTTTGTATGTAAACCTCATATAAAACAAAGTCAAACAATAGTATAAACATTTAATGATGATTAAAAGAATTGATGCGATGTTCCATTACATAAAATGATGTGGATTTCAACTGATAATTTTAAATCCGGACTAAAATTAAAGTAATATTCGAAAGAAATTGTAATAGCCAATTTGAATAAATTGTATTTTGAGTGAGTTTTCTAATTTGCTTCAAATCTATCTGGTCGGCGTTGAAGGGAAACATGGTGTGGGAAACTGGTGTTTGGGGAAATACGTAGGTATATTAAGAAACATCGAAATTTAACTAAAGGTGTTCATCGCAAATGTTTAAAATAAGAGATGATGCAAACGGTCAATTATAACTTGTTTTACGATACCTATAATGGTGGGCCGTGTCGTATACTTTATATATAAACTAGCAGTTGCTCGCGGCTACGCCCGCGTATATTTTGGGATTTCAGCTAAATAAATCTATCTGTGAAATTGTGACCGTTCCAGGAATTATTACCCCCTAGCGTCATTTTATGGGATGATTTTGAAATTCTAGGATACATATATTTAATTATTGTCCCTAAGTAATGTTTGTGCTGAATTCAAGGATAATTGGCCAAAATAATATATTTTCTCCATACAAACTTTACTACCCCCTTGCGCCCCAGTGTGAAATAATAGTACCCCGTTTTCTATTTTATGCAGGCTGTTACTACTTTACTTTCTATTTTATATTTCATTACTCACCCAGAAGTGCGTGTTTTAAGTTTTAGGTTAATACGACCACGGAATAAGATTTTGCATACAAACGTTTTTACCCCTTTTCACCCTCTTAGGGGTGAATAATCAAAAAATCCTTTCTTAGTGGATACCTGCAACCTAAAAGCCACAAACAGCCAAAATTTCAAGTTCGTAGGCCCAGCGGTTTAGGCTCTGCGTTGATGAATCAGTCAGGACTAGTGATTTTATATATATAGATGACATCTCAATGACAGATTTTATATTATATCTACTCCTACATTGTTCATTCATTTTAAACATATATAGTGATTTCAAAGAAAACTCGCGCATTTTAAAGAAATTTTCGTCGAGGACGATAAACAATAGCTTTAAGCCACAAGAATTTTCTATGTAACGTGTCCAGCGTGGCCCAAAGCCGCAAGGGGACTAACTCTCATTATAGACATGGCGATGGTATTTTAGCACAGATTTAAAAAAATTGGGCAGGTAAATCTGGCGGATTGAGTTATAAAATCTTAATATTTTATTTAAGTATTTGAAAAAAAAAAACGTTTTTTATTGATATGTTACTTACCTTTGTAATATTTATTATACTTCTACAAAAGTATTCCATTAAAACTAAATTTAATAATTCTTAGTAAGAAGGATAACTCATCTTAAAATAACTCGAATTAATTCCGACAATCTGTATCTGTATCTGGTTTATCCCACTTTCTAGACTTTTTTAAGTATTTCCATACATTTAAATAATTTCTGATGGGTAAAGATGAAATTGAATTTATTAGTTTTAGACTTATTTGTTGTTAAATTTTTTAGATTTAGAAGTCTCTGAAGGCTCTTTGGAGGAGGAGAAGAGAAGAGAAAATAATCTAGTCTACTTTTTATACGAAATACGTTAGCATTATGACTATCAAGGTTTAACAAATAGTTTTGAAAATATACTTCTTCAAGCTACAAAATAATATAGATTCATTAATACAACCGGCTGTCTTCGTTGAAATAAGTACTCTTCACTAATACAGTCGCAATAATCGGGATCAATTTGCTATCGCCTTTGAGGAGTTTCTTTCCTATAGCTTAGATGGTTTAATGGAAATTTGATCTTAATACCATCTTAAAGATCATAAAATTCTTAATAAATTTTTTTAAAGAATAATCATTCACCTATTATTTTCTATTTTGATAACGGTGTAATAAATTCAAAACAGAGTAAGATATTAATGAAATGTAGAATGAAAAGTTTTATATAGTAATAAGTTTTGCAAATATACGATATCATTGTACGTCCCTATATTCCAAAACATGAAACACACTTCAATATTCGGATCATTAAACTAAGAACCTCTTTTTCGTACTTATTTAGTTTAAATGACTTTAATTTTTTTTTTGAATAATGTTAAATACTTATCGCATTATCAGAATACATTAATATCTCCGAAATTGTGGGTTGACACATTATTGCTCATCAGCGTCCAATTATATTTGAAACTCCTTACCTAATAAAATAAGACACAAATATAATTAGAAACCTACTCATGTTTTGAATGGTAAACCATGGACATGCTAAGTGCTAATCGGCCCTTACCTCGCCCTTGGCTGTCCACTTTAAGACTTAATGCGTTCAACATTCATCAACAAAGCGAGGTTAAAAGTGATCTGATTCCAAACCGGTTTCAGAGTAACCAGGCTACCATATGGAGGTAACCAGATATTTGCGAAGTCGAGATGTGCACTCAAATTAAGTTAAGTAAGACTTGAGTAGATACTAAGGATTTACTGGAAGGAAACTTGAGTATTTCATCGCGTGATTTAATAATAAATCTTTAAGTTCAATAGGTTTAACTTACATTGATAATGTAATATTAAATATTATGAAAATATAGTTAGTAATTTTGCAAATTGCGACTTAAAAAATTAAGGTAAATTTTCCAGAATAAATACGTCGTTACGTCTACACGAAAAACGATCTAGATGAACAGGGCTCTAAAATTTGTTTCATTGGGGTCCGTTTTTTATCAAACTCTAGGAAGTTTGTTTCTGTTAGATGTTCTTCCTACTTCTTACTTGATGACCTGATGACCTGTTTTAGACGATAATTAATGAGTTTTTTACGAGTAAAAATAAAATTTTTTGAACATACCAACATATGGATTAGAACCTAAAGTATTCTTACATATATACATACATATATAGCCTATGTGTAAACAACCATTACGTTTTACATCTAGATTCAATAAGATACATAAATGATGAGGCATTAGTAGCTAGACAAGCTCGTAAGCCGCTTTCCTCATCGATCGAAAGTATATCAGGTAATAGGATTCGTGCATTTCTTATCGGATCTCGGAAATGATTACTTTTCTTGAATTTTCCTTGACCGGTGACGTCTTATTGCAAATATAGGAAAGTATGATATTAATCATAATAATGAAATTGCATCAAGGCTGCATAAAATGTGAAATGTGTACCTAATATTTTAATCTATAATAACGTTGTAAAGTCAAAGATTTTTTATGATTGTTTAAAATCTTTAACAATCGCCAATAGTCCGATAAAAAAAAGTTTATTAAGGAAAATTATTGGATATGAATTGCCATTATGCAACACATAGAAGCGAGCAGTGATCAAAAATATAAAAAAAAATCTATTAAATTGCTACCCGAACCTATTTGATATTAAATTGATAGTAAATACATATGTATTTGCTATCAACGAAATTATAGGATTATATTTTACAAAAATAGATCAATAGTTTATAGGTACCTACATAGGTATTATTAATATCACGCCATCTATATGAATGTAGGTATTATTGAGACACAGAAATTTATTTGTTTATGTCCACCGGTTATTAAGTTCACTTTGTTGGCGGCAGCTAATTTATATGTCCAAAGAAACTCAGGGACTACTGAACCTAATAAAAAATTATGGTAACATTTTTCTGGGTACGTCATTCTAGATTGTATTAGCTATATTTTATTTTAAACTAAAAGTATATTTAATAAAATAGTAGTATTTTAAAACAAAATCGATATTAAAAAGTTAGTAAAATTTTAAAAAATACTAATACATATAATTTTCGATCTCTACTTATTAGATTAGAATAGACTTAATGTGCCTCTCGCGATTTCATCGGTGTTTAAATTACGTACTGGATTCGTTTAGGTTTATATTAACAGCTCCTCTCTCGTCGTAAGGTTTTGTTTTATAGCCTATTTTCTTCCTCCAAAATCGGGCAAAAATTAATTAAAATCTGATGGATAAATCCTTTGCACATTCAGTAAAATAACAGATAATACAATAAAACATTAAGTAAGAACAAATGCATGCTGATAAGCAATAATGTGTCAACCCACAAAAAGTCGAATTCGGAGATATTGATGTATTTTGATACCGCATCACCTATTTAACATTATTAAAAAAATTGAAGTCATATAAACTAAATAAGTACGGAAAAAAGTTTCTTAATTAATTGTTTCGAATTTCAAGTGCGTTCCATATTTCGTAATTTATACAATAATCTCGTATATTTAAAAAACTTTTTATTAGATAATATATTAAATATATTAGTCTGAATTTAATTCATTATACCTTTTATCAAAAGCAATAGAAAAGATGGATATATACTTTTTCAAACAAATTTGTTAAAAATGGGTTTGACATCTATAGACGCCATTTTCTCAAAAATGATGTCCGTGTGGCTTGACACAGTATTGCTTATCAGTGCTCATTTTTGTTGAAACAGGATATTTATTGCATTTTTATTTATTTCATTTTCATTACCACAATGAAATGAATATAATAACAAATATGAGTAACGAATGTATGAAATATTAACTCGTTATATATGGTATAGTATAACAGAAGTATTTGCACACAATTGTAAGCGTTGATAAGGAAACAGCAAACTAATTTTACCTACACAGTTTCAGCTGGACCGTTTTTATATTTTCCAATTCGTTAATGATATCAAAATCCGAATAGCATGATCTCTTCATATGGACGCTGATAACCAATATTGTGTCAAGTCACACGAACTTATGGAATGGCGTATAAAATGTCAAACCTTACTCATAACAAATTTGTTTACGGACGTATACATCCATCGTCTGTTTTCTAAAATTTATTTGATAAAAGGTATAATGAATTAAAAGCAGATTGGTATAATAAACAATTTTATCTAATAATATTTTTTTCAATTATATATTCGGTTTTTGTTCGATTATTGCAAAATATTGAGCACACTCCAATAATCGAAACATTGAATTAAGAAACCTTTTTTCCGTACTTAGTTTAGATGACTTGAAATCATCATCATTAACTTAGCATTTCCCGGTTACACCAGGGTCTGCTTTCTATTCTAGTCCAGATATTGACGAGTTACTGATTTTTACACAGAGCGACTACCATCTGACCTCGGCAACCCCTGAGGGCAACTTAGATGACTTGAAATATTTTTGAATAATGTTAAATACATAATGCATTATCAGAATACTTATCTCCTAATTTGATTTTATGTGGCTTGACACATTATTGCTCATCAGCATCCATATGATCAAACCACAATGTAATCTAGGAAAATGCGACGTTCTACATACGATTGATAACGTGTAAAATTAGTAGTTCTTACTTAAGTATTGAAAACGTTGAGTGAAGATTCACTCTAACTCTGTGTTCAATATATCGCGAAGAATGACGCTAAAGAAATCTTTTTTTTTTTGTTTCAAAAACCAATGTTCTGGAAATATTTGTACATTTCGTATTTCGCAACATTTGATTTCGCGTAAATCAATGAAGCTAATTTGGGATTTGTGGGCGCTGAAGCATAAAATAATAAAAAAAACCTAGATTATATCTTCGGAATATTTTTCTGCTCTTATTGTGCTGTGATCACGTATTTTCATCATTTCAGAAAAACCAAAACAAAAAAACGTCAAACGCTAAATTATCTTACAGTCCAAAGTATAGTTTTGATTTCAGCGATAATTTTGTTTCTACTGTATACAATATACGCGTATTATAAAAGTATTCATAACGTATATTTGTAATATTTACAAACATATCATAATCTGCAATTGCAGAAATGATATTAATGCAACATTAATTGACAAAACGAATCCTTTAGCAACAAACAATTATAAATGTTTCAATGTCTAATTCGATAGATCTGCTATTCCCTTCTCCCTCCAATAAATCTTAATTCACACACTTCGAATATTAATGTCGTCATTATCATCATTGACGTTATTTATTGAATATACACGGGAAATAAATAGGCATTAAATACAAAATCTAAATATATAGGGACTAGGGAAATTCATTTTTTAAAAACTAACGATGTAGCTTTATTTTGCATCAAAATCGGCCCCGAGACTCCTTAAAGTATTTGTATTTAGTCATTCACGCCCAGTTAAACTTTTAGAATCCACGTGAAGTGAGAAGAAGTTCCTAGTTTCACAAAACCACTAGTCATTGTGACAGTGGTATTTTCATAGAAAGGAAAGAATAATAATTACTAAAGTTATCCTTAAGCTTGTAAGACCTAAAGCCATTGTTCACAATACCTTACCTACGTGTGCTTTACAATTAGGGAAAATGTTCCTATTTAACCCTTTGAAATGAATAACTGTTTTACTTCACTACAGCAGTTTCAAAAAGCGCCTTGGGAGCGTGAAATTAGCGATACATTTTAAAATTAGAATAATTTTTCCGATGCAACGCAATCGCAGACTGTTTAAAAATAATTTCCTTCTGCAGTATGTCTTGTTTCAAACTTCAAAGTAGAAAAACGAAATACGCAATTTATTTGACTTTAATACTTATTTAATAATACAATTCAAATATCAATTATTTTGATGCAAAAGACAAACTAATAAACCGATTTTGACAAAATTTTATGGATCAATTCGAAAGTGTACCTATCCTTTTAAATAAAAAATAATTTTCCAATTCGGTTTATAAATGACAGAGTTAAGAGGTAACATACAATACAAAAAAAATTACGAATTGAGAACCTCAATCTTTTTTAAACGCTTAATGAATATCAAAAGAACATAAACAAATATAACATTTTGTCTTCTTCAGAGAAAAGGTACAACGTTACAAAAACAGGTATATGAAAATTCCGCGTAGTTTTCGAGTTGCATCATCTTATGTATATGTTAATAGTAAAATTTAATACATTGTTTTTAATTGCTTTTTAGTCGTGCCAAATTATTTCACCAATATCACGTAAATAGGTACAGGATGGAAGACACAAAGGAGACGGATGCGATTACAATTTCAATTAAATTTTGAAGACAATCAACATATTTGAAATTTCTTTGTTAGAGCTTAAGCTGATATGACAAACTACTAATAAAATCTAATAAAAAAAAACCTTAGATGCACCTATACTATTTAATCTTATAACATTAATAAATGAATCACTCTAAAAAGAAAATAAACTTTGGAAAAAAAATCAAATCCAATTGTTTTACTTTATATACTTTTATATAAATTTGGGTTGTGTATAATTGTCTTAAATTTCAGTTACAATATTTGACCAATACTAACAAAATGAGTCAATTAAAGGTTTTGTTGATGGTTATACACTAACTTCTAAACGCGCTTTGCTCGAGGACTACCAGACCCATTTTCAAGTTATTTCTGCTTTACATAGTGTATTTATTGAAGGTTTTTTGAGCAGAACAACTTGCTCACAAATTAATTCAATTTTTTGATTCGTGGATTTTAATTGTTCCAATAGTGCACATATTCTTTCGCCTTTTCGCGTGTTTTGGAGACTGTGCGGTGGGGTCGAAAATTCAATCGTAAATAAATTTGGAACTTTCTCACTATTTCTCAACCAATATGGCAAAACAGAGGGGCAACAGATGCGCATGTGCATGCGCAAGCGATCCCGCGGCCTCTCCATTTCTGTGCTAAGGACGGCCTTGCAGAGGTTTTAAGTGGGCAAAACCCTCCACATAACCCGATCTCTCCCCCATGGATACTGGTACCTTCTCGAAGATTTACCTCGCTAAAAGCAAGTACCCGAAGCGAAATTATTGACAGGCGCCACGATGCAGCGGGTGCGGTGGGTCGGAGGTAGTTCGCCGCATGACGAAAACCGAACATTACTGAGAAGAACCGGAAACTTAAGGCACTGCCTGCTTTTGTATGCATCGTGCACGTTTCATATTTAATAAGTGCAACAATGATGTTATTATATTGAATAATAAAAATAATGCTAATTACACAGTACAAGTATTGTATTCTGTGTTCGTAGAAAAATATATCCGACTAAAACATAACTGTTGTTATATACATACACATATGATCGCAGCAATCGCGCAATTTATAGATACTTTGGAGTAGATAAACGGAATCATTTTAGATATTAAAAATAAGAACATAAAAACCTACTTATTCTTTCTATATCTTATTTATACAATCAAATTATACATCCTATACCTATAAAGGAAAAAGTTAATTTATCGGCTGACTCACTTATCAAGATATTTCCAGAACTATGACGTTTAAAACCTAAACTAAACACGGGCATAAACTTTGGTAAACGGGTTCCTTTAAATACGATGTAAAAATTTACTAAAAATTACGTAAAACAGGTTAAGTGAAATTGAACACTATTTAAGATCAGTTTGCGGGCGCGCAAATTAATTCGTACGAAGCTGGGCCAAGCAGGTAGTAAAATTAAATTAATTATTAACCACTTCAACATTTTTCTAACATTCACTTGTTGAATAATAAATACGATTTTCAAAGAAAATAAAGGGGCCTTGAGTAAATAAACATGCCTCGATTCTAATCAGTCGTGCTGGGCGGGTCAAGGTCAGGCCGCAGCTACACGTTTAGATGTTAAGGTTAGATTGAAAGTTTTACTTCGCTGTGCCTTTAATTGAACAGAGTTAATGTGTCTGCAACTTTAATTTGGTTGCTCCTCAGACACTCATGGAAACTATCAAATATCATTATAGAACGTAATACAAAATGTGTTTTATCCTAAAACCAATAGATGAAATCCCAGCTAGAAATATTTAAATAAATTGATTCTTATATAGCTTTAGGTTTAAACATTCACCAATGCAGGCATTTAAAGTGGCCAAACTATGAACTAAAGCAATAAGATAACACAAAAACATTCCAATTTGCATTAAAATATGTTAAATCACACTAAATAATTATGAAGTTAAATTTCATACCTTTAAGTTAATTTGATAAATGCCAAAAACTTTAGGTCTCTCAGGACATTCTTATATGTCTAATGTCAGTTAATAAAGTCAATTAAAAAATGGATGTTTCATAGATCATAAATCACAGGTGAATTATATATCTGGGCGTAGTTGGCTAGATCTAAAACTATAGGGAATAGTAAAAATGTATAAAGAAACTCTGGGATGATTTTGATGTAAACTAAAATAGCATCATAAGTTTAAAAATATTTTTCCTGGCTAGGAATCTAACTCCTTAATTCAAAAAAAACCTATCAAAATCAAAATATTTTTATTAAAAATAAGGGATCTACATTATCTTTTTGAACATCAAGCAAATAAATCTACCATGGTTTCGGAAAAGATTAAACCTCAGACCTGAGAAGAAACTGCGAAAGAAACTGTGGGATATTTTTTCCTTTGTTGAATTTTTTTTTTTTTACAAATTATAAAATACTACTGTATTATTGCACCATCTAGTAATGTCACTAAGAAGCATTACCTATCTTAATTTTCAAGTTTTAATAAAGGAGCGTTATGTAAAAAGCCTTTTTCTTTAGTAGTCTTATAGGAAAAGTTCTTTTATAGTTTATGCAAGTTGTCATTACGAATGAACAGCCTGTTGGAGTGTATTTTAGAAAAAAACCCATGGATTACAGATCATTTACTGCAATAAAGCTACCAAGAACTAAATATGTGATGATAATTGTTATGAATTCAATATACTTAGGTTTATCTGTTTTGCAAAAATAAATACCTAATTTTTTTCATGGTCAAATGCTTCATTATCTGTATTTGCCACAGTAGCATGTTGAATAACATCCACTCACTTGTCTCATATTTAATTTTATAATAAAGCATAATTCAAAGGTATCACTACTATCATAAATTACAATGATAATTTAAATATATTCTGCCGCAAATTATAACTACCTAGCAGTTGACCATATTGTCAAGAAAAATATTTCTGTTCATCACTTCGCTACCAAGCAAAAGCGTAACTATACCATCTGGGGCCTTCAGTGAAAATCGTCACATTATAACTTAATTTAAATGAGTTGTTTAAGTTAGTTACTCAAAACTATTAATAATCTTGTGTGCATTTTAGTTAAATATCTGATTAATTTTATAATGAAATGACAATTTACTTTAAATAAGATTTTTATAAATAAAACTCTTTTAGGGCGGGACCTTTCGGGTCAGTGACCCGTGGCTTTTTGACAGCCATGCTATCCTTTAGTTATGCCCCTGCTACCAAGCTACACAGGATATCCTGCTGGGATAATTTATGCTTGCCGAAAATTGACCAAAATTGCTCCAGCCATTTTGGAGTTCTCTCATTTTGGAGTATCTGCAAAACAGTTTTCTAATAGATCTATATTAGAAAACTCTTTTGCAGATCACATAAAGGTAAGAAGTTTCTTAAGTCGCAAGATAGTTGTAGAACAGATATCAGAAATTCTTATAAGAAGTGTGCAGCACATAGAATTCACATATTAAAATTACTAGAGTTAGCTTTAAGATAATGAAAATTTTATTACTAAAAGTAAGTATTTATGTTAAAAATGTAATAAAATGTTATGTTTAATGTATAAACTTAATCAAATTTAATAAAATTTAGTAAAAAATTTAATAATAAAACTGATTATAAATGTAATTTCATATTAAATTTGATACTTTTACAAATTATCAATTTTAACTATCTTCAGATGCTTATATTGAATATTATCAGTAAATACTACACCTACATATATAAGGAAAAAGATTGTCAAATATAGACCAATCTTTGTATTGTATGTTGTTAAGTACTTTTAAGATACTCTAATTATCTACAACAGGGGGAATCCTCTTCATAATATACAATACAATCAGTACAATAAGGAAAATACTCACTACATGTTTAAAACTCCATAAATTGATAATATTGTCCCATTGTCCCATGCAAATATTTATTATCTATGGTAATCATAAAGCCGCTAAAGGCAATTACAAAAGAGTAGATATAATATTTCATTTATTAATAATTATGTTTTATGGTTAATGTTAATGTTTCTTAACTTAAATATGTCACTTTATGACACGGAAAAGGCACAGGACACTATAAGAACTAAGATATTTAATGAAAACGAGATGGATTCTGTGCCTAACACAGTATACCTACGGGTCAAGTTACCTACATTTTTCTCAAAAGGTACACACTAATGTTTCAACCAATTTACCTTAATTAGACCCAGCCTTGAATCATCATTAGTATTAGTAAAGAATTTTTATATTTTATGTTAATGAGTTTGATAGATTATAAAATGATTTGTTAGGCAATTTTAATTCAACTCAAAGCTAAAAGTTAAATTATTTTGATAATGGGAATATAACAAGTAAAGAAATCTATTTATTTTCACTTTTATGAAATTACTCATACATATTTACTTATTGATTTTGTGTTAAATGATCGAAGTGTACGAATTTAGATTTAGAAATATTTGTGTGGTTAGTTCAAATAGAGCTTACGTTGGTTCATTTTGAGCACCATGGCTCGGTAGAACCGCGAGAAAGGAGCCATCACGTTGTGGTTGTGGAAGAACCCAGCGACGTATTCCCGAAAAGCCATTCCAGCTGCTTACTCTCACGCTCACTGAACACTTAGTCACGATTTCATAAAACGTTTAAACACTAAAAAAACACTAAATTTGACACACATTATCACCGCGAAGTATTTTCGATTTGAAAGAAAATATAGACCGACTGTTTTGTCATTTTTATTCGTATTAGGTACTTGTAAATATATTTTGCGTTACAAAAAATAAAGCGATTAACGCATATTATTAGGAGCTTATTGGAAAATGTTTATGCTCTCATGAAATTACGTGTTGACATCACAAACAACCGCTACGCGCTCTATCGATCTTGCTTCCACCGCCCACAACAAACGGTAATGATGTGAAAGAGTTGATTCGGTCGATCGGGCTATATCGATGTTCGCGCTTTAACGCTTTGCTTTAGGATTATATCGATTTTATCAAATCGGCAGCTGCTGCTGAGCTAGAAATATGCTTATATAAATGTATAATTTAGTATAAAAACTATAATGTGACCTTATTTTACCCACATATTCCTTCAAATTAATATTTTTATTTTAAATATTATAGAAAATAACTACTTTACATCAGTAATATTAAAATTAACGAAATATTTTACACATTGAAAAACAGCATTTTTGTTGGATTTTTTTAAAGCATTTTATTACTCATACATTGTATATTGTTGTGCTTGAAGTTATGTAAAAATCATAGTTACTCTCCAAATTTTATAAATATTAAGATATGAAAAACTTACAAAGTAATAAAAAATTATTCATAAAAAAAATTGGAACTACGAAAAATATCGATAACTCCTGCATGCACTATACTAATCATTAGCGCTTTACGGAAAAAATATGAACTAACATGACTTTGACAGTGATATACATAGCATTGCCACACTTGAATAATTTAATAGCGAAAAATAATGAAGCTAAAAATGCGAAGTGAGAGATTATAAAAACAAATTAAATTTATTTTAAGAAATGAAATTAAACTGTTATGCAGGATACATTGCAGTTATTCTGTAATAGTCTTTGGACGTTTGTTTTATTTAGTTATATTTTTAAATAGTTGTCGTTAAATAACATAAAATAACAATAAGATTTATTTTATATATATAAAAATTTTTCACGATTTATACTATTCGTATTTAATATAACAGGTTCTATGAGCTGACTCAACTTGTGACCACCACGAATGCAAAACTTCGTCTAAACGTCGGGCAATAAAAAGGTATTACTACCATTAGTTATCGTGATAAGACCCGTTATATTACATATGGAAATGATTATTTTTAAAGTTTGTTTAATGATTTCAAATAAGAGAAGATAGAATATTTTTCCTTGTATGCATGTTACACAATATCTCGTTAATTTGTGAACCGATTTGAATGATACTTACTCTTGGATATACTTTAAGGGTTCTTCTATATTTTGATCAAGATTTAATAAAAACCAACTTACAACAGGTTAGGTGGTAAAATCGATGCTTCCTCGTGAACAAAATTAAATCGCACGTGTTAAATGCAATCGTTTAAAGAGTGCATACTTGTATTTTTGAACAAAGAACGACGGTTCAAGGGAAGCCGGTTGTACTATTAAGTAAAAATAGAATTAGAATTTTTATTGTTCCTTCTGAAGTTTTTTAGAGATGACTGAGAGTCTGCTTTTCTGTATTATCTTTATTAATGATCTTCTTCTTAACGTTTGCAGTTGTTTTTTATTGTAGACCAACAATATTAAATTTTGTTAAAAAAAGTTTATCATCGGTAAAGCCTACATCGGTACTCCTATTTACTGAATTATTACTTTAAAACTAATGATAATATATTACTACAAGTATGTTATAAACTGATGGATTTTGGGGCCTAGAATACTGATGAAACTTTTGACAAGGTTGCCTAGCAACCAGCATACGACTGAGTATGACAGGCGAGAGTGTTTTTGGGTCAACAAGTCAATTGACGAGCTTATCAAATTTGGAAATTTGTACAGATTTTTAACATCTAATAGTACCTTTGTATAAATAAATAAATAAATAAACGTTTCATTTGCAACCCCTATTAGAACCCATGATAATGTGACGGGGGTCTGGAAACCCACAACAAAAACACAAACACCCAGTCCATGACAAAAATCCGTATGGCCAATACACATGTTTTCCCTGAGCGGGGATCAAACCCGTGACCGTTAGCGCTTCAGTCGTTGCAGTGACCATGGCGCCAACCTGTCGTCAAATACTTTATTGATTATTATAAAGGATCTGTAAATGTATTGTAGTCACTAATTAGTAAGAACAACGTGCAAATGTGCAGCTTTACGTAAAGGTTTTTAGGAAAACATACTTAGAATATTATAGGAAGCTTAAGTTTTATGTAACTAAATAGAAGCCTACAAAGTTTCACAACTATACAGAATTAAACATAACGAGTAAAATAATGCAATATAAAGTAATTTGAAGAATAGTTGGGTATAGATTTTTTATATATAATTATTATAGATATGTAAATATTCTATATATTCTTAAATTGAAATTGTTAAATATTATAAAAATTATTTTAATTTTAAATAAGGTACAACTTAGTTGTAACCAACTACAGCTCGTATACGGGCTGGCTCGCCTGGTATGGTACCTCACTCTCACAAAAGATCGGCGTGAAGTAGCGAATGTAGCTACGTTTCGTATGGTGTATGACAGCCTAAACCCTTCTCCCTTCCTTTTCCTAGTTCATTTTCATCCCTTATATCGTTTAAAGCTGGCGACGCATTTGTGACTCGTCTGGGCTACAAATGTCTATGGGCGGCGGTGATCGCTTATCAGGTATCCCTTCTGCTCGTTTGCCAGCTATATTCTATAAAAAGAAGAGTCAACTCCAACTAGAAGTTGATTTTTGAACAGTCATGGTGTAGAATTCAGCGAATAAGCGGTAAAGAAGTTAACCGAGGGATAGATACAGGTACTTTCACATTAAGTGTGATTACTATGAAAGTGTGAACACGACACGCCCCAGTTATTACGTAAAGTGTAGAGCATTATAACATCGTTAAGTCATTATTATTTCAAATCTAATTGTATACTATCTAATAAACTATTCAGTTTTATTTATTATTTAATTATTATGTTTTTATAAAAACCGCCACTAAATATAATTGTTTTTTTTTTAATAAGCTGTATTCTTTAATTTTATGATACGAATAGTGTTTTTAAATTTAAATGTAAACAACCTTGAATATAATCAATTCAATAAAAAAGAGATACTGTTTATCATGTTTGTTTTGTGTGAGTGTTACACATAAAAAGAAAATCCAGTCTAAGTTGCGAACCAATTTTTTCGGCCGGTTAAAATTTGTTTTCTTATGTAGTGTACTTTGGTTCACTGGTTTCAGCAGAGCTAATTGGAAGTAATGCACATGCCTACTGGCACATGCCCGTTTGGCAGTGCACTCGGCCATATTTCCAGACCATTGACTATCGACTGGCTAGTTGCTAATGACGGGTGTCCCACGTTGGGTGCCAAATAGATAGGAAGCGAATTCAATATTATTACCCGCTAAATGTTTTAGTGAGGTCAATTAGCAATTTATTAGCTTTAATCTCCGTTTCCTGTCTAATACACTGAAATACATAAATTATTCTGTTGTTCTTAATTGTTATATAAGGTATTTAAGTTAAGAAAATAAACCTAACAGTTATTATGTACATAGCTCCTACATTTTATTGTAATTGTTTTGTGTATGTGTTACAAATTGATTTACTTTAAATTGAATTTTAAAAAAGGTTTATTACATTTTTATTTTTTTGCATAAAATTTAATGTGACGAAATCAGAAACTTGATTTTTAGGTGATAATAGAGTATAATCTTCGCGCGTTAACGTTAAAGCATGCAAAAATCTTTAATTTTATAATAACTTGAAGTAAACCGAAATTGATAGGTTTTCCTTGTTTGTTATGTACGTGTATAGTTCATATTAAAAAGTCTTTAGTAGCTAAAGTATATTAGTCTGTTCAAGGTTATATACATAGATAATAAAGATGCTTGGATTTAGTATAAGCTGGATTCACATAGGGTATTTAATCCATTTATAACTCATAAATGGACACTGATAAGCAATACTGCGTCAAGCCACACGAACACCATTTTGAGCAAATTACGTCTAAAGATGTCGAAAGTATTCTTAAAAAATTTGTGTGAAGACATATATATCCATATTTTGTTTTATATTTTGTATATATTTAAAAGGTATAATGAATTAAGAGCAGATTGATATATTTAATGTGTTATCTTATGATAAGTTTTTTAAGTATCTGAGATTATTGTATAGATTGCGAAATGGAACGCACTTGAAATTCAAAACATTAAATTAAGTAAATTTTTTCCGTACTTATTTAGTTTAGATGACTTTAATCACAAAATAGATCAATATCTCAGAATTTGACTTTTTGAGGGTTGACACATTATTGCTTATCAGCATCCAAATGTATGTTTCTATTGTAAAACTTTTTAAAAGAGTAACTATCGAGTTTCTTGCCGAGTCTTCTCGGTAGAATCTTTATTCCAAACCGGTGGTAAATTAATTAATTTTATAGTTTATTTGTTTTCTTTTTTGTTTCTATATTGGCGACTCAATAGTGCTTTTAAAAGCCTACTTGAATAAAGGGTATTTTGATTTTGATTTTGTGAAAAATTCAGGTTTTATAATTTACAAGGTGGTATTAATTTAAATCAACTGTAACATTATTTTGGTTCTTTGCGACGTTAAGTCTGCACTCGTAAAGAAAGAAAGAAAGAAAGAACACTTTTATTTGGGACCGTACAACAAATATATAAGTAACTTAAAGATAAGAAAGAAAATATATAAAAAAAAAAATAACCAAGAAACAACTTAAATTACTAAATTACTATCAACATTTACATGAAAAAAAAAAAAAAAAAATAATAACAATAAAACAAATCGATACGATCGATAAAAAAAGGTTAAAAGAAACAAAAAAAAAAAAAATACTACTACAATAAACATATAGGCATGACGTGTCCCAAATGGGTATACCATTCAGCAATTAATAGGCGTGGACACCTAATGCTGATTTTCAATGGTACCCCTACTCGTACTCGTATGTATCGTGCATAACTGAATAATAAATGATTATTATATATTTAGGACTAGTTGTAACGTCTAGTTGTGTATTCTTTTGACAGCTGATATTTTATTTCGGATGATAAATGGATTATGGTGAAATGATTGATATATTTTTAATTTAAGCCTTGTTTTTACATCTGTTTGACATTTTTTATAGCGATATGCTAATTTTCACTCGACTGACACGGAAGGAGGGTAATGTTTTTTATTCGAACATACTTATAAACCATATACAAGTATGTGTGTTCCATTGTTATCTGTATATGACAGACTGAAGTTTAAGATGCTATTAAATTCGTATTTTTTGTAAGAGAGTCATAGGCTATGTAACGTCATCAAAAAATCATAATGTCGGACATAAAGTGTTAACCCTTAATAGCCTAGAGTTTCAATTTTGATACCAATCTTTTCAAACCAAATGTTCAAATTACTATTACTTTTAGCCTAGGTATATCTAATTTATTTATGGCGTTAATGCCTGAAGTATCAAAATTGATACCTGTAATTTTTCTAAATAAATATGTAAAATTAATATTGTCATTATTTAACTATTTTTCTTTCATCTAAACCTTCAAGCAAACATTAGTATTTAAAAATCAAACACTTTCGTAAATCAGGCTATTAAGGGTTAAAACTGGCTAGCCACTGTGATTTTTAGTCGATTTTGAAGTGAGGGGTGTTATTAGGTAATCTGGTTTATAATTTTCGAATTATTAAGGTCTTGTTTATATAAATTTTATATACGGTCTAAAGCGGTCGACTGGTTAAATTATAATGTTTAAAATGTAGGTATTGTGTCTACGTGTGGATTAATACGAAATATGTATGAGAAAATTGCTATCCAAAACATTTAAAATTGAATACACGTAAACATCACGTGTTGTGATTATATTGCATAATCCTAAAGCCACCAAAGTGAAGCCTGTTATAAAAATAAATTATTTACACAATGAGAATATGTAATTAAACCGTCGAGCGATTCGAAACGAATCAATTAATTCTAAAAGGTCTGCTGTAATTAATTCAGTGACGAGATCGACCGCAAATCGTGACGCGTTAACACTACACACTAATGATATTACAGAAAGCGATATATATTATTAATTTATGTAAAGTAATTACTGGACTGATTGAATTTTCATTAAAAGGAAATATGATGATTGTTGATGAGTATAACTTATATTTGTTTCTGATATATTTATCTAAAGCATAATGTATTTATTAATTAGCGACTCTGGTGTATTGGTGCTGAATGTACGTCTAACGCAGACAGTTGCGGGTTTGATCCCTGCATGGAAGATATATTTATATTTGTATAGATGTTCGAAACGAATATTCTGGATCTGGGTCCTTGTGGTTTCCCCACCGTGCTTCGAAAAGCACGTAAAGTCGTCGGTTCCGCTCGTTATCACAATCACGACTAAATGGTTACTGACACGAGTTCAGGGGATGCAGACGGCAATCGGTCTCTTTAAAAATCAATAATTCCTCATTATCTGGACTAGCATAGTAAGCTGCTTCGCTCGCATTTATGTGTGTGTACCCTTGTCAACATATAAGCAAAATTTCATGGTAATCGATTGAATAGCCGAGGTGTAATCAGGCTTTAAACTCACAAACTCGCATTTATTACATTAGTTAAAATAAGAAATCTATGTGGGAAAAGCCACAAGTATTGCATAAAAATAATAACGAAAGTTGCGACATCGCCATCAGGCGAACTTTAAAACTTCCTTCTAGTTCTTCAACCTCGTTGAAATTTGATTCCAAATGTTTCCACGAAGAACTGAAATTACGCGTTTGTATACTTATTATCTAAGTAGTTTAAGCGGCTGTTGACTGATTTTATTCATTACTAGCAGTTGCCCGCGTCTATTTTGGAATTTCAGCTATATAAATTTACAAGCGAAATTGTAACCGTTCCAGGATTTATTACCCCCTAGCGTCATTTTAAGGGATGATTTTGAAATTCTGGAATACATATGGACGCTGATAAGCAATAATGTGTCAAGCCACACGAACTTCATTTTGAGAAAATGGCGTCTAAAGATGTCAAACCTGTTCTTAATAAGTTTGTTTGAATAAGTATTTATCCATATTTTCTTTTCTTTTTTGATAAAAGCTGTAATGAATTGGAAGCAGGTTGATATATTTAATATATTATCTAATAAAAAGTTTTTAAAAATATAAGATTATTGTATAAATTACAAAATAAGGAACGACCTGGAAATTCGAAACAATTAATTAAGAAATTTTTTTCTATACTTATTTAATTTATATGACTTTATTTTTAAGCGAATAATGTTAAATAAGTGATGCCGTATCAAAATACACCAATATCTCCAAATTTCGGCCAATTATCCTTAAATTCAGCACAAACATTACTTAGGAAAAATAATAAATATATGGATGCTGATAAGCAATAATGTGTCAACCCACAAAAACTCAAATTCGGTGACATTGATGTATTTTGATACTGCGTCATCTATTTAACATTATTCAAAAAAGAATCAAGTGATATTAACTAAATAAGTACGGAAAAAGTTTCTTATTTTAATGTTGCACATTTCAAGGGCGCTCCATATTTTGAAATTTAAACAATAACCTCAAATATTTGAAAAAGTCTTTTATAATAACACATTAAACATATCAATCTGCTTTTTATTCATTATACCTTTTATCAAAATAGAAAAGAAAAAAAATATATATATATAAACGATATATATATAATATATATAGACGTATATATATATATATATATATATATATATATATATATATATATATATATATATATATATATATATATATATATATATATATATATATATATATATATATATATATATATACGTCTTGAAACAAATTGATTAAAAATCGGTTTGAGATCTTTAGAGGCCGTTTTCTCAAAATGGAGTTTGTGAGGCTTGACATAGTATTGCTTATCAGTGTCCAATTATGAATATATTTGAGAGTGAAGAAGATGGTGCGTACGCGCCGATATATGATAGTTACTAGCTAATCAAGGAGGAAACATAAAAAAATACACTATTTTTTACTTTTGTAACTTTTTCAGAACACTATCTTCTATGACCGCTAACTGTTCGCAAGTTATATATCTACAGTAAATGTAACTAAATAAATGGTTTTCTATCGAATTCCCTAAGATCTCACCATCAGATTCTAATTAAGAATTTTGGCTTGGCTTTGGCTTGGCTTTTTGGTATAAGTATCGTAAAAAATTTTAAAACCCTAACTGCATACAGTAAAAAGTTATTATTTTGACATAAAAGTGAGAAAATTTAATGTTATTTACCTTTTGTTATAGATTTTTATAACGGCGTTGAGTACCATTTCAGGTGCTGTAAGGGAGCGACGGTTAAGAATATAAATTATCATCCTTAAAGTTGTAGGGACGTATGTACGTCACATTTTATTATAAATTATATTGTGAACTTGTAACTTCAGTCAGTCGTCTTTAGACGCTCGAAACAATAACTCGATAATAACCTGCGAATTAACATAGGTATTTTATTATAAGAAGTTAGTGAATAAATCCCTGAAGTACGTTGTTGGTTTCATTACTGGGACTACTGACTCAACAATTGTGGATAATAAAGAAAGAACTACAAAACTGGTGACCCCGGAGAAGAATACGTCAGTATATAGTCATTTTAATTTAATAAAATGACACAGCCTGGACAATCTTCGATGCCCGTCAAGAAGGAAGACTCAGTCGAATCGTTGGCTACGATTACTGTTTCATCAAGAATACCAGATTTTTGGAAGGAGACGCCGCGACTGTGGTTTGTCCACTTTGAATCAGTTCTGGCAAACCAAAAGCTAAGTGACGAAGTTAAATATAATCTGCTAGTGGCCAAGTTAAGCAAGGAAATTATTCAGCAGGCTAGTGATATTTTACTGTCGCCGCCGGATATTAAGAAATACGATACACTAAAAACCAGATTACTGACTTGTTACGAAGAATCGGAGAACCGGCAGTTTCAGAAGCTACTTTCAGAGATGGAACTGGGAGAACAGAAACCATCGCAGCTTCTGCGTAAGATGAGAGATTTAGCTCGTGATAAGCTACCAGTCGAGACGTTGCTTATGATGTGGACAGGACACTTACCTCCATCGATACGAGCAGTATTGGCCGTTAGTGATAACAGGGATCCAGACAGCTTAGCCGCCATAGCAGATAAGATAATAGAAACAACGCGTCCCATCGAAATTTCAGAAGTTACCTCCAGTAAACCAGCGTGTAACAGCGGACAAGATCTCGCAGCAGAACTGTCAAAACTTCGATTAGAGGTCATGCAACTGAAGCGAAGGCAAGGGAGGCAAGTTTGGCGAGATATGAGAAGAGGAAATCGTTCAAGGTCTACTTCGAGACGGCGTCGACGTGAGTCTACGCCTGGCCCGCGCCGAACACCTGGAGATGCAGATTGGTTGTGCTTCTATCATTTCCGGTACAAGCAGCGTGCTACTAAATGTGTTCAACCCTGTGCCTGGAAACAAGAGAAGACGGAAAACTAGACACGGCACAGCTTGTGGCGGATAACTGTGCCATTTTGCCATCGCCTCGCCTTTGTGTAAGAGACTTTCGTAGTAATCTTAAGTTTTTAGTAGATACTGGTGCTAATGTTTCAGTAATTCCTATCCTAAATAAAAGCCGTTTTAGTAGGGATAAGTGTACCGAGTATCAATTATATGCTGCAAATGGCACTAGCATTAAAACTTATGGAACAAAAACATTAATTTTAGATTTAAAATTGCGAAGGCCATATCGGTGGACTTTTATTATCGCTGATGTGAA
The DNA here is from genome assembly GCA_037950945.1 of Hypolimnas misippus. NCBI lineage: Eukaryota > Metazoa > Arthropoda > Insecta > Lepidoptera > Nymphalidae > Hypolimnas > Hypolimnas misippus. Next base: position 16,091,240 of record JBBEEQ010000010.1, on the reverse strand, counting down.
ACAACCGATTTTAGGGGCAGATTTTTTGAGTCATCACGGTTTACTTGTTGATTTAAGCTTGCGTAAATTAATAGATAAGAAAACTAATTTAAATATTTTCGCATCAGTTGTTAATAGTGCTCAGTCTTCACTAACAACAGTAGATTTAGGTAATATGTTTTCAGATTTATTGTGTAAGTACCCAGAAATTACGAAACCTTTAAACTTTAAAGAGACTCCTAGCCATTCTGTGTATCATTATATAGAGACTACGGGTCCACCTGTCCACGCTAAGGCAAGACCATTGCCACCTAACAGGTATAGTAAAGTCAAGGAGGAGTTCCGCATAATGCAGGAAATGGGCATATGCAGGCCTTCAAAGAGTGCCTGGGCCAGCCCATTACACGTGGTGCCGAAAAAGAATGGCGATCTACGACCCTGCGGAGACTATCGTAAGTTAAACTCGATCACTAAGCCCGATAGGTATCCTATCCCAAGATTACATGACTTTACTTACCTACTTGCTAAAAAGAAAGTTTTCTCTAGATTAGACGTTAACCGCGCATACCATTTTATTCCAGTTAATCCTGATGACATCGAGAAAACAGCGATAATCACGCCATTTGGATTGTTTGAATTTCCTCGTATGACATTTGGATTGCGCAATGCAGCCCAAACGTTTCAACGATTCATGGATCATACGGTATTAAAAGGGTTAGATTGTATTTTCTGTTATATAGATGACGTCATTATCGCCAGTGACTCAATGGAATCGCATAGGATGCACTTGGATCAAGTATTCAATCGTTTTAATGAGTTCGGAATAACTATTAATATAGCTAAATGTTGTTTTGGTCAGGAAGAAATAGATTTTTTAGGTTTTCGAGTAACAAGTACAGGTATTCGCCCATTGAATGATAGAATTGAAGCTATCGCTAATTTCCCTAAACCTAAGACAGTAGAGGAACTTAGAAGATTTATGGGAATGTTAAATTTTTATCGGTCGCATATTCCAAAAGCCGTGGAATGTCAGGCGATTTTAAATAGTTATTTACACGGGGCTAAAAAGAAAGACAAATCTATCGTACAATGGACACCTGAAGCTGACAATGCATTTGCGAAATGTAAGGAGAGCTTACGGAATTCCGTCACGTTGTCGCACCCGATACCTGATGCGCCGCTTGCGCTTTTAGCTGACGCGTCCAACACTGCGGTAGGTGCGGTGTTGCAACAGTACGTAAACAACGAATGGATACCATTAGGTTTTTACTCTAAGGCTATGTCTAAAACGGAAAAAAATTATTCAGCTTATGATCGTGAACTTTTAGCAATATATTTAGCAGTTAAATATTTTCAGAATATGATCGAAGGCAGACAAAATTTTAAGATCTTTAGTGATCATAAACCATTAATGTACGCGTTTTCTAAAAGTTGTAATGCGAAAGAATCACCACGAAGGATACGGCAACTTGCTTTTATTAGCGAGTTCACTACTGATATTAATTATATTTCCGGTACGAACAATAGTGTGGCAGACGCCTTATCTCGTATAGAAACCGTATACTGCCCTGAGACTTTGAATTACCGCGAATTGGCATTAGCACAGGCTAATGATAGTTATTTAATGAATTTGCCTATTGGTAGCAAAGTTAATTTAAAAAAAATAGTTGTACCTCAGTTTGATGGAAAACCTATTTTTTGCGATATTTCTACCAAAAACGCGAGACCTTATCTTCCCGAAAAATTTAGGAAGATAGCTTTTAATTCCGTGCATAACTTAAGCCATCCTGGCATTCGTGCAACGCGACGTTTAATGCAGGACAGATTTTTTTGGCATTGTATGAATAAAGACGTAGGTCGATGGAGCAAGGCTTGTATGCAATGTCAACTTACAAAGGTTAATCGTCACACTAATTCTGAATTAGGGACTTTTCAAAAATGTGATCGATTTGAGCACATTCATGTCGATTTAGTAGGACCTTTGCCCACTACGGAAGATGGGTATAGATATTGTTTGACAATAATAGACCGACGCACTAGATGGCCAGAAGCATTTCCAATTAAGAATATTTTAGCGGAAACCGTTGCTAAAACAATTTATAACGGATGGATAGTTCGTTTCGGCTGTCCTTTGAAACTGACATGTGACCAAGGTAGGCAGTTTGAAAGTTCATTATTCTTATCGCTTTTAAAGATTATGGGCATTCAAAAATCAAGGACTACGCCTTATCATCCACAATGTAACGGTATGGTGGAACGGTGGCATAGAGCCCTAAAGGTTTCACTTTCAGCTAGGTTAAATAATAGTTCGTCGTCTTGGTTTGACGAATTGCCAACGGTCATGTTAGGTTTGCGATCAGCAATAAGGTTAAGCAATGGTACAAGCGCCGCTGAAATGGTATACGGGCAGACTTTGCGTTTGCCTGGCGATTTTTACACGCCAAGTGTTTATAGTGATAGTTCAGATTATACTTGCGTTACTAAAATACGCGAAGCTATCAATAATTTGAGTCCGGTACCTTACGCTAATACCACTTCTAAGTCCATTTTTGTCCACCCAGACCTAAATAAAGCAGAATATGTTTTTGTTCGTAATGATGCTGTAAGAAAACCGCTACAGCCCACTTATGTTGGTCCATACCGTGTAATTAAAAGAACTAATAAAGTGTTTACCTTACAGTTTGCGAATGATCAAAAAAACGTTTCTATAGATAGATTAAAACCTGCGTATTTACTAGCGGATACTATTCCTAATGATCATGAAAATTCAGTTTCTAATAATTTTTCAACCAATATTAGTAATAATAATCATAAAAACGCTCCCAGTATGTCACTTGAACCATACACTACGCGTACTGGTCGAGTCATTAAAAAACCTTTGCGATTTGTTTTAGGTCAATGAACGTCATCACTTACTTAAATATTCAATTTTCGTATTATTTACTTCATTGTGTTAAGACATCGTTAAACGTCTACATATTAATACTTATTTTTTTACTTATCTGTGAATAATTAAAAATGGGAAATTATAAAAGTAAAGACGAAAACAAGAACGAGCAAGTGGTGATAGCCGAAGTTCACGCAAACACCGTTGCTGTAGACGATAAACTTAACAAATATGGTATAGTGATGTTGTTTATTTTAGGCATTTTGAGCCTAATGTTCTTGTGTATAATCATTTATCGCTGTAAGAAAAATATAAAGGATTGGATAGACAAACAAGTGACACAGGTTGTGTCTAGGAACTCGCAAGGATTATCTAACAATTTAGCGAATCCTGCTCATGTTGTTATTGGATAATAATGATTCCTACACGTTATTGTTATGTTAAATTTACCATATATTTTTTTTAACTTATCAAAATTGTATTTTATAATGTAGCTTACTTATTTATATATAATGCAGGCAGTTCATAACAATTGTTTGGAAATATGTAATGCAATAGGTATAGTTATTGTTTTGCAATTTGTAACCTGATGCCAGTTGCCAGCTGCAATGGAATGTTATTATTGTTTTACATGTCATAATTTGGTAATATGATTTTCATTTATAAATGTAACGTTGTTATGCTAATTTGACAAGTTTTATTTTTTATTTTATTGTATTCAATCAAATTTTCAATTTTTTAATTGTATACATCTATTGGTTATTTTTAAAAAATATGTTTTGAATTGTATACATATTTAAGGGTTTATTTAAATCTTATTTTTTTTAAGAAGGGGGATAATGTAGGGACGTATGTACGTCACATTTTATTATAAATTATATTGTGAACTTGTAACTTCAGTCAGTCGTCTTTAGACGCTCGAAACAATAACTCGATAATAACCTGCGAATTAACATAGGTATTTTATTATAAGAAGTTAGTGAATAAATCCCTGAAGTACGTTGTTGGTTTCATTACTGGGACTACTGACTCAACAATTGTGGATAATAAAGAAAGAACCACAAAAAAGTAATGCAATTATTCTAAAATAGATTAATAATTTCAAATAACATTAGGCTTTTTCAAGCAATTTCGAATATATATAAATCAAAGGTGACTGACTGACTGACTGACATAGTAATCTATCAACGCACAGCTCAAACCATTGGACGGATCGGGCTGAAAATTGACATGCAAGTAGATGTTATGACGTAGGCATCAGCTAGATTAGGATTTTGATTAATAGTACCTCCAAGGGGATAAAATAGGGGATGAATTTTTGTATGAAACTTTGTCAATTTTAACCCGATTGGCCTGAGACTTGTCATGCACAAAGCTGCTATGACGTAGACATCATAGACATTGCAGACAAAGTCGCAAGCACCAGCTAGTCGAGTTATAAATGTTTACAGATATGTTTTATAAGGTTATATATATTATTATTTTTTATATAAATAGATATTTCCTGTTAGAAAACCAAAGTACAATTCAATTCACGCCTATATTATCTATAAATGATTTTTTTTTTTAAGTTTTAAACGTCGGAAGTGGCAAATGTAAAAACAGTATGCGGGATAAATAATTTTTGTTTGCGTGTCAGTTAAAATGTCTCCTTCTTTGATACCTTGACATTGAACCTATAAATAAAGAAGTTTTAAACGGGATCGAACCACGTTTTAGCTTTAATTACGTAGTTAACTGTAACAGAACCGTGTGATCGTCGTCCATCAACCGTGCTATGTAAAGCAATGTTTCAAATTATAAGAAATAAATTTTGAGTGTCGCCTTTGTATTTAGTAAATTAAAGGTTTAAAATTTAATATTCATTAACCCTTTTTTTTAAATGCTAAATAAGTTTTATTAATATGTTTTACTTAAATACAGATGATGTTGTAATATATATTTTGAAACCGTTATTATGTACGCAATAGGAACTGGTAGCAGTAAACTAGCTTAAATATTGAAATAAAACTATTTTAAACGGATTTAAATCGCGTATATTATACTTTACAGTGTTCGTGGTCACGGGTAGACTGACGGGTCTAACCGTGACCATGAACCCTGTAAAGTGCTCGAAACGTCGGGATGATAAAAATAATTAATATACGCGATTTAAATCCGTTTAAAATAGTTTTATTTTAATGAGTAATAATCGCGAAAATGTAAGGCAACGTTAGCTTGAATATGTAATCTGTGACATTATTAACATATTGAATTAAATAATTATTTTGTTGTTTAGCAAAGACATGAGACTTTCTCCGCGAGACTATCGTTAGTCACAAAATAAAACCATAGTTTGGGATACATTTCAAGAGATATGTTTAGTTCCCAATGTGTGTAATATGTGTGTATGTTATACAACTTTAAACGTTCTATTAAGACGGCAAAACAAGAACCCGGAATATTGTTTCTCGTCTGTGCTCGCCTTAAAGGTTATTGAACATCTGAAAATAATTAAAGAATAGTAAGGGATCATATTTAAAACCAAGCTTTTATTTAAATGCTCTAAAGAGAAGAAATTAAACTTTGAATCAAATCCAACATATCATTTGATCCATTATCAAATATTATATAACATAAAACCTTATCGAGTATAATGATGGCACTTCGACAGGCTTATTATAATTAAAGGCATATATAAAATTTCGTGTTTGTACTTTTGTCCGTTGAGGAGTTTCCTCGTCTGGAGTTGGAATGAACCCCGGCTAGCACCGCTGGTTTTTTAAGTGATAAATTTGTGTTTAAATTTATCTCGAGCTCGGCGGTGAAGGAAAATATCTTGAGGAAACCTGCATGTGCCGGGAGAAATACTGACACATGTATATCCGCACATCCTTAGTGGAGCAGCGTGGTGGATTAAGCTCTAAACCTTCTCCTTAATAGGAGCCTTGGCCCATCAGTGGAACATTTACAGTCTGTTACTTTACTTTTACTTTACAATATATTAATGAGTCCAACTGGATTCTTAGTTTAGTTTAAATCGACGTTATAGCAACAGAGAATATGTTTTTGTTGTTCCACTGGGCGCCTGCACTTTGATTCCTCAAGTCCACGTGTGGCTCGCAACCCGATCGATGGGTGTTGCAAGGCCGAGGCTGCACCTGTGCTAAACTTATTATCTCATAACGTTGGGGGTCAGGACCTTTATTAAATTTTATATATATCTCTTAGAGATTCGATGTAAGTACAATCTAATTATTGTTATAGGAATCTTTTAATCGGTTAAGTTAAGAACTAATATGGTAAAATCATTTATTAAAAAAGTGTATTTCTTGATACAAGATTATATTAAATAAAATATATAACATATGTAATAACTAAGACGCAATTTCATCAATTGAACGACACATTTCTAACAGTTATTTTGATCTAAAAACCATACTACCAACCGATTTTGATAAAAAAAATTGTGGGAGATAGGACCAATCTAAATACCTTTTCAAATAAAAACAGTTTTCAAATCGGTTAAGAAATAATGGAGTTCTGTGTTAACGAACATTAAAAAAAGAAAAACATAAACTACGAATTAAGAAGGAGGGGGTCCCTTTTTTGAAGTCAGTTGAAAATATGTGTAATTCGTGTGTGTTGCTTAACGTAGATAAACTTAACTGTGGTTTTTGAATATGTTGAAAAAGTATACTTACTACTTCCAGTATGTACTTAACCTTTTCCAAATTTCTTCACATTACATTCCTAAAGTAGTAAAGTACTTTCGTCACTTCGTCGAACTTGAAAAAGTCTATGACATACATATTAAAAATTCATATTAATCCATTCAAAAAGAGAATCACTCACCGATTAACACGAAACTTTTGAATAAACTTCCACTAACAAAACTTTGTAATATTCGAACACATTTTCATTGAACATTTCGAGTTTTGTCTTAGTTGACTCGAGTTATTTATAGTTTACCGTAGAGCCTAGCTGTGCCCCACTGACTACAGCTCGTACACGGGCTGACTAGACAGGAGCCACAATCTAACAAAAATCGGCGTGTAGACTATACTAATATCATAAAAGAGGTAAAATTTGTTTGTAAGTGTGTATGTTAGTGAATTTGTATGTAGGCGGTAAACTTGAAACTGATTAAAAAAATATTTTTAGTTTAAGATAGCCTATTTTTATATGAAGGTTATAGGCTATATGACATCACGACACGACTCACAGGAGCGAGGTTACTGTTTCGCTACTGTGCGTCGTGGCCAGTCGAAGAATTGAATAAAGTGGGGATTTAGGCTTCTGGCTCTCTGACTAAAAGAAAAAAAATTAAGTAATAGCTGCCTGTCGCGGTTTCACTTGCGTTTATGAATACAGCTACGCTCCTATAAGCTATAGCGTGATGTAATATAGCCTATAACCGTCCTCAATAAACTAATCTAGGCTAATCAACGCAAAAAAAATATTACGGTCATGTAGTTTCGGAGCCTATTCATTACAAAGAAACAAACAATCAAGTCTTTCCTCTTTATAATATTATTGTAGAAACAGAGTTTCGGCTACACTCGACCGACTCCATCAGTCATGTAAAGCGAGCCCACTTGGAAACCTAGAAATAGTAACAAAGGGAGAAAAGCCTGAAATCAAGTGCCTTGCATCTACGTGTTAATTGAAGCGAACGGAACGCCAAGTGCTCTCACGATTGAAAATAGACGATCTATTTTGCTTCGAATGCAATAGCAACGTGCGATTTTTGTTACGATATGTAAAACAGTTTATTTATAGAATATATTGATTTTACACATATTTTTTTATATTGGAAGTTGTGTATGAATTTATTATTTGCGTAAGATAATTAACGAAATAATATTGATTTTACGATGTCATTATAAATAACTGATTGTTATAGATTAAAAATACATCAATTCTGGTAAAAATATGTATAAAAATGTAAAGTAAGCCTTTACCTAAATGTCCCACTGCTCAATAAAGGCCTCCTCTCTTATTAAGGAGAAGGTTTATAGCTCAATCCACCACGCTGCTCCACTGGGTTGCTGGGTTGGCGGATATATGTGTGTTATAAATTCTTCCGGCACATGCAGGCTTTCTCGCGATGTTTACCTTCATCGCCGAGCACGAGATAATTTTAAATACAAATTTACCATTTAAAAATGTAGCCGTGCTAGCTGGGGTTTCAACCCGCGATTATCGGTTGAGAACAATGCGTTCTAACCACAAGACTACCTCATATTAATTTAAAAAATCAGGTCACGTTGATAGTAGGATTCCGAAAACCTACAAACTACGTAAAATTATTATGTAAACGTGATCATTTGGGTTGTGTCATACCGTCTTGAATTTATCGATAAAGTCTGTTAATTTTCATATAATAAAACTAATAATACCTGTTTTTTGCCCAACGTTTCGACCAAGTTGCATCCGTCGTGGTCACTAGCAGACTACTCGTATTATTAAGATTAGTTATCGCGATAAGACCCATGAAAGTTCGTAAGCAACTAACTGTAATTCTCGCTCAATAATTAACGGTTTCAGAAAAAACTCTTAAATATAGTTAAAAAAAAAAAAAACAGATTCGAATACATGGATATAGTTTATATATCGTATATACTACACATTTATACATTTTATGTGCTTAAAAGTAGCCTATAACGTTTTAATACAGTATTTAATTTGTATCTATTACTAATTTTAATCAAATAAATTAAGCTGTTACAGTTGAGTCTTTGTTAACACTCACTAACACTTTTAAATGATGATAATAACTAACGAGCCTCCTTCGCTACGCGCGGATTTAATTTGAAACAATTTGGTTGCACAATATTCTTTGTTTTTTTAGCTACAAAAAAACTTACTTAGGTTTTTTTATACATATAAACCTACCCTAAATCATTCAAATTCAAATTCAATGATCTAAATGATAATGACAACCGCATCAAAATCCGATTAATCTGAATCTACGAGTAGATTTTCTTTTTAAACGTCAAGCAAAAACATTTACCATAGCGACTTATAGCGACTTTGTTTTATATTATGTACAAAAACCTAGAGACAACAAAAACTCTAAATTAAAAGAATTATTTCACACGTTACTGGCGGAGACAGGCGTACACATTAATACAGATATAATAAAGAAAGTTACACGCTGTTATTATTTTGTGAAGAGACCTTACAAGAAGTCTTGAGCGGCAATAACCTTGTCAGTTAATGTTATTACTAGATTAGGAGCAACTTGATAGCTACCTCAGCTCGATGGGATAGTCGCGGGGATTTGCAGACATCGATTCGATAAACATTTATATCGTACCTAATCTATTTGTATCATAAAACAAACGGAAGTATGTGTCTGATTATGTATTAAGAATTATGACAGAATTGCATACAAAATTATTCTCCTTACACGTTCAGATTTTTTAAGAGTATAATTTTTGACGAGCGTAAATCGCGCGTTTGAAATGTGCCGAAAACATGCTGAGTGTTTTATCCTATGGCTTCAAACATGGTTTTTAGACAAGTACATGGTGTTTTTATATCTTTAAACCCTTTACTTTTTACGAATCAAAAGTATTTTATAATACTCTGCTAGACTTTAAGCAGATTCTCTGTGAACAAAAGTACAAGGCATAAATGCACGTAAGTACAACCTGACTGCTTACCTTATAGGAATACATATACATACATATGACAGACGCGTTGGCGCAATGGTCACTGCAACTGACTAAAGCGCTAACGGTCGCGGGTTCGATCCCCGCTCACGGCAAACGTGTGTATTGGCCATACGGATGTTTGTCGTGGTCTGGGTGTTTGTGTTAGTGTTGTGAGTGTTTCCGGACCCCCGACACAAGGTCATGAGATCTTAATGGGGGTCGTTGAGTGTGATGCGTTATTATTATTATTATTATATAGGTTTTTGTACTCTAGTGGGTATAGGTATTCTTTTTAAAATAAAGCTTTAACACGTTGCAAACGGCACAATACCTTTACTTACATTACCTTATCTTGTGACGTCAACTGACACAAACATAACGCGTATATCGTGACGTTTTATGCAGTGAAGTCTAAAACATATTATTAGACGCAATTTAGGTACACTCGCGTCTAAGAGGCGTGACTTAATAATCTGCATATTGGGTCGGACCATAACTATAGAGGACTGCTATAGCGAGCTGTCAAAAATAATTGATTGAGATTGTACGAAAGCCACAAAGAAGACAATTTTGAAACGTGGTGTGACCAATTAGAATCCTAAAACGATTCTCTATTTAGGATTCTGATTGGTTATGTCACGAATTTTACCGGTTCTACCCATCTAAAACTTGCAGAATAAAGACGAGCATTCAGGGTCGGAAGTGCCGCTCTGGGGCACAGTGAAAAATACCGCCCTGGGGCACAATGGAAAATGTCGCCCTGGGACGCAATGAAAAATGTCGCCCTGGACCACAGTGATAAATCCCGCCCTTTACCTAAATAATTACCTGTATAAATTTAGTAGTATAAAAATAGCTCAACGAGAACTAACTTAAACATAACCTTCGGAAGTTCCGTGCAGTTTCAGGTTACTTTAGCGACTAGTTGTCAATTTGCACAGGTCTATGTAATGTTTTCGATCAAGAGACTAAATTTGTAGAACAATAAAAATGGCACATTTTTAACAATGAAAGGAGTCGCTTCAGTATAAAAATTGGAAATCAGCTGTCAAATTGTTGTATATTTTGATAAATATTTTTTACAATTAGCCAAAGCAAAGTTAGTCGCATCCATCAGTCTTACAATATCGTTTGAGCTTAATGGTATATCAATTGTAGATATTATTTACCTTTATAATATTTCCCTTACTATCATAATTGTTATGACAAATATTGGTATGCTCTAAATACATACAAACAATAAAGGTGAAACATTTTTGTACCTATAATCGGCTAAAAATCGATGAATCATAACAACGAATAAAAATGTAACAAAGTAAATATTTTACGGATATTTAAAAAACTATGTATTTTAACCAATGATAAGAAGTATTTTATCAACGATATCGATAATAATAAAACTATATAAAGGTAATAAGGATCTAGAGCTGTGTTAATTCTGTATTGATACAAATATAATACATTTCTCATATTGACGGACAGGTTAACATTTTTAATACGCAATATATAATATACATATTTTTTTCAGGGTATAATTTTGAATTTCAGCTACATAAATCTACCAGCGAAATTGTTACTGTTCCAGGATTTAATACCCCCTAGCGTCGTTATACGAGATGATTTTGAAATTCTGGGATACATATATTTAGTTATTCTCCCTAAGTAATATTTATGCTGAATTTAAGGATAATCGGCCAAAAAATTACATTTTCTCGATACAAACTTTACTACCCCCTTGCACCCTAGTGTGGAATAATAGTACCAAGTTTTCTATTTGAAATTTTATTAGTATCACGTTAAGTTAATTAAGTTTTAAGTTAATACGACTACGGAATAAGATTTTGCATACAAACGTTTTTACCCCTTTTTACCCTCTTAGGGGTGAATAATCAAAAAATCGTTTCTTCGTGGATTCCTACAACCTAAAAGCCATCTACTGATAAAATTTAGAGTTCGTACTCTGCGTTAATGAATCAGTCAGGGCAAGTAATTTTGTATGTATAGATGCGAAATGTCATACTCCTCCGTCCGCGCAATTTTCATAACATGGAGTACAGAAGTTTCGATTCATCAATTTGAATATATTTAATAACAAAAAAAAAATATACTACCTATTCATTTGAAACACACATATATATACACTTTTGTTTATTGTTTGTCTGTAGTCAATCTTGAAATCGGTAACAAATTTAATGAAATATGGTCGAATTCCGACCGCTAGGTAATCACTAGTATTAATAAAATTGTTTCATAATCGGTAAAAATGTCCTGTACAAACATAATCAACAAATCGAATTCTCTCTTTTTTTTAATGGCCACACTAAATATATACTATTTTAGGTTGGCAATACACTGCGTACGTAGTTACGTTCTTACGGCCGTAATTATACTTAATCGCTTACCAGAGTATGAAGCTCTCTTCATCTACCTGTATCTTTTTACATATTCAACCGTAGAATGCCAGGTAAATGATATTTACTCGAGCGAGCTTGCGGAGCTTTATTGAAAAGAGTAGCTTTCGCGTTTCGAATTCGCATCACTGGTGATGTGCTTCGAGCCGAAGTATGGTAATTTTTAACCGACTTCCAAAAACGGAGAATGAGTAACACTCACAGTATTCAATTAACATATTCAATTACGGTTTCGTTAATTTATCCGATTAGGTTGGTCTTAGAACAACGAATTATATTTCGGGGGTTGTCACTTGCGTGTTGCTTACAAACATAATCATTTTTTGTTCATTAGAAATGCATGGTTAAACATCATAAATAATAATAATAATAATATAAAGTAATATATAATATTACTTTTTTGGTAAATGTAGTTCGTGTGCTAAATTCAGGGTCGGTTTTAAACTAAACTGAATAGTATTGTTTTTAGCTAATCTGTGTGTTAAGATAGACTAACCAACTTAGACACCATATAATGTCACTGAATAATGGGTATATTAATAATCATCTACTTACCAAGCCGTCGAAATTTCGCCAAAACCGCGCTCAGTTCCCTCCACAAATCTCTAAGCCCGATCATCACGAGTTACCTACATCGTCGCCACATATCATTCTCGACTTTACAGCACAGTAAAGTAGTAGTCGATGACATGTGCGACGTAGAACAGGAGGCAGGTGGCGATGTACATCATTATTAGAATCTGAACCAACATGATGCTCACCCTCAGACCGACTGACTGGTAGGGAAACCTTACACAAGGTGAATGTCGGCGGTAAATCTTGTTGTGTTATTACGTAAGCCCGTGACGTTTCAGGTATAATAATTGACCTACACTACTATGGAATCTTGGCTGTATAACTTTGAACTCGTAATCCGGTGATGGGTGGGGAGTGTTTGATATATTTACATTTTCTTGCGACTTATTTAGTATTTTTCACAGTTTTTACGGCTTTAAAATTTGAAATTGTTATAAAATTTATTGTTTTCAGAGATATTACTGTTACTCTTATAAAGTTGTTGTTTAAACTGAATAAAGCGAGGAGTTTATTTTTTTAAACTCGCTAATTTCAAGAAATATTTCTAGTAGTTCATTTCTTTAGGAAAATTATACTTATAGACAAAGTTTGCACTAATGTGGCAACTCAACGAAGACGATATTTAACCCAGATGAAACTATTACTAGCGTCTCCGATAAAATTTTTTCTGACTGAATTGACTGACTGATTGAATAGTAGCCCCATCTGCCGGACCTAAATTATTTAGGCACCCACCAGAACCTAACTTCAAAAACAATTTTTTTTAAATTGAATTATTATAATTCAAATTTTCAGTTATTTTGGTTTAAAACCCCAACTACTAAACCGATTTTTTAGATAATCTTAGAGACCAATCTAAAAGTATGGTCGTATAAATAAAAATAATATTCAAAATCATAACGTATTAAGAACCTTCTTCTTTTTTAATTCGGTTGAGGAGTTGCCAATTATGTTGTACAAAGGGTGGTGTTATGGGCATTATTATCATGTGTACAATGGGGAGTCTTTTGATGAACTCTTTGATATGGTGCCATTATCTAGCTTTTACCATTGCATTCTTCGCCTCAGAACTCTATAACACCCACACCACCTTCCCAGAGCGCTATAATTTAAGGGTATAAACACGTTTCCGTCAAAGGCCAGCAACGCACCTACAACGCTCCTGATGTTGCAGACGTCCATGTGCGATAGTAACCGCTCAACATCAGGTAGTACCGTTTGCTCGTTTGCTCTCCTTTTTCATATAAAAAAGGTAATTAGTCATTTCTTCCAAACGAAGGAGTAAATAGAGATAATTTAGTATTTAAATAATATTACAATCAAGCGTGAAGTAAACACGTACCACAAAGCTCTTACGTTGCTCTCAATCATTCAAGAGATTTATAATAAACGTATTCATAACAAGCTCATCTTATGAGTTACGACCATAATTTTAGTCAATCGTAAAGCGTTAGTTACAATCTGCTACAATTGTCTCGTTATTACTTAATTTGATTTTTCAACCGACTTCTAAACACAATTGCACTTGAAAACTCAACGATTCTTCTTACCTCGAAGTCATATCGGCTAAAGGACCAATTAGTAAAATATAAATGATGATTACACTTTCATTAATTTTATATTTTTTCATAGGAAAAAAGTCGTATTTGATTGCTCCCGACATCTGCGGATCCTATCTAGCCCAGCCATTGTGTTTATTAAATCAGAGCGAAACAACAAAGGCAGCCAATGATTGCGCAGGTGTAATGAAAAAACGCCTTTGAAATTCACAAAGTGCACACTTTTTCTATTATTCCTTTGTGACTTCTTACACAGTAATCGTCATATTTATGTTACTCGCCTTTGACAGTTGGGACATTATATGAAACTAGCGTTTACCTGCGGCTTCGCTCGTGTTAATATCGATTTTGTATGCCGTATATCCGAGCATTTTTTTTTGTTCTATTCTTTAGGAAAGTAATTCTTTCTGGACAGAAAATACTTAATAGCTTTGTATATGACGATCGGTTCAACATTAGCGGCGTGAAAGCGTAACAAGCAATTGAACTCACATTTGGATATATAATATTAACTAGCTGTGACCTGCGGATTCAACGGCGTAAATTTGAGGAAAAAATATAATTATTCCTACTTTAATTGTATATTGTTCATTATTTCTTTAGTTTAAATTTTGTTTTCGCATAAACCTCTTTTTATTTATTAAAATAATTCAGTTGTTGAATATAAAACTAAGGCTAAGTTACTCCTTATAATCTTAATTATTCCTGAGTGAAAGTCCTGCCAAAATCGGTCCAGCTGTTTCTGAGACTATCCAAAACAAACAGACAGATAGACAAAAAAAAATTAAAATTGCGTTTTTGATGTAAGTACCCTATATACTGCTATAAACATTTAGTTAAAAGATGTTAATTTTAATTTACAAACAGAAACATCAATTTTATTTATTTAAAGAAATTAAACTGAAGGCTAGTTTGTGTCTTGATCATGATCATCATGACACTAAACTAACTGTAGTGTTTTATTTCTATTTGTATAAAAGTCATTGAATGCACTTGATGACTTCACTTGAATTTTTGGGGCAAATAAGAAACTGGCTTGTATTTAATAAGATTAAAGCCTTTTTAGTAGTTTTGCTAAGAAGTAATAAAACAATTTTCAAATATAATTACAAAAAGAGTAACTTATACATATATTTACAAATCCTTATGATTTTTGCATAAATCATGTTTGCGCGTAATGGTGGTAAAAATGCAGCATCTCATAAATTATCAACAATCTATCGAGAATTAATTTGCATCAGTAGTACTTCACTAAAATTGTTGTTACAATATTCTACTTACTATTTCTTCGCTGTCCATCCAAAACCGTTGTAGCGGGTAACGTGAGTCCATCGATGGTGTCGGAGCTGATGACCTGGTGCAGGGGCAGCTCCACCGTGTCCGGCGAGCCTCCGGGCCACGCCATGGTACATCACCGCACTCCCAAGCACATAACCACTCAAATTCCTTGTAAAACTAGCAATGTACTGCACACATTACGATTTAAACACTTGATATGCAATTTTGAACACTTTTTAGTATCGTTTTCTCACTTGTCGTTAATTTTTTTATTATTATTTTCGTTTTAGTGACTAAAGAAATAAGTAAAAATTAAATTCGTAACTGTTATTCAGTTGTGTAGTAAAATCAGAAGAGATTTTTCTTAAAAAAATACCTTCTATTTGGACTGAGTTACGAAAACAATCTCAGCGCGTATTGCAAATTTGGGATTCTCAAAAGGATCTGGTACCTTTGGGGATTAATGTAAGTTTAAAAAGGGTTTATAGGGTTCCAGGGGTCTATTGGGGTTGTTGATATATATATATATATATATATATATATATATATATATAGCCCAATGT
Organism: Hypolimnas misippus; assembly: GCA_037950945.1. Classification (NCBI taxonomy): domain Eukaryota; kingdom Metazoa; phylum Arthropoda; class Insecta; order Lepidoptera; family Nymphalidae; genus Hypolimnas; species Hypolimnas misippus. The sequence continues at coordinate 16,075,346 of JBBEEQ010000010.1, read as the reverse complement.
AACAGATATATTGAGTTCGTCGTCTTTCATTTTATATTTATACTTCGTAGATTTTCATTTTATATTTTTTCACATTATTGCGCGTAAATTCGGTCATTTTGATTTGTCAAAATTATTATTCTTTCTATGACATTCGGACCATTATAACGAATCAAATGACGTCTCATTCTTTAAGATCGGCTTATGCGTTTGGTCTTAATAATGCCACAAATGTACAAACACACACACATACATACATACAATATACATAAATAGACTGATAAACACATTACCCTCTCCTGCGTCGCGCAGTCTGGTCAAAAGAAGAAGTGTAGGAAACCAACTTGTCTAAAATAAATCATCATATTTTATATAAGTTCAATTTGATAAAAATATAAAATTAGTAACTTTCACGGCAGATTAAAAACTCGAGGGTTGAATGAAGAATCGCGCAAAATGGCGTTAAGCACCAATCTGGAGCCGATCTATTGTTCGATAAACCGCTTGTTCTGCAGTTCACGAAGAGCCTCCGAGCAAGTTTATAACTTAAAGGACACTTCATCATAATTACGATGTAAGACAAGACTTTTAACGCTCGCTCTTTTACTTTATTATATTTATATACAATCTTTTGCCAGCGGCTTCGCTCGATACTTCCACGTGTTATGAACTAAATTGAAATGTCTAAATCATTATATTTTTATTCAAAATAGGAATTTACATTCACTTTTTGAACGTCCAGAAAATGAATCTACCACGGTTTCGGAAAAGTTAAACGTCAAACCTGAGTAGAAACCGCGAAAGAAACTCAGCGGGACTTTTTTTTGTTTATTTCTTTGAAAACGTCAAGATTGGTTACAATACGTAAAGTGTATTGAGACAGCCTGAAAGTGACCGTTCTAATCCCATGTCATCATCCATGAAATCTTTTTAGTATATGTAGCCTTTGTATTTGAAGTAAATATATTTCTGTACATTTGTTTTAAAATTTTATATAAAAAAATCCCTTATCAAGGCACGACGTCATTTAAATCGTTTGTTTTTATAATTTTTAATGCGCCGAGAGCATTTCCTTTGTAGTCAGTCGGAGTTGTCTGGGGGTGGCAACTTCATTAGCGTTGAATCTCGAACAGCAAAAAACGTTAAAAAAAGATAAATATGACAGGAATTATATATTACAAGTTGGTTTCCGCGACTGCGTCTATATTGTTAATTGTTTTGAATAGCCTATTTTTTTTGAGAAATGATTCTCTCTATGTATTTTCATTGTACCTATACCCTACCTATTTCAACATTTTAATGTTTTACTTTCCTGTCAATAAGTAGTTTACGTGATTCTCCTCGCTACTTAACGGAAATGTTCTGTGAGAGTGAGAAACAGTGGAATCAGTCTGTAAACGCATGTCTCAACAGTCTGTAGGCTCTATTTATAAGGAGTTCAGTATTTGCATTCGGGTTTGTTTAAGATGCATTTTTACTTACATTTGTAGTGATTGTTTATTTAGATTTTTTATAACATAAAAAAGTGAAAAAGAAATATATTCTAAGAAATCAAATAAAAAGCTTTATTTATTTATTTTCTTCAGATTTTGCAGAGAATGATTTCAGTTGTCTGCCGAGCAAAATATACGAATATGTCCGTGCAAATATTTTCTCATAAGAATATATTGATTTCTCACTCTCTTCGTCGAACACATATTTTTATAAGTTATTCTAAAGGTTACAGCGTAAGTTAAGCTTCGTTTTCGAGAGCAGCGGTATTTGGTTTACACAGTTTTTCGCTGTTGTAATTCGTTAGATACCTGACATACAGCTCGTTACAGATAAGTGCTCCAATAAAAAAAGTATATTCAGTATCGTTGATAATCGAATAAATAAAAATCGTTGAGTATCGTTTTAAATTATAAACAATGATTGTAGGTCCCCGCTCATACACAATCCCAAATATTTTTTTTTTACATTTTGGTGGGTAATTCCTGCGATTGGTAAAAATAATAAGTTACATGGCTGCATGTAGTTATGCTAAAATGCATGTGTAAAATAATTAAGAGTTAAAAAACAAATCGCATTTAAAAGAATACTATGCATTTTCTTTTACTCAGACAAGATATGTATTCCAATTATTTTTTTGAAAATTCTATAGGAAGAACCTAACTGACTGTACGTCTACTCTTTTTAAAAACTAGCTTTAAAGTTAGTTAAGAAATGGCAGAGTTCTGAGGTTAAAAATAAACAAAAACATACACTACGAAATGTGTACCACCTTTTTTTTAAAAACAAAAATTAAAAAGTCAATACATAACATATTTATTTTAAAGTTCATCATTTTAAAAAAATTAATTCAATGACCATAAACGCTAAGTTATAATATTTGCCTTGTTTATTATTTTACAGAACTTATATTAATAGAACAAAGTCGGGTTAGTTACACCATTTATGCCTAAATAATGGCTGAAAAGTTTTTTTATCTTTGATTCATAGGATTTGTCTCTCGAATAGCAGAATACTTATGAAAACATCGGAAAAATTAACAAAAACAAAATATGATACAAATTATATTCTCGGAAATTTTTCATTGAATGTCTAATGATAATTTGATACATTTAATTCTAAGGGGGCACTAAGGACACCTGGTTGGTAGCGTATATTTAAATGTTCTATTTATTTTATTTTATTTTATTCTGATAACAGCGATTTTCTTGAGAAACTATAATTATGTTTGTAACGTATTTGAGAGCTGCGTCACAGGAATGTTATGTTATTTGTAGATTCGTTTAGATAATATTTTATCAGAATAAAATGTAGTTCAGTGAACTCGTGTAAAGCGCAGGTAAATTATTAATGTAATAATTACTTTTATCAAAGTACTCGAAAGTCTGAAGGGACATTATTTTTTTTCATTTCTAAACATATAAAATATGTCTATGTTGGGGTTTTGATTATATAAAGGTTATATTTTTTGCTCCTTTATAATAAGCGTATAAACAATGATATTTTATGACTTTACCAGGGTACGACAGTGCCTCGTTAAGTCGAAAAACACGGCATGGACGTACCATACTATTCTTGAAACAGTTCAGGCCAATTTCGACCCTCCTATCGCTTCGTAGTGGATAAAATTAGACGCTTGAATCTGTAATGGCATGAAAACACAATGTAATTTAGATTGTTTAGTGCAATTGCCAAATCAATCTATTAATTTAGCACATTAAAAAAATTTAATATTTATATGGTCACTATAAGATATTGTTAGTTTAGTTAATTACGTAATAAACTAAGACAGAAGGTCCCTTAAATAGGGACTGAAGAAATTAACTGACTTGGTATTACATGGATCTCACATTTTTTTACGATAGAAGAACTGAGTTACGAGATTGGTTTTTTTACAAAAACAAAACCAGACAAGTTATGTTTTTGATGGCATTGATATGTTACGTTTATACTACGTGACGTTAAAAGTGTGTATTTATTTTAAATTTTAACAAGTTTGTCAATTGACCTGTTGACTAAGCGATACTCTTGGATATTATCAGTCGTCAGTCGCTAGCTGGTTGTTGAGCTACGTCACCCAAAGTGGTCGACACTCTGGGTACCTTAATTTCATAAACTTATAACATATCTTAGCGTATAAGAAAAACTTTTTGTGTGAAATTTAAGTCTGCAATGCGTGTGTGAAACTGCAAGACATGACTAGTATGATAATGAAATCGCAACAGAGCTAATAACGATCGTGAAAATAAATATCGACGCTAATAATCACCTTCTATTTGAAATCGCAAGCAAAATCACATTTAAAAATATTAAATAAAAATTAAAACTTCTTTTGAAACTTCGCAATTAAGTGAAATTGTTAAAACCAGTTCACGTAAGTACCTATCCCTATACAAACCGCTTTACCAGCGCGGTTCAACTTACAGTCGTTTGCGGGTAAGTTAAGAGCGAAATTTTTCCCCAAGGCGCATTTCTTTATCCAACCACTGTAAACTACTTATGCTCTGAAATAAGGTGAAAAAAGAAAGTATCGTAATTACAGCGTTAAACTAGGATTTACTAATTAGTTTCTCACGTGGTTTAATTTATGATTTGGCTTTGTTAAAATGTTTTTGCTATTATACATTAGTATTCACAGTATATTCAAAATTTTTATTACATATTGTCACTGTGTAAGATTTTGCATACAAATGTTTTTACCCCTTTTCACCCCTTTAGAGAAATCAAATATCGAAAATCCCTTTCTTAGGATGCGTATAACATAAAATGAATCATCTGTCAAAATATCAAGTTTGTTGCTTCGTGCTAGGCGCTGCGTTGACAATATCAAGTTAAGTTAAAAACCCAAAAGAAAGCTAACAAGCTGTTTGTATCAAATATTTAAAGTACAATTAATGATTACTACTAATATTTAAAAATTAACACTACATATATAAAAAACGTAAAACCGTACTTTCCCCTATAATATTAACTGAATAAAAATGGATCCATTTCCATTGCGTTTCTTTCCATCGTTAGTCTCCATTACCCTAAAATAGGGTCACCACGAATTTACTATTCAGGTATCATAATCGATCACAGTTACACTGAATTATAATAACTTTGAGTGCCCAATGATTGATAAAGCCTGTTACTATAAGGTAACTAACGTAACTACTAATAACTAATGGACACTGATAAGCAATACTATGTCAAGCCACACGGTCTTTATTTTTAAAAAAGGTGCGCCTTAGGATATCAAACCTATTCTAAATTAATATGAAGGCATATATATTAGTCTTTTCTATCTACTTTGATAAACAGAATAATTAATTAAAACCAGATTAGTATAATAAAAAGTTTTTTCTAATAATAACTTTTTTTTAATATATTAGATTATTGTATATTGCAAAATATAGAAGACCCTTCAATATTCAAAACATTAAATGAAGAAACTTTTTTTGTACTTATTTAGTTTAGATTTTTTTTTATTGTTAAACACGTAACGTATTATCACAATACACCAATATCTCCGAACTTAACTTTTTGTGGTTTGATACATTATTTCTTATCAGCATCCAATTATTACTTATTAAATCAATCACATAAATACTACGAATAAATTATGAATTTTAATCAATCACTCATCAGTCTACTCCTGTCCCCTCTCCATATTGAGTTTATCACTACACTACACTCTTGCGCTTACCGCGAATATCGCCTTGCATAATATTTTATATATAATTAACTGTATCGAGTCTGTATTCGTAACTCCATATTACTTGAAAATCCATCTCTTATACTACTACTAGGAGGTAATAAATACTCTTAATACTGATCACAGCACAAAAGTCGGTCACACGCACGCGACGGCACATATCAACTAAGAAGTTCCCATAAAGATAGTGAATCGTTGATAAGATAACCGGTTTCTATAACAAACACATTACGGACTGAGGCAATCCTCGGCGGTGACACGGTAGTGTCTTCAGAGGGCGTGGTAGAAGGTGCGCCAGCAATCTCTGACCCTCGGCCATGACGTCATACGTGGCCATATCGAGAATTAAAGCACACCTTTCCAGGGCGACCATTGAGCGGCGGAAACTGCTCCTAAAGTAAAATTAATGAACCTAAACGCGTGTGGTTTTTACGTAATGAGAATTAATGAATTGTTAATGGTTTGGCAAATTAGTTGATGTTAGTATAACGGCTTCTTTTTTTATAACAAAATTGATTTTTAGCTGTTTATAGCCACATTTCATATGTTTTAATAATTGATTATCTTATTTATTCAATTAAAGCTATAATAACAGACAAAACTAAACATAAATTAATCAAGATTTTCAAAATATAATATATACCTGGGTTATAATGTTACGAATCACGAAGGAACACCACATGTATCTTTTGTAAGAAAAAAAGTAGCTAAGTTGAGTGCAAATTATATTAAAGGTGCAGAACTTTTTCAAGCATTTTATGCCTAATGGTTTTTCAATTATACGAATTATAGCTTACACCGAAGTCAATAAAAATGCAATAAGAGATTGTCAAATTTGTCTACTTTTTATTGGAATTCGAGAAGCGAATTTTTTACAATTTCAATATATCGTCTATCTTACGACGAGGTAAAAATACTTTTCCCAGTCACTAATATTCCTTCCCTACATCATGGTCACTCAATCTGAAACAGGGTTAACGTGTGACACAATGTGGTCACTCCCGTTTCGCGGCAGTTTTTCGTGATTAAGTCAGGCGAAATCAGGGGAAGTCGGGCGAAGTCGGGTATTGTTGTCCGTTATAAATGTTATGAGAGCGCCGGACAAAGGGAAAATCATTTATTTCCAGCCACAATAGACCTATTTAGGTAATCTTGGGCGTCGCTCCGTGTTCTATTTGTTTATTGTGTTATGAATCTGGTTTTCAATACGTAAATTGAATAGAAGACACTTTATCTGAAATGAAGAAACTTTTTTCGTACGTGCCTTTTCTTAATGCCCTTACTTGTAGTGTATATATATATATATATATATATATATATTATTTTATGTATCTTTATGCATTTTCTTATCTATACTAATATTATAAAGGAGTAAAATTTGTATGTAAGGGGTAATCTCTGAAACTACTGATTCGATTTGCAAAAAAATATTTTCGTTAAATAGCCTGTTTGTTGAGGAAGGTGATAGGCTATATTATATCACGCTGCGACTTATAGAAGCGAAGCAGTAAACATAACCGCGAGTGAAACCGCGACGGATAGCTGGTTTGAAATAAAGTATTATTAAAACTAGAGATTGGTAATTAGTACAGAACATTTTGAGAAAAAAGTATTCATTTCAGGAACAACTTTTAATCCTCAGAGGATTGAATTAGTATTTCTAAACTAAATGAAGTTGTACCTTGATTTTCATAAAGTGTCTGTTTTTGGTAAGATATTCACTTCAGGTCTTTCAGGTTTTTATCCGCAGATTTAAAATAAATTAAATAAAATAATAGACCCACAGACGTAGATTACAACCGAGTAATAAAGATAGTGGTGAATTTAGTATTTATTATATACATTTATTATATGCTAGTGGCCTCCCGCAATTTCACTCACATAGGACTTTCATAAAAACTTCCCTACCCGTTTTATCCCCTTAGGGGTCGAATTTTGTAAAATCCCGTCTTATTGAGCACCTAGGTCCTAAAATATACAATAGATATAATATAAATCTTTCGAAACGTCTCTATATAAATACATATGTACCGAAATAAATTTTAATAAAGAATAACTACAGAGTTTCTAGTCTCTCTAGAAGTATTCCGGGCCGGTCGTTGCTTTACATAATATAACAGACGAGATTTATTTGTAAAACGATATCTTGACAATGCTCGCAAAATATCAATTCAAATGCAGTGTATTTCGATTTAAACTTTAGCTCCGGAGAAATTTTCTCAAAAATTAAATATTTATTCACGTTAATATTGAGAAAAAATAATATTTGCAGGGTATCCCTCGACAGATACGTTGGCACAGTGGTGACTGTAACTGATTAAAGCGCTAACGGTCACGGGTTCGATCCCCGCTCGCGGCAAACGTCTGTATTGGCCATACGGATGATTGTCGTGGTCTGGGCGTTTGTGTTGTGTGTTTGGCCGTTGAGTGGGATGCGTGTATCTATTTGTTTATTTATTTATCCCTGACTTAATCTGTACGGGGTTATAAGAAAAGGTATAGAGTTTGTTTTATTTTAGAGGGTAATCTCTGTAACTAGTGATCTGATTTAAAAATTCTTTCAGTAATAGAATAACACACTATTTTATATAAACAAAAAAAAACACAATATTGTCGTAAATGTAAGCGCATTACATCAGAACAGTTGCATCAATTTCGCTAAATTCTTTTTTTGTGTTTTTAATTATTAGGGCAAGGTTGGTATTAAAGTAAATGTTCGAAAAAACGTACCTGAATTTGAAAAATTTGGCTAAAGAAATCTCCATATAGAAAGTTAATACTAAATAAGTAAGTACTCCATATAAAAATTAAGACCTAATTAGTACATCCGTGCGAAGCCATCGGTAGTATTAGATATTTTAATAGCTGCCCCAATCTTTTCCATTCGCTCAATGTTTATTGCTTCACTTCTTTGAGTCGTAGCGTGATGTAATCAAACATATAACATTGCTCAAACGGGCTATCTAACGCAAAAAGAATTTCTTAAGAAGGATCAATAGTGTTGGAGATTTTCTTCTACATACTTACAAACCAACTTTTACATTTTTATAAAATTAATATGTAAAAAATTATCATTGAAACATACTCAGGAAAAGCGTGTGTGTAGAGTGTAGTAACTAATATTACCAATATAGCTACTTCATTTGAAAGTATAGAAACAGAATTTCAATTCGCAGCCCCGCGAGAGCAGTCCGCGTTCTCATTATCCAAAATAGCTACGAGGAATCAATAAATGTAAATAATACTTGCGTTAAGCGGAGCAATCGTAATAAAGGTGACTGTTACCTTACTCTACTATTCCCTCTGTCAGCATTTTTGTCATATTTTATTCAACACACACACGACATGAATATGTCTCTGTTTGAACATATATACGTATGGTAATTGACATTTTTATAACTATCAATGATATGTATTTCATAATTGGTAGCTGATACAATACTGTGTCAAGCAACAAATGGACTTTATTTTGAGAAAATGGCGTCTAAAGATGTCAACCTATTCTTACCAATTTGTTTGAAGACGTATAAATCCATCTTTGCTTTTCTTTTTGTATAAAAGATATAACGAAATAAAAGTAGATTAATATAATAATAAGTTTTTCAAATATAATATTATTGCATATTACAAAATATTAAGCACTCTTCAATGTTCGAAATATTAAATAAGAAACTTTTTTCCATACTTATATATAGGGTAGAAGACTTTTTTGAATAATGTTAAATACATGTCCCATTAGTAGAATACATCAATATCTACAAATCTGACTTTTTGTGGGTTGACACATTATTGCTTATCAGCATCCATTTATAGATGTGTTACGTTACTAGTATGTATTTTATGTTATGTATTTACACCTATTACTAACACATTTCCACTTGGCTATTTGTCTCGTTTGCACAATGATACTTTCGATTATTATACTACAGTCGCTACTAAGTTGCTAGGCAACGTCGTCCAAAGTAGTCGGCATTCTGGGTGCCAAAATTCATGAGCCTGATTAACGTATCTATAATTATATTATGTAATATTATTGATAGCTATGTTCAATTTCTATATCTTATTAATATTGTAAAAAGCTTAGTTGGTTTCGGATTAGAAGTGCAAACAATAAGTTGACAAAGTTTTATCGTAAACGGGTGAGTGGTATGCCAGTGCATAAAATACGAATAATTTGACAATAATGATGGTTGACGTTTTGCCGGGCAGGTTGGCACAGTGTCACTGCAACTGACTGAAGTGCTAACTTTCACATATAGATCTTTATCGTGGTCTGGGTGTTTGTGTTCGTGTTGTGTGTGTTTCCGGACGTCGTGTGTGCGTCGGGGACGCAGGCTCGTGAGTTTCTAATGAGGGCCGTTCAGTGCAATTCTTTTATTTATTTATTGAATAGTACTTAATTAATCATTTCCGCTTGTGTCCAAGACAAAGTATAAGTTTGATCTAGAATTAGTAGAAGCAATAACGAATACTTCGTAAAAGAGTTTTGTTTACGATACCTACACGAGGAGCATCGATTAGCTTACAAAGAATCCAGTTATCGACTTTCCTTTCAGTTAATTAAATATTTATCGAGTAAGAGGTCAAAGATCAGGGAACTTTTGAATAATTGTGTTACGAGCTGCTTGCAATTTCTTTTGCGTTGATGTAATGCTGTTTTTTATTGAGTATTATAATAAGAAACAGATTAAACAGAAATATGAAGTACCTAAACATGAATAGACAAATGAATAGGAAACGAAAAAAAAAAATAAAACAGCCATTTTACAGCCACAAACAATTAAATTTATGAGATGATAATTATAAAAACTAAATCACATTACGCGGAAAAATACGTACCTATATAAAACAAATAATATGCAAGCAACGGTGTAGGTAGCCGATAGCGTGACTTAAAAATTTGCACTACAGTACATGTGGATCGGTAACATATTTTACTATTAGAAGCCGAAGTTTTCTTAGGAAAATAACGACGCTCTCAAATGACCCTGTAGATTGCAATGAATTTCATTCAAAAAAATTTCAAGTAATATTGTAATGTTTTCGAAAAACTTATTATTAGATAAAAGGTTTTATTATGCCAATCTGCTTTTAATTTATTATAAATTTTATCAAAATAGAAAAGAGAAGATGGATTACATATCCATTTTTTTGTTTTCAAATAAATTTGTTAGAAAAATTTGACATGTTTAGACGCCATTTTCTCAAAATGAAGTCCGTGTGGCATAGTATTACTTATCAGCGTCCATTTAAAAAGCTATACTTGCAGATTAGTCTCATAGAATTATTATCAAAACCGATTCGGCGGTTTTGTTTTTAAATCAAAATAACTTAAATCAGTATGATATCTAAGCAAGAAATTGCATATTATGCGTTTTAAGTCAATTTTTTTTTAATTAGTTATTAAAAGGTCACCAACACTATTCTATATTATATACATAAAAATATTTAAATTCCTTAAAAACTCACTTTATTTTATCGTACACATTCATAATTTCAACGAGCAGTGACAATAGTGTTATATTTTCCGAGGCTGTAACGAGTGCGGAGGTTACTCGCAATATGAGCCGCAGTTAACTCGGCGTAATGTGCCTTACCCCTAGGGTTGCCAGATACAAGTTCAACATTTCCGGGATAAAGTCGGAAAGCAGTAAATATACTAAAGATGTATATAAGTATGTATGTAAAAACAAAAGATTTTTCTTAAAGAAGTGTTAGTACTTTTCGAAAGATAGTCAGTGTGCCAAAGAAAAATTACCGCAATGTGATCATATTTTTTGTAAAGCTAGTTGGTATTTAAAGTCTGGGACAGTGGAGCTTAGATCCTCGACACGGCACAAGTCCCTAAATCACAAAATATTCTTTACTTAAATAGGCTTTTAAATCACTTTCGAATCGTCAAGTTACAGGTCAATTGGGTATAGATTTTTTGGTTTAAAATATTCGGAATGAAGTCTCTACTGAGAACAACCGGCAAGAAACTCGATAGGTATTCTTCCAGGAGTCAATTCCGGAAGAATCCCGGATTTCCCTGTCACCTGGCAACCCTACTTACTCCACTCCACTCTGACGTTTCACTGTTATTTATATTTATCTCGCAACGCTCCGTTTCGAGCGGGGATTTTAATTCATTTTTATATAATGCTCCTTTTAATTTTAAGCGCTCTTGTAATTTTTTTAAACACTCTTAATTTTAACACGATTAAAACGTTTTTGCGTAATCTTTGCACTGGAATGTTACCTACTCTATACGAACATTATAAATGGACGCTGATAAGCAATACTATGTCAAGCTAGACTTCATTTTGAGAAAGTGGCGTCTAAAGATATCGAATCTATTCTCAATAAATGTCGTTGAATACGTTTATAGCTATTTTTTCTTTTCTACGTTCATAGACGGAATAATTAATTTTAAGGAGAGTCGTGTAATAAAAAGTTTTATCTAATAATAAGTTTTTCGAATATATTAGATTATTGTATATTACAAAATATGGAACATATTTCAATCTTCAAAACATTGATTTAATAAAGTTTTTTCCATACGTATTTAATTTAGATTAATTCAAAAATATTTGAATAATGTTAAATATGTGAAGCGGTATCTGAATACAGCAATATCCCCGAATTGGCCTTTTTGTGGATTGACGACACATTATTGCTTATCAGCATCCAAATGTGAAAGTAATTATGTCTGTCTGTTTGCTTGTTACGTATTCACGCTTAAATTGATTTCGAACTTTGATTAAATATAAACGATGAAAGAAAACGTTTGTGCCTTTTTGCGGTCTGTTTTAAAAATAATAAATCCTTTACCCACCTTCGTTTTAAAAGAGTCGAGTAAAAATATATTGGAAAAAGTTTTTAAAACGATTCAACGAGTATCGAAGACAAACTTCATCAAGAACTCGAAGTTTCCTTATTAAGATTTATGAAACAATAAAAAAATATTTTTACAAGAACTAACGAAGAAAAGATGAAAAACCTCTTTCCTACTTTTCGACGTCGTAAGGCGAGGTTCACACTTGTAAGTTTTGTTAACAGATTTTTATAAATGTTTACATAAATCGCTTATTATTGCTTTTATATCTGAAAAAAAAAAATACTGCTAGTGACTTATTTTCGACGCTCACAATTTACGTTACATAGTTACGAGAGTCAAACTTACATGTATAATACTCGTCTTAGGTGGAAAATAGATTTATAATTTTGCTCTCAGACTTTCATAAAGAATTACGTAAGCTATTTCTCATTACTTTACACACGCAAGAATTTACCGTCAGTGTCTTATTTTCCACATTTACAGTCTTTGTATCTGTTACCAGGTTACATAGTTGTTTTATGTCGCTTTCAAGAGTAAAACTTACAAATGTAATTCTCGCCTTATGGTTTGCTTATTCCATTAATTCGATAATACGATGTCAATTTCCAAAAACACTATGTGCTAACTTAAAAATTACTTTCCTATGCTGTAACATCCTGTGAATATTCCACAGATGGGCAAGAGCCTGTTCTCCCATTAAATAAATAAATAATAAATAAACGCATCACACTCAACTGCCTCCATTAGAATCTCATGCTGTTATGTCGAGGTTCTAACACCCAGACCATGACAAACATTTGTAAGCCCAAGACTTTAGCCGTGATTGGGGATCAAACCCGTGACCGCAAGCGCTTCAGTCAGTTGCAGAGACCACCGCGCCAACGTGTCTGTCTCATTAAGGAGTAGGACTGTATGAGCATAATCAACATAACAGTATGTTTTCCTTCACCAGAGAAATTTAAACAATTTTAATTTACTTTAATTATTAGATTTAAATCTGTTTACAACGAATAGTACTTATGGTGCTCTATTAGACACAATTTTTTAAGTCTATTCAAACTTCCAGTATTATTATAATCTGTCCATAACATACATAAAAGACTAAAAATTATTATGAGAATAAAAATATTGTATTCCTTATATAAAAAAAAATCTATCCTTATTATACAGATAATGTATTTCTGATAGAAACAACCTCAATATGTCCCCCATAAAGCCTTATAACAGGAATAGTAGAAATTTCAATACGCAATTATTATTTAATCAGAGAAGACAGTTTTATTGATCGGCAATTTCCATCACATTACCAGCATCGCGTGAGAAATATTGCGTTAGAAATTATAACATTCACAGCGAATTGAAATCACGGCGTTTAAAGGCGTGTATAATTCTGCAACTTTAAAGGCTCGTAAGTAATTATGTGCCTTTAAAGGCTTAGTAATCCTGTCAACCCGAGTTAGCTTGCGGACGCTTTGACGATCCGTTTTAAAATCGAGTTAAATAGAAAGGAAGCCTGTTAATATTCAGTTCAGTCCCCGATTTCCTTATTACTCTAGCTCAGGAAGTACATTATGAAGGCGTTTTGAGTTTATAACTATAGCTAGCTGCCCCAGGCGGTTTCACTCGCGTTTATGGTTACCGCTTCGCTCATATGAGTCGGAACGTGTTTTTTTTTAATTTTATTTGAGCAACAAACAGTATTATAGTTCATAAAAACAAAGTTGTATAAATTACACAGATACCAATTAAGTTTTCACTAATGAATAATACAAAATAAGAGCAAACAAAATTATTAAAACTATTAGTCAAACTCAAACTCAAAATATACTTTATTTAAATAGGCCTTTACAAGCTCTTTTGAATCGTCAATTTACAAATTTGTGATGTCAGTTCCACGTGAACCACCAGCTCGGAGTGTGGACTCTACTAAGAAGAGCCGCCGAGAAACTCAGTAGTTACTCTTTTAAAAATATTTTTGTACAATATTGTTTGATACAATTAGCTGCGAGAATATCAACGCCCTATTATTTCACGCGGTTTTATCATTAATGTAGTCATATACTGAATAGTATGCTTGCTTTTTCTATTAATGATTTTTTTATATAAACTTTAAATTTGCGAAATGGCAAATTTAATATTGCTTCCGGGATTTTATTATAGAAGCGTATACTTTGCCCCATAAAGGACATTTTAACTTTGCGTAGTCTAAAACTAGGAATTCTTAGCTTTATTAGTAATAAAGGGAGTAGTAATATATATATTTTCATCATCCAATTTTTAAAGGGTTTTCACTATTTAAATTATCTACCTTTAAAATGCAATTCTTGTTTATATATAATCTCAACCAGGGAAGCGGTTCAAATATTTTCTTGAAATTTTGTACATAAGTTTCAGGGACGATAAATCAATCTAGCTAGGTGTGTGTGTGTTGTAATATAGAATATAAACATCCATCCATCCATCAATAAACAGAGTAAAGAACACAAAAAGAATTTTCAAATCGCAAAAATAGCTACCCCTTACAAATAAACGTACAAACAAACTTTACTCTATAGATTGCTTAGTTATATCTAATAACCCAGTTTATTAAATGTCAGTCATATACATATTTTTTCAATATGAAATCAATACCAGCTATAACCTTTTGGAAGAGATGTCATTGTCGTTTTTTAACTCTTTTAAGGTTATTGTTAATGTTGGACTTTGTTAGAGTTTAGCATTTTTTTTGGACTTAGAATTATGAGTTAAAAGATGAGTAAGTTAAAGTATATATTTATGTAAATTTTATAGATGAAAAAATTAAAAAAAAAAAAGGGAATATTTAAAAATTTATCACAAACTACGTATGACTTTTCGTTGTTTTGATTTCTAACAACTTTATAATTAAAGAGCTGGACTGTTTATGTGGAATAAGAACCTTGAGGTATTTTTTTTGTTTATTTGACTGTTCTTAATAACATAACAAAAACTGAATAAAATAAAACGAATTAAAAAAAAAGCAAAATACCCAATTTCCGTAACTTGGATGACATTAATAAATCTACAATTAAAAAAATACATTGTTGTAAACTTCTACAAGATTTATAACACACGTAGCTCCTCTACGAACGTGCTACGTAAAACGTAACCGGGCCGTGTAGGAGAGCTCTACAAAGTTCAGCAAACAGTGATTGCAGCTTGTTTAACTTACAATATAGGTTTTATTTCGATGCTATTGTAACTTTTATAGTGACGAGTTTAACTCCCATAAGATGAAAAATATTATCACAAAATTCGCATGACTTTTTATTTAACATACATATTTGTATGTTATGTTTAATTTCTAACAAATTTATAATTAAAAACTGGACTTCGTTCATGTGGAATTAGAACCTTGAGGTATTTTTTTTTGTTTATTTGAATGTCTTTAATAACATAAAAAACTGAATAAAATAAAACGAATTAAAAAACGCAAAATACCCAATTTCCATAACTTGGATGACACACGTATTTCGGTTATTTTTATTTAAAAATCAAATTACTGATCCGCTTTTGATTAAAACGGGATTAAATAAAATAAAAAATAAAATTGGTTGAATGAGTTTTGAGGTAAGAAATTCATTCAAATCACACATTACGAATTCAGAACCTGTTTATTTATTTAGTTGAAAATGTAGCGTATTGCTGAAATATACATATGTATTTTATATACGTAGAAATACATAAATATTAAGATGTGACAGGATTGAAAAACAATTGCTCGGCGCTTACATCCAGGCATGATTTAAAAGTTAAATATTTATTCCTATAAACGCGAATTATTATGAATTAGAAAAGAAAATGTCCATTTCATTAGCACCGAACCTTAGATCCGGTAGTATCGTAGAGTATTATTAAAAGTAACGCTGTTGTCTCAAGATAATAAAGAAGACAATATTTCCAACACAACATCTCTTAACACAAGACAGACGTCTAAAATAATGAATCTCTTGAAAAATATTTCGTCGCAGTTTTATATTCGTTTAGAAGTTGCAAGTCACGGATCAGCCGGATGTCGCCGGGTCTGTCGACGTTTCGTTCATTTGATGGCTCACGTCAAGAGAGTCACGAACTAAATATAATTAATTTTACTGGTTTTACGGTTTATATTACGATTCCGAAAGTATATTTTTTGCTATTACAAAATAGATTAAGTTTAACATGGATATTTCCTTGATATAGAAGCAATATAAATGCCACTAAATTCAAATTTAAGGGTCAATTTAAAAATGGCTTCCATTTTTAGGGTTCCGTACCTTAAAAGGAAAAACGGAACCCTTATAGGATCACTTTGTTGTCCGTCTGTCTGTCTGTCTGTCTGTCTGTCTGTCTGTCTGTCTGTCTGTCTGTCTGTCTGTCTGTCTGTCTGTCTGTCTGTCTGTCTGTCTGTCTGTCTGTCGGGATGTCAATCCTTTTTCTCAGAAATGCATAGACGTATCATGTTGAAATTAATATCATATACTCAAGTCTACGATGACATGCGGCTGTGAAAATATTAAAATTCTAAGTCAACGTAATCAAAAGATAATGGAAAATATGTCGTATATTTTGACCATTTTAGCGTTTTCGCAAGGGAATCAAAACCTATAGGGTACTTCCCATTGACCTAGCACGATGAAATTTGGCAAGAAGTAAGATCTTATGGTACAAATAAAGGAAAAAATCTGAAAACTGTAAATTTTTGTATGTATGTTTGTCTGTTTGTAAGTTTGTCTTTCAACCTTTTTCTCAGAAACGCGTGAAGGTAACAAATTTTTATCAACGTCAAGTACTCAGAGTTGTAATTACTAAGAGCTGTGAAAAAATCAAACTTCTAAGTTAACGCAATCAAAAGATACGGTCATTTATATCACATATTTTAAGTATGATAGCGTTTTTAACGTTTTCGCAAGGGAATCAAAGCCTATAGGGTACTTCCCATTGACCAAGCATTATAAAATTTGGCCAGGAGCAAGGTCCTTTAGTATACATAAAGGAAAAAATCCGAAAACTGTAAATTTCTGTTTGTGTGTCTGTCAGTCTGTACGTCTGTCTTTCAACCTTTTTCTCAGGAACGCGTAAATGTATCAAGTTGTAAATTGATCAAGCGGAAAATATATTAATCTTAGAATTAAAATTATATGTACTTGTAACAAATTAACATAGAAGTTGACCATGGTCAAAAAAACAATTTTACAAACACTGAGAAGAAATTTGTATCAATACGAAAACATTAAAAAGCAGCAAACCTTTATAAACAACGCAATGCAATCTATATATCGCAGCTAACAAAATGATAGCGCGATGCAGCGTACAGCTAATGCCATCTATTACAACATTATGACATTAACTGTGATATAATTCTGCTCGATTAATAAATTTTTTTATTTTAATTATTATTTAAACGCGCTAAAAATTATAAAATAAACTTTTCATTTAAAAGTTTTATCGTCGATTTATAACGTCATTACGTAATTAACATTCAATATAAGAGCTTCACGCGATTTGATTTAAGTACCCGTATTGACTTAGTACGAAAATTTTAAAATTAAATTCAAACAGATCGAGTTATTTAATTTACTTATTTATCTACACATATAAGTCTTCTGGTTATTAGTAATATAATTAGTTATTTATAAATAAACAATTAGTTTTGTTCGAATTAAGGACTAATTATTTTCGTCTTGTATTTAATTTTTTTTTATGTTTGTTCGCCGATTACGCCTCCATTTGGGTACCGATTTTCAAAATTTTTTTTTTGTTTGAAAAGGTATACTTCCAAGGTGGTCCCATTGTCTTCAGGTCAGGATCAGATGATGGGATCCTGGACTCCTCAAATATTATAGGCAAGCGTATACCGATTTAGGTATTTTTGATAGTAACTTATGTTGGAACTGATGATGAAGACCACAAATGGCGTAGATGGGTTAGTCTTATATAGATTTCTATAAGTTTGTACGGAACCCTCGGTGCGCGAGTCCTACTCGCACTTGACCAGTTATTTTTTTTTAGTAACTTCAATTTTTACCGTCACTTCTTGTAGAACGTTAAATGATTTGGCAAAAATCTTATGTAATCACAAAGAATATAAGGTGCTCCAAATGTCGGGCGTCGGTGATCACTTAACATCAGACGATCTGCACGTCTCCTCGCTATTTGAATAATAATAAAAGATTGCATTGTACATAGAAAAATGCAAATGAAAATTTACAACATTTGTTTCAAGTAAACTTCTAGAGACTTGACGGTCTTTGAGTCAAGGAGTTGTATAAAAATGGAATAATTTGTGAATGAAAGTGTTAGCTTAATTAGAACGCTGGGCGAGGTCTCGCGAATTTTTCTTCTCGCGACAATTTATAGCTAAAGGGTCAAGAACCTTGACTCTTGTGTTTTTAGTCATGAAATTTGTTATATAAGAAAACTGGCTGCCCTCGCGTTTATGGCTACTACATCGTCTCTGTGAGTCGTGGCATAGTGTAATTAACCTATAACGCTATGGGTTATCTAATGCAAGTTTCAAAGATTATTTTATTATTATTATTAAATTTTTAGAGCCGAAGTGGCCTAGTGGTTCGAACATGTCGATCTTTACCGATGATCGTCTGTTTAAACCCCAGCTAGCACCCCTGATTTATCAAATGCTAAATTTGTGTTTAAATTCATCTCGAGCTCGGCGGTGAAAGAAAACATCGTGACGAAACCTGCATATGCCGAGAGAAATTCTGACGAGTGAAGCAGCGTGGTGGATTAAGCTCTAAGGCCTTTGCCCAGTAGTGGGATATTTACAGGCTGTTACTTTACTTTTTACTTTATTAAATTTTTCAAACCGCGGCTGGCACTGCTTCAAGTGCTAAATTTGTGTTTAAATACATATCGTGCTCGGCGGTGAAGGAAAACATCGTGAGAAAACCTGTACGCGCCAGAATATTCTGACACGTATATCTGTTACTTTACTTTTTTTGGAATATTAGTATGGATAATATATTTATATTATTCACTTACTTTTGCTTGAGGTTTTGATGACGTTAATGTAGATTTTGTTATACCGGATTTAACTTATTCTTCTATCTGGTCGCTATAACGCGTGTGCTATTTTATAAAAGTTATTTGGTACTGTAACTATAGTCTTCTCTATATATCTAAATAGGATTAAAGGCACGGTCTTGAACGACATACGAACAAAAAAATTGTTTTTATATATACAATAATTTTCAGTAAAGTATTACATATATATTTTTTTAAATAAACAAACTTCACACTCAAAATAAAGACCTTCGCATATTTGAATGACATACATAAATACTAGAAGAATCTAGTTACTTTGATTGTGAAACCAAATTAATTTTTATTAAAATTCTAAAGGACTAATTTACAACAAAATAAGAATAAACCGAATCAGGGCTGTCTTTGAGCAATGGTATAACATAGAAAGATGTTGAAATAAAACTATTTTAAACGGCATCAAAAAATCATTCCGACGTTTCGAGCACTTTACAGTGATCGTGGTCACGGGTAGTCTACCCGTTAATAAAAATAATATACGCGATTTAAATCCGTTTAAAATAGTTTATTTCAATGAGCAATAATCTAAGACAACGTTATACAAAGATGTCTTCGATGAACATAAATAAAAAATGCCCACGACGAACTGAAAACCTCCTCCAATTTTGAAGTATGTTAAAAAAAGATAGCTATATATAAACGATCGAGTGTCTATCATCTATTATTAACGAACTATAATTTTCATATCCACTGAAAGCTCACAGCTCAGAAATAACGACGAGTAAACGCAGCGCTGTTTATTTTACGAAACGCGTAAAAAATTTAATACCTCCGCGACACACGCGCTCGTAACGACACTATTTACGTTTCTAAGCCTTGTTATCTGCTGAATATAGTGTGATAAATATGTCAAGACAGTTTGATTTTAAGGCCGCTTGATGATTGTTTGAATTTAGTAATATGTACTAAAATAGATTGGCATACATTCGGGTAAAATATGCAAACACACATAGATACATTTAATTGTAGTGAGTTTTATAAATATGTTAATAGTTTTACGTGCAGCCATAATAAATTACTCGTGACACAAAAAAATTATGATTTATTAAAGAAATAATCTGAAAGCTTATTACGGTGTGCTACCGCTGTCGTAATGCGATACATTTCGTCAGTTGATTTGAATATTAGTCTCAAATCAGAAATCAACTGTGATAGCGACAGCTCATCTGTAATGACTACTATTGTATATTTCCTACATTCAATTCAATTATTTGGTTAATAGCTTTTAGTTGTGCCAATTAGACACATGCCATTAGACCAATGTCTTATTTCCAACATAAAAATGTTATACGCTAATTAATGACAAAGCGTTAAAATGTAACGCAATGATGACATCCGAAAATTTCATTATTTAGATCAATAATTAATAATTTCTAGAACAAAAATTTTTATAACTAATGAATATGGATAAACCCAATCATTTTACTAACTTTGATAAACTACAAAGCATCGTATGATAGGCAAGGTTATTGAAATTGAAATAAATAAAATATCTGAACTTCAATAAAGAAGGTAGGACACTTTTTAATGCACCAAAATGCAAGACCTAAAGATACTGTTAATTTTAGCGCCTTCGGTCTGCATTCGGACGCACTTTACAGTGACCACGATCGCTGTAAAGTGTCGAAACGTCGGAGTGATAAAAATATTTAATTTACGCGATTTCAATCCATTCAAAAGAATTTTATCCATGAACCAAAAAATCGAATTTAATTGAAGAATTTTATTTCAAAAAGTAATATGTTAAGAATATATCAGAAAACTAAATAAAGACCATATTTTCTTGTTGATTCGTTTTTTATTGAAGTGAAACTGAACATAATTTTGATAATCATGAAATTAAAATTTTTAATAATTTTACAACCGCTATTTAATTGTAATAAAAAAATGTAATGTCTAATGCATTCATAGCTCCCGATTAAAGGAAAAATAAAAAAATTCAGGCCAGTGCGGTCATGTTCCTGAAAATGGATGTCACTCAGCTAAAATTAGAATTGTAAGTACTCCACTTTATTACGAAGGAATACATCGATTGTGTCGTTAGTGGTAGGTTTTATACAATCCATTACTAAAATCTTATCTTACTACTATTGTAAATGCGAAATGGAGTGTTATAACATGCGGCTGAAGCCACGGGCGTAAGTTAATAATACATAATATGAGTTCGTAGAAGCAATTACTGAATTATTTGTTACTTTTAAATAATCAATCTACTGGAGTTTCTATCGCTATGTTAGAAAAGAAACAATTACTTTAAGAAACACAAAGTTATCGTAAACATTTCGCAATACAAACTTTTCTTCAAAAATCTTCAAACGTTTATATTATACTACGCACAAGAAACCGCCCAAAACATCCTCAAACTATCTACCACTTTTGGAAAACCAGGCAAAACAGTTAAAAGTCTACTTGTTAAAGTTTAAAATAGGCACAGAATTTTGGCGTCAAATACCGTGAGCGCAGGATGTCTATAGTAAATTATGAAATGTACTTCAAATATTTATATAACAAATTCTTAAAGTGTCGATTCAAAACTCAAAAGCATTTTTAAAATCCAGGCTTGATATTATTCTGCTGCTGCTAATGCTGATAATATTCACTTCACTGGAGTACTGTGTAATGCTGATTATACAGAAAACTAGTGAAGTAGAAAAATCGCTTGTCATGAACTCGAATCAACGTTAGAATTACGATGTACACTGCGGCAGAGCCCTGTTTGCTTTCATGTTTACATTTCATACGCGATAGTGTCAAAGATGTGTTGAAAGAATTGTGAAATATGTACAATTGTACATGTATTGATCTTCTACGATAACATATCACGGGCCTTAAAAAATAAATCGTTTATATACATATATTATAAACGATTTATTTTTTATAAAAGATATATTTGATAAAGGTTTTTGTCTTTTTTGGAAATTTAAGATTTTTGGAATGTCTCCCGAGTGGATTTTATTTTTCATATTAGTAAATAGACAAGATAAATTTGTGTCCGAATGTCTCCCGATACGTGCAGGTTTCCTCACGATTTAATTTAATTTAAACACAAAAGCACTTGAAAAATCAGTGTTGCTAGCCGGGGATGGAACCTTTTCTCATTTAAGCATTAGTTATGTCGCTACTAACCACTACGCTATCTCGGCTTATACTTATATACCTATAATTATACTAAAAAAGTTAATAAAATTATCATATGCAGGACTTTTAATTAAGGTCTTACAAATAAGGCGTTATAAGTCTAACAATTAATTTGTTAGACTTATAACGAACGCCTTATTTAATAAAAGAGTCCGATCTTTTTTGTTATGTTGTTCGCTTGTTATTCGCGCGTTTGTTGCTTGTTGTTCACTAGCAAGTATTTATGTTCTTTCTGTAATTTATTACGAGGTAAGAGTAAATTGAATTTGTGCGTCGCACGTCGTGAAGAGTACGAGACGTAAGAGAGTGGTTTTAAAATATTTAATTATTTAAAAAAACGATAACGTGATTTATTAAACTTATAGAACCCCCATTTGAAGGACCTTCATTAAAAGTCGAACGTCCTGTATACAGTGTGCACAGGATCTACCCTAAACATTTATAAAGTGGTTAAATCCCACGAGGGAAAAGTTGCGAAGCGGCCGGCGTGTTCCGTCCACGTCACTTCCTGAATTATTTATATGAGCGTTTAGAATATTAGAATATCTGCACCCGAGCTCAACTGTTCGTAAATAAGAAAGTGAACATTTTCATGTGAAAATTTAGGGTTAGTGTTGGTCCCTGCAAATTCGTTTGCCGGGAATAATTATTTTAAGAGACTATTTTTTGAGTAATGATGAGCGCTACATACTGTTAAGTTATTTCCGGGGTTCTAGTCACTAGTTTATTCGTAATTATGAATATATTTCTGAGAGTAAAGACGAGCAATCTATCCTAGAGAGAGGGTGCGTACTGCCGATATATAATAATAACTAACTGATCAACGAGCTACCATACACAAAATACAGTATTAATTACTTCAATGATATATTCCTAACACATACAAACCTTTATTCTCTATTTCAATCTAATCAAGTTCCATTTCCGCGACAGAAAGTGGCATAATCTCCAAGGACTATATATCAAAATGTTGTTTTAGCGGGATAGAGGTGAAAATGTATCAAACAGATTTTCATTCAAGTTTGTAATATTATCGATTATTTATTTATACGCCTAACAAATAAATGAATTGTGTCATAAAATTACTTACATAGAAAATCGGAGGGTGCACTTTAATTGCTTTGAATATCTCTAGACTTAATTTTCAGCATTGTAAAAAGGATTAACATTTAAGTCTAATTTTTGTTAATAATTAAATAAGTTTCGTTACTAAAATTAGTTAGAATTCGCAATTAATATTAATAATGCTTCGGGTGTATAGAAAGTTGGGTAGTTGGGGTTGGGTAACTTATTATTAAGAAATATTTACATATTTTAATGGACCATAACACGAAAACCTTGAATTGTTTTTATTGCAAATAACTTTAATATACCTACTGCTACGATACGATACGAGTATCGTTTTGGTATTGTCGGTGTTATATATTAAAATAGTACATAAAAGTTTTTATTTTATATAGATTTACACAATATATGAGCCGAGATAGCCTAGTGGTTAGAACACGTCGATCTTTACCGATGATCGCGGGTTCAAACCCCGGCTAGCACCGCTGATTTTTCAAGTGCTAAATTTGTGTTTTAAATTCATTTCGAGCTCGGCGATGAAGGAAAACATCGTGAGGAAACTTGCTTGCCGGGAGAAATTCTGATACATGTATATCCACCAACCCGCAGTGGAGCAGCGTGATGGATTAAGCTCTAAACCTTCTCCTTAATAGGAGAGGAGGCCTTTGCCCAGCAGTGGCATATTTACAGGCTGTTACTTTACTTTTACTTTAAACAAAATATATTAATTTTAGCCACATACAATTTTATGAACATGATAACTTATAAATTGAAATTGGCGTTAATTACGTCAATACTAATGTGATAAACAAATTTATTTAACCAATTAATTGCTAGACCAAAATACCAATAGAAATATATAGGATCTTGGAGAAGAACGTAGACTAAGTTTTGATGAAAATATAAAACTTCCAGGGAGTGAAAATTTATCTTAAGAACTTTGCATTTATCAATGGCCTTTTAATAATTTGGCCAATTAAAAATGTTTTTTAAATGGCCAAGTCACGAAAAACAGATATGGTATACATTTATACATAATTATGTTGTATAATCTGAGATTTTATTGAATTATATACTCTATAGAGTAGAGAGTAGAACAGACAAAACCGCTGTAGAATTCATTAAACAAATCGGTGAACTATTATATATTTTATTCTTTGTATTTTTTTAATTTACGAAGGAATTAAATTTTCGACGGTATTATATTTATTCGTCACAATAAATTTTTAAAATGAGTAAAATTCTCGTCAGATAAAATAAATATTATATTGTGTATATTATATAAGAGACATAATATTTTAACATTTTCTTTTACTTGTACAAAAAAATTACTATTGAATTTAATCATTTGGACCAATAGTTTTTGAATTTTTTTTTTATATCACACAAAAATTTGCTCACTGTGTTAGTTCGTTAGCCGGAAGCCCTCTCAATTCCTTTCCTTAAGTCCTATTCTATCACTTATCATCCCTTATTCCAGTTTAATCTGACAACTCCTCTGTGGCCAGGTGGCATCAGGTATGTGTGCTGCACAATATGCTATACGAGTAAAAGAGCCGTGTCGAAAGAGGCACTAAACACAAAATTACTTTGGTTGTTTTAAAAACTTCTGTATTACTATATTTTAATAATGTAATATTTTAAAAATTAAGCAATATACATAACAGTTGTAAGATAAGTCTTTTAGTGTAGAAGAAGTTCACAAATCCAATAATTAGGTAATTATGAACGTAATTTTCACTATTTACTTTGAATGTACATAAGGTTAAATGCCAAGACCGCGGAATGTTGGTACATGTATATAGAACAAGGAAAGTCAATTAAAAGCTTATGTGTAAAATAAGTAAATAAGGAACTGCTGAATCTTTGCCAGACGGCTTTAAGATTAATACCGTTTTCGCGCCAATTAATTAATTTTATAAGGATTAGTGTACTTAGTAGAATAAGGAATACTATCTTTTAAATATATATAATAATAAAAATGTTTCGTTTTGTGGTTATGTCGTATTTATATATGATGATAATAATAAAAAAATTTTGAAATTTGAAATTATACGCTGTAAAACGAAACGATATCATATTTTGACTTAAACTTGAGTTGAATTTTAAAATCCTTATATCATATATTTCTCCTTATCAATATTAAAGCTTATTTGTTTAGAAATTAATCGCTGAAATTAACAATGCTGTTTTTAATCATGTTTTAAAGTTTTAAGCAGTTATATTTATTATATTAGAATAGTTAAAACTCGATTAATGTAGAGTCTTACTGATTAATCAATAATTTATAAAAGATATATCTCCAATCAATATTAGCGTCACATCGGTATGTCTAAGATACTTATTACATTTACAATATTTTTTATTTACAAATGAGTACATAAACGTTTCTAAATAATATGTAAGTATTTTTATTATTCGGAATTTTATCATAAAAAAACTGAACTGACCCAGAAACGGTCTTAACAGAACTGTTTAAATGTTGTCTAAAGAAACCTTGAGTTTTTTGTATGCCTATTTATTCTGAATGTAATATTTTAGTTATTTATTACGCTATATATTAACTTGTGTCAGTGTTCACAGATCAACTTACGATCACAACAGATCTCGCGAGTGCGTGTTAAGTTTCGTCGCGGCACTGCCGGTTGTTAAGGGACACGTGGGGCGACGCCGCGCCGCCGGCTTCGACTGAAGTGTGTAGGAAAGCTCAGGCGATGCACACCTGGAACTATTGTGAAATATTGTCAAGGTATCAATTATTGTGTTATTATTTACGATTTTATAGCGTCAAATTAATCAATTTCATGAGACTTTTGTACTTGTTTTCTGTGTTTTTTAATTTAATCTACACTAATATTATAAAGAGAAAAGTTTTGATTGTTTGTTCGCTTTGAATAGGCTTCGAATCTAGGCCGATTTAAACAATTCTCTTTGGGTTGGTTAGTCTGTTTATTGAGGAAGGTTAGAGGCTATATTACATTTCGCTACGACTCACAGGAGCGAAGCAGTAACAGTAAACGCGAGAGAAACCGCGAGGGACAGGTAGTGTCGAATAAAACTAGAAGGTTTATATTTGTTTGGGACTTTTATGTCTTATATAAAATATAATGTATATGTATGTATTGTTAGAAACAAAAAAATGAACTTATTATTAACTATTACAAACAAAACTATTTTAGTTAACTGAAAATATATTTAATAAGCTGTTTTTAAATTATAATCTGTTTTCTCGATTTGAGTTTAAATCGCAGCTTCTATAAGTATACATGTTTCTTTTTAAATTTTGCTTAAAACTTTATATAATTTAAAATCAGGCCTATATTAAGATACTACGCTTTTTTATATAAAAATAGAAGTGGTTTTCGACGAGGACACGTGTTTTATTAAAAAAAGAATCAAAAATAGTTTATTTACGGTAAAATAACAATGTTTACGCTAAACACGCGATATTATGTTATTGTTTGCTCAAACGAAAGCATGGTTTAATTACTTCGGCATCTGATTAGCGAATAATAGCGACTCTTAAGAATTAAACAGTTTAATATTAATGTAATGGATGTTTTAGTTAGTATATTCAAGCAGCAATCGGCGATTACGTTTACGTATGAGATAGAATTTTTCCAACTTACTTTTACAAATAACTAGTTGTCCCTTGAGATAAACTGATCTCCCATTTATAGTTATCGCTTCACTCCTATGAGTCGTAGCTTGATGTAATATAGCCTACACATTCCTCAATAAACGGTCTAACCAATGTAAAAATAGTTTTTCAAATCGGTCTAGTAGTTTCGGAGCATATTCAATGCAAGAAATCAAATCTTTCTCTTTATAATATTGGCGAAGTACTAGTTCATTTAGACAGTTAGATATTCCTTTTTTTTCTTATTGTCACGTGGTCACCATATTGTATGAGCAGCCTAAGTATCAACTAGCCGGTTTATTAAACATAGTAATAAACGTTACGACTGCATATCATTCCGGACGCTAGTTGAACGCCGTAATACATAGAGTAGTCAAGTGACTTAGTTGGCTGCGACATACACAAAGTGTATGATGTATAGAGTCGTTAGTCGTAGTTTTTTAAGTAACAGCTTGTAAATGTCTCACTGCTGGCAAAGGCCTCATTTTCTATTAAGGAAAAGGTTTACAGCTTAATCCACCACGCTGCTCCACTGCGGGATATACATGTGTCAGAATTTCTTCCGGCATAAGTAGGTTTCCTCACGATATTTTCCTGCACCGCCGAGCTCGAGAGGAATTTAAACACAAATTTTAATGTGAAAACTCAGTGGTTCAATCAGCTTGAACCCGCGATAATCGGTTGAGATCGAAGTGTTCTAAACACTAGGCCATCCCGGCCGTATCTTAACTTTAAGCGCTACACTTTACAATACTGATGTACTGTGTATGTACTGTGTATGTTCAAATCCCTACAGACTATTCGAGGCTTTCGTCTTCCGTTCTTTTTAATATGGATGCTGATAAGCAATAATGTGTCAACCCACAATAAGTCAAAATTGATGTATTTTGATACTTGCAGCACCTATTTAACATTATTAAAAAAATTGAAGACATAAACTAAATAAGTATGGAACAAAGTTTCTTAATTAATTGGTCCGAATTTCAAGTGCGTTCCATATTTTGCAATTTATATAATAATCTCAAATATTTGAAAAACTCTTTATTAGATAATATTAAACCTTAAACGCGTGATTTATTTTTCGTTCGAAAAATTTAATTACATTATTTGTCTAGAAAAAAATAAATAAATCAGCATTGCCAATTAGTTTATTTGTATTATTTCTAATTTTATAACTATAGTATGATAACGTAATTTATAAACCACAGTGCGTATTTAAGGGTTAAATATATCAATCAGATTTTAATGCATTATACCTTTTATCAAAAAATAAAAGAAAAGATGGTTATGTACTTCTTCATACATATTTATTAAGATAGGTTTGGTATGTTTAGACGCCATTTTCTCAAAATGAAGTCCGTGTTGCTTGTCACAGTATTGCTTATCAGCATCCATGTGTAATAATACTGATTCATACTTTACGCAGAAATATTACAGCAAAGTACTTACACCATAATATCGTTGGGTGGTGAAATACCTCCGAAGTATAGTTAATCGATACTATTGTATACTAATATTATAAAAAGGTAAAGTTTGTTTGTATGTAGTAGTAATATCTGAAACTATAGATCGAATTTGAAAAAATCTTTTAGTTTTAGCTAACCTGTTTATTGAGGAAGGTTAGGAATTAAGGCCTATTTTACATCACGCTACGACTTATAAAACAAATACGAGTGAAACCGCGACGCAACTAGTGTATTTATGAACATGTAAAATTGGTTTATAAGTTTTATGTTTGTATGTATATGAAACTAGGGCATCTAGTAACTGATAATTGGGCGGGATCTGCTCTAGGCTCTACGAGCAACAAATACATAAATAAAGATTGATTTTTGTGTTTGGTTGAAATTTAATTGTATCGTATGTACTAGAAAAAAAATGATCACATCTCAGAATAATGAACACAATAGAACTGGCATGTGTACGTCGCAGCATATGTCTTTACTAATATTATAAAGTAGTGTTAGTAGTTTGTTTCTAAGTTTGCATGTAGGGAGTAATCTGTGTAACTACTGATCCGATTTGTAACGGTCTTTTTGTTATTCATATGTAATATAACGGGTCTTATCGCGATAACTAATGGTAGTAATACCTTTTTATTGCCCGACCACGAGTCAGCTCGTGACCACGGCGAATGTAACTTCGTCGAAACGTCGGGCAATAAAAAGGTATTACTACCATCAGTTATCGCGATAAGACCCATTATATTAAATATAAATAGTATAAATCGCGAAAGTTTTAAATATATAGTTCTTTTTGTTTTAGATTGCCTATTTATCGAGGAAGGTTAAATGCTATATAATGGTCAATGCATTCCGTTAAGACTCATAGAAGTGAGAATATAATCGAAACCGCAAGAAGCAACCAGTGTCATATAATTATATATGTATATTTTACTTTTTTATACTTGTCTTAAAACAAATTTCACGATCTTCTAAAAACACATAAGAGTTAGAGATGAGAAATTATTGATCGAATAATTCAATTGAATCATTTTTCTATAAGGAAATTTTTTTATGACAAATAATGTTCGAAAATTCGTGATTATCGTTCCAAGTATTGATATGAAATAAGATAAGGAAAGAAAAAAAAACTGTGTGTGTATTGTTTCGTTAATAACTTCATCATCTATCGTTAGTTTTGAGCTACATGATAATATAAAAGAATATTTTATATAATCACATAGGTACTTAATGAAACTTGGACAATTATCTATACTTATTTCTAGTTATAAAACATCTTTTTCTAGGCAATAAAACATCACGCTTGGAATTCATTATCAAAATCTTTCGCGAGAGAAGTTATCGTTTTGATAGTGTTGAGATATTTCAAGAACATAAATTATATTTTACACTATATAATCTAAGCTTCCTAAGTATCATTTCTCTTATCCCTATTCTAAGGCACATAAACACAACACTTCAAAGATGCGTGCCCCTCCCCTCCTTCCAACACCCCCGCGCCGCTGGCCGCTGGGAACACTCGGGAATTGGCTCATAACTTTATCAACTGCATTTTCCGGAAATGAATGTAATTTAAAATGAATTTTTCTTCACCCTAGCTCAGTGTTATTACAGATTGTGTTATTATATTTCTATACTTTTTAGTTTTTTTAGGGTTCCGTACCTTAAAAGGAAAAACGGAACCCTTATAGGATCACTTTGTTGTCCGTCTGTCTGTCTGTCTGTCTGTCTGTCTGTCTGTCTGTCTGTCTGTCTGTCTGTCGGGATGTCAACCCTTTTTTCTCAGAAATGCATAGACGTATCATGTTGAAATTAATATCATATACTCAAGTCTATGATGACATGCGGCCGTGAAAATATTAAAGTTCTAAGTCAACGCAATCCAAAGATAATGGAAAATATGTCGTATATTTTGACCATTTTAGCGTTTTCGCAAGGGAATCAAAACCTATAGGGTACTTCCCATTGACCTAGCACGATGAAATTTGGCAAGAAGTAAGATCTTATGGTACAAATAAAGGAAAAAATCTGAAAACTGTAAATTTTTGTATGTATGTTTGTCTGTTTGTAAGTTTGTCTTTCAACCTTTTTCTCAGAAACGCGTGAAGGTAACAAATTTTTATCAACGTCAAGTACTCAGAGTTGTAATTACTAAGAGCTGTGAAAAAATCAAACTTCTAAGTTAACGCAATCAAAAGATACGGTCATTTATATCACATATTTTAAGTATGATAGCGTTTTTAACGTTTTCGCAAGGGAATCAAAACCTATAGGGTACTTCCCATTGACCAAGCATTATGAAATTTGGCCAGGAGCAAGGTCCTTTAGTATACATAAAGGAAAAAATCCGAAAACTGTAAATTTCTGTTCGTGTGTCTGTCAGTCTGTACGTCTGTCTTTCAACCTTTTTCTCAGGAACGCGTAAATGTATCAAGTTGTAAATTGATCAAGCGGAAAATATATTAATCTTAGAATTAAAATTATATGCACTTGTAACAAATTAATATGGAAGTTGACCATGGTCAAAAAAACAATTTTACAAACACTGAGAAGAAATTTGTATCAATACGAAAACATTAAAAAGCAGCAAACCTTTATAAACAACGCAATGCAATCTATATATCGCAGCTAACAAAATGATAGCGCGATGCAGCGTACAGCTAATGCCATCTATTACAACATTATGACATTAACTGTGATATAATTCTGCTCGATTAATAAAATTTTTTATTTTAATTATTATTTAAACGCGCTAAAAATTATAAAATAAACTTTTTATTTAAAAGTTTTATCGTCGATTTATAATGTCATTACGTAATTAACATTCAATATAAGAGCTTCACGCGATTTGATTTAAGTACTCGTATTGACTTAGTACGAAAATTTTAAAATTAAATTCAAACTGATCGAGTTATTTAATTTACTTATTTATCTACACATATAAGTCTTCTGGTTATTAGTAATATAATTAGTTATTTATAAATAAACAATTAGTTTTGTTCGAATTAAGGACTAATTATTTTCGTCTTGGCAACACTAATATATATTTCGATATTTTGATTGATAATGTAAATCTAAATATTTTACGAACGTAGTGCAGGGGTAGTGGAGTGTAGTAGAATATAAATAAAAATAAAACGAGAATAAAATATAATATAATTATGTTGTTTATCTCAAAGTCAACAAGTTAGTTCATTGAAATTGTCAAGAGATGGCGCTAGGTGTATCCTGAATCGCGCTATAACTTTGCTTTTATGAAAGTATAAGGTGTATTAGTACTTTAAATAAAGATTTGTGTTTCTATGGATTGCATCCATGATCGTGTTTTAAATTAAAGTGCTCCTAAGTAGTTTCAAAATAGTTTTTGGGACGTGATCCATATTTACATAATATTTGATTATATTTAAGCGTCTTCTAAAAAGGAGTGTTTTTAATTCGACCTTGTATTTAATTTTTTTTTATCTTTGTTCGCCGATTACGCCGCCATTTGGGTACCGATTTTCAAAATTTTTTTTTTGTTTGAAAAGGTATACTTCCAAGGTGGTCCCATTGTCTTCAGGTCAGGATCAGATGATGGGATTCTGGAGAAATTGAGGGAACTCCTCAAATATTATAGGCAAGCGTATACCGATTTAGGTATTTTTGATAATAACTTATGTTGGAACAGATGATGAAGACCACAAATGGCGTAGATGGGTTAGTCTTATATAGATTTCTATAAGTTTGTACGGAACCCTCGGTGCGCGAGTCCTACTCGCACTTGACCAGTTATTTTCTTATATTACGGTAATTACAGTGTATGGCAAGTTTAAATTTTGTTCTTAGACTTCCATAAGTTGATTGTAATTGCTCTTCACGTGATACTTTACTCGATATCGTCCACACCACTTGGATGCATGGGCGGTATCCAATGTGCGGGCGTCACGATTTTCCTGCGTACGTGCAGGCTGTGGAATGAACTCCTGAGGTTTCCCCAGAGTGCTATAATTTGGGGATTTTCAAGCGTCGAGTGTATATACCTTTCCGTCAAAGGCCGGCAATGCACCCGCAACGCCACTGGTGTTGCAGATGTCCGGGCGATGGTAACCACTTAACATCAGGTGGTTCTATTTGCTCGTTTGTCCCCCATTTTTATAATAATTAAAAAACCTGAAATAATTTATCGTCAGTGCCTTATTTTTGTCAGCTATAGCGTTGTTAAGGTTACCTTATCAGCTGTTACCAGATAACAGTGTTATTTTATATTAATTACGGGAATAAAAGTAACAAGTGTAATTCTCGCCTTAGACTATTAGCTCCCTTAGGGGTTGTCTGTTGTTGATGTCGAGTGAGAAAATACGGCGATAAATTATTAATTAATCTCATAAATAAAAAAATTATAGTACAAAATATTTACCTGCTTGCTCGTTTGCCTGCTATATAAATGGACGCTGATAAGCAATACTGTGTTAAGCCACACGGACTTCATTTTGAGAAAATAGCGTCTAAAGATGTCAAATATATTCTAAATAAATTTGTTTCAAGAAGTATATATCCATCTTATCGTTTCTGTTTTGTTTTGATAAAAGGTAAAGAATTAAAAGCAGATTGATATATTTAATATATTATCTAATAAAAAAGTTTATAATTTTGAGCTTATTGTATAAATTGCAAAATATGGAATGCACTTGTAATTCGAAATAATTTTTTCCCTTTTTTCCGTTAACTAAATATAGTTTATATGACTGTATTTATTATTGAATAATGTTAAATAGGTGATGCAGTATCAAAATACATCGATATTTCCAAATTTAAATTATTGTGGATTGACACATTATTCATTATTAGCATCAAATTATGTACACACGTAAAAAATAAAATCCTCATTTCATTCGTATACAGTATTACTTTTCAGAAACCTTTATTAAACAGTTAAATTTAAATTTTAATTGATTTATTTGATTGGGTATCTACTTAGCGTCTACCGCTTGTGAAGCTTTGCATAGAATTTTAAGCTACGTCCCTCTAATCGATTGATTTAAAGTTTGGTACATGTGTACAGCGACATTCCAGTAATATGGCACCAAGTTGATGGGACTGGTCAGGTTCTCAAGTGTGGATTGTTACACGCTAACAAGAATTAAAGAAATGATTATACCTAGTTTAATTGGTGTTTTTTTGGGTATGTTACATGATATATTTGCTATAATTCATTTACCGCCGACCAAAAGAATCTAACTGGCGCTTTCTTTTTTAAAGAAAAATAAAATAAAATTGGTCCACAATCGGCGGAGGAATCGCTGAACAAGCATAAATAAACATACAGCCGAATATAAAACCTCCTTCTTTTTCGAATTCAGTTAAAAGTATGCGATGTTACCCGCGGTTTGCTCATCCATTTAACTATACTAAAGAACAAATACATGTTCTGACAATTTACCGCGCGCTCGATTCCTGCTCAGCGTTAAATTAAAGGACGCTATCAGTAATCAGCTTATCCTGTCATCCGTATGTAAAGCGGGTATCGATTCTCATTTGAATTTAACATGCATAATATAAGTTACAAGCACAGATGCAAATTAACCTGGAGCATTCGCGTCGATCGTTCAACGTTATTATTCAAATTGTTGAGATATTGATTTTAATGTATACTTAGGTAGCAAGAGTTCTCTTGTAATAATATTCAATATTTCGATTTGAATTCGATCAAGTCAAGGTTTAAATGATTTGTATTGTCACTTCGTTATTTAAATTCTCTTTTGACAATTTTAGACGAGAATTATACTCGTAAAATTTACTCACGGATTTATATATAATGTTTCAGTTGAGACAATTTAATGTCAGTGTATTTAGTTTTGGGAGCCACAGGTTTTATATGATTATTATTAGCACGTATCACATTAAAATGTTTTAATAAATATCCATATAGCACATAGACAAAATATAGGTAGAGTAAAAATTTCAAGGATTGTTGTTTTAGCGTGTACTATCTTTTGTTCATCTGTAATGGTTAATTCTTTTGAATACATATTTTATCTGCAAAAAATTAATTTAATTAAAAAGAAAATCAAAATCTAAATATACTTTATTCAAGTAGCGGAATGTAGATTCTACCGAGAAAAACCGGTAAGAAACTTGATTTTTTTTTTAATTTTTGTTAATATATACATTTATAAATTAGAAATATGTATATTAAACATCCTGTATGAAATCCACATCAGTACCATCTATATAATCTGTACATATAGTATAATATACAATAATAATTTTACTGACTAAAAGTAGGAATAAGCAGAATTTTGGATCCATGATTACGACTAAGTCATAACTTTTAGCGCCACCCAAAAAGTAATTACTATTTTTACCGGTAAAATGATGAGTAAGCTTTACCTACCTAGGCAGTTGAAGGCCAAATGACCATAAAAACACCAATAAAAGCCTCAAGCTCAACCATCGTCTAGCGAAGCAGTGAAACTTCAGTCAAATCTATCAATCTCTTTCAGTCTCAGTGAATGTTATCATTTATGCATTAGTTTTAAAATTTAAAAAATTCTTTGCTAACACACACACACATACATATATATATATATATATATATATATATATATATATATATATATATATATATATATATATATATATATATATATATATATATATATATATATATATGTATATATATATGAATGTGTATATATATATGTATATATGGGACTAATGTCACGTGATTTTGGATAACTGTCTAGCAACGGGCATATTATTACAAGATTTCGAAAACAAAGACAAAAAAAAAATTAAAAAATATTATTATTCACTTTGGTATTCTTTGAAGATATGTACATTTACGGATCTACCAGTCATAAATGAAAAAAAATATCTTTCATAGTATTTTATAATATTTTTTGCGACCGATTATAAAGTAATATAACAACACGGTAGGACTGCGAGGCACAGCTCAGTCATTCGTCTGTAATGTCAGTTAATGTAGGCTAGACTGCACCCTAATTCAGTTTCACGTACCGAATATAGTAAATAATTTCGACATCCATATCAAATTTTAGATGAAATTAGGATCAGGGTATCGATTTGATGATTAAATAAAAACAATTTAAATGTATAATTGCAAGATACTATTTTAATAAATATTAATTTTCTTTAAAGGCTAATTGTGTAAAACAATTGCAATCAAATCATTCTTATTACGATGTTAGTTTGAAAATACCTACTTTCAGTGTCAATTATTAATTGATTTATATATAGGTAGCCTTAAATGTCTTTGGATTTAACAAAATTTGCTGTAGGTATTTTCAGACCCGAAATAAGATAAAATTGTTTGGAACTTATTAATGTCTTTTCTTCAGTTATGTAAGTTTTTAAATTACATTTTATTGCAGAATGTGAAGTGAATTTCGACCACAACCATCTAAAAACCTATGCAGTGTGCAATTTCGACCTAAAGTGTTTAAGAAGAATGCATTTAAAGACCATTTCACAAATTATTTTAAGCATTAAAAGCAACGCTACACTGCTTTTTAAGGTAACAAAACAGCAACCGAAATACTTGTATACCGAAGTTGTCGCACAGTGTAGCGACAAATTCTTTAATAATTTTA
This sequence comes from Hypolimnas misippus, assembly GCA_037950945.1. Classification (NCBI taxonomy): domain Eukaryota; kingdom Metazoa; phylum Arthropoda; class Insecta; order Lepidoptera; family Nymphalidae; genus Hypolimnas; species Hypolimnas misippus. The sequence goes on along the minus strand of JBBEEQ010000010.1, from coordinate 16,039,402 downwards.
TAAAGCTGAAGAGTTTATTTGTTTGTTTGAACGTGCTAATCTCAGGAGCTTTTGTTTCGAATCGAAAAATTCTTTCTGTGTTAGATAATTATTTATTGAGGAAGGATATAGGCTATATTACATCACGCCACAACGCATAGAAGCGAAGCAATAACCATAAATGCGAGTGAAACCGCCAGGGATAGCTAGTGTTTTTATCTATGTAACCGTGACATTATTAAATCCCAGTTTCGTTTTCTTTTTATAAGTGTAAGCCTCCAGCGGAGTCTTATTCTGTGCATTTGGAATACATTTTGCATGCATTGATGTCCTATTTGAATTCAAGAAATACTTTATTCATGTGGGCTTTTAGAAGCACTTTTGAATCACCATCTTACAAATCTGTTATTATAGTCGTAGGTACATTCATGCAGCGATTGACTTCCCTTATAGCCAAGTTGAAAATGAAAATGACATGATTAATCGAAAACAAATATTTTTTGTACATTTTAATTGTTTTGTTTAATTGATTTTTATACATTCTACCAGCCCTATAATTGAAGATGTTACTAAAGAGACGATACGAAAAGTTGTTGGTATTCTTCAAATATAAGATCGTTCCAAAATTTTGCATATATGTACATATATTAAATATATGTATATAATAATATAATATACATATATATAAAAAAAAACTTTACGACCGACGCAAACAACTCAGCCTACTAATGCAGTAACATTGACAAATTTAACCCTTATGCGAACTGTTACGATTCCCACTTGCACCCCTCTCTGCAACATGGCTGACCACGTCAGCATTTAGGTTCAGGTGCTAAATAAATTAATCCATTCTCTGAAAGTCTCGTTTCTACCGCGCTTTGGGCCACACGTCTTCTAAATCATTTCTATATTTCTGTTTTATATTATTAATAAACTGTTCAAAAACATTAAAACATTTTTTAAAACGCCTTCTACAAGGACCAACGTAACATTGGTGGCAGCGTAAAAGGGGTATAAAGTATCCCCGGGCTCGTTTCGGAAGTATTAAGTGAAATAAAAGTTTAAGTAGTGGTGAAAAAGTGTGTGAATGTGAATGTGAAGTCGCGGCAAAAATGCGGCTAGCATTGTACAAAATAATAATTTGTTTTCGTAGTAAAACATAACTGACAAACAGAACCATCGTTGTATGCATAGACATACGCAAAAATCGTTCATTGTCTACCTCCAAAGATCTGCATTAGATCTTAATGTTACATACTAACCTTACCTGAAAAATAACAATTTAAAAAGTGAAAATATAATCAAATCTGTAGTTTTTTTTATCTTACATAATATATACGCATCGACTATAGAACCTCTTTTCTTAAGTCGGATAAAAGCTGCATCGCACTGCGCTACATGATTCGTGTGAGATGATCTCGAGCCCGCGGCTCAGCGCGCGCCTGAACAATACCGCTGAAGTTTTTATGCGCCACACATTATTTAGTATCTTCAAAAGACTGTCAGCGCGAGCGTCGTGACGTTAATTGAAACACGGAAAAGAGGTGTTGCGCTGTTGACATGATTTTGTAGGTTTATTTTATATGTTCTTTCTTGCCCGCGGTTTCGACCGCATCTAGTCTGATTTCTCAATACAACCTTTAAACTCTCCTTGAGCTTAAAGGTTGTATGGAGAACTCAGAGAGAGAGATTGTCTTGCCTTTTGGGTTTGAAAAACACTTTCTTAGCGGATGTCTACGTTATAATAACTAACTTCGTGCCAAATTTCAGCGCAATTATCTGTTTGAGATGTGTTTTGATAAATCAGTCACTCAGTAACAGCGCCTTTGGTTATTTACAAGAATTAGATTTCTTTTAAAAGAGTACCTATCGAGTTTGCCTGCCGATTTTTCTCGGTAGAATTTACTTTGCAAAAAATAATTGAAAATATAAAAGGCCCGGTCATCTATGAGTCCTTGGCTATTGTTGAATTATATATACAATTGTCTTATGATGCGTCTAATAACTAACATATTATACAATTTTACAACTTATATAACACGACTTTTGAACGTCGCGTCATTCAATTCCATTGTAACATATAATAAAAATATGCTTTTTTTAATAACACAATTATCCATACTAATAAAACATGTTATTTTAACTTTATTTTACAACAAGTTTTATAGTGAGTACAGAAGATGTAAGTCTAGAATGAAAACCTAGAATGAATTTCTCGTACTAATACAAAAAAAGGCATAAAATAAATGAAGCGAATTGAAGCGGTCAATGAAAAAATACACATGCATTTTGTAGGTTCTACGTTACACATTTATGTTATACTACATTCATTTTGACATAATATACCTATTATTGTCGATAATTTCTCAATAGGATAGTGTTTGGCATGTGACATTGGTGAAATAACACGTGTACAATGGGCACGTCTAAAAGCCATTAACCAAAGAATTGAATAGGATAGTGTTGTGACAGCTCTGAGTTGTCCTTCCATTGAAAATAATCGATAGAAATACAAAATGTTGACCGGTAATCGGTAATGTCTTTTTATATTTTGAACGAAGATAATTTAATCATTCAAAACATTGCTTACTTATATCAAACAAAACAAAACAAAAATATGCATAGAAGAGTTTATTCTAGAAACATTTATTTAAATCTGTTTCATATTCTAGTATTCATTTTATTACTAATTTTGAAATGTATAAATATGTGTATGTAACATATACACAAGCATAATTTTATTATTTATTGATTAATACTTCTATATTAAAGTAAAAATTTAAGGCGGCTGAGATAAAAGATTGAGACAATATTTGTTTTACAAAAGTTTAATGCGAGCAACTCTAGGTTTTCCAACCATTTAATTAGTTTTTCGTTCAAAAAGTTAGCAATATATTTTCTTTGGCTTCTTATTGTTATTCTAATATCATAACCTTCTATTTCAGTGGAAATGTGATTTACGTTGAGCTGATGGCGTAGTTAACGCGCGGCGGGTTGGCCCGGAAGTAGGTGCGGGCTACCTATTTCCGGAGTGATCGCCACGAAGTTCGGCCATCGCTTTATTAAAGGGTAAATAACCAGTGGTATTTTATGTAATCGATATTACCGACGGAGGGAAAAAGATTTGTTATTTTTTATTTGAAGGTTTTTTATGATTCGTATTTTGTCACTATTGGTATATTGCTGTGTTTCTTATATCATACACATCCATCAACACATAATTGCTAATTGTGTACCATTAACAAAAATGTATAGAATAATTTTCACTAGTATGTCTTCTACTTATTGAAATAACACTAAAATTTTATTAAAAACGGTTTGTTTAATTGTAACGTTTTAAAATGAAAAATTACGTTGTATATTTATTATTTAATATTTATTATTATCGTAAGCATCTATGTAAATTGTAACGAGGCCGCGACACGGTGACCTAAATGGTTTTTTGAAAATATTGCCTGTCTGTCCGTCGGCAGCTACAAGCATCTCGCTGAAAACTTGAGATGTTTTTATAGGAATATCAAGAATTAGTTTATAAGAAAGGTAGATTCCTTCAAAGTGGTTTGATTCTTTTTTAATTATAAAGGTAGTCCACGCGGGAGTCAAGCGTTGTTTCAACTCAAGTAACTCAAGAGAAGTTGTACAGAAAAGGTAAGGTCAGCACTAAGTCCTAAAGCATTATCTCTAGCTTGATAATCGAGACTTTGGCCGCAACCTATGCCATATCTGGTCAATAATATTATAAATGTAGATACAGAGTCCGGGGCATGAACTTGAACTTGTGGACGCTCTATTAGCGAACCTTAGTCGCGTATAATAATATATTTCAGGCTTAAAATTAGTAAGCTGGCACATCGGAACTCGAATAAAAAGCAGGCCGAGACAAGTGCTGGAGAAATGCCAGGCGAAAACAATAACCCGAGTGACTTCTAAACGTAAATAAAGACACATAAAACTTTCACTGATCGTTCCATCACTTCCTATTTTTCTAAATGTCAGTAAATATCAAGGTTGGCGCCCAATTTGGGGCTGGCATTTTTGACAGGGATTCTGAAAGGCCACAAAGTTTTGTGTCGTACTAGTAAATTGTCATGTCATTTGAAGCAAATGCAGTAGTTAGCTTGATAATGAATCGTTCGTGGTTTGTTGTGCCGCAATTTGGATGACACATCTTGAGACAAATCGAATAATATTGAAGCTAAATAACGGTTGTGTAATGTGTTACGGTTTTTGATTTTTTAATATAGATTAAAATTAAATTCAAAATTTAGATTTTTTTGAATGTTACATTGGTATTCTACGTGAGACCTCTAGGAATTAAATAGAAAGTATGAGTTTTGCAAGTAATTAATTGTCCGGTGTAATCACAACAACGCCATGTTCGCGTGTCTTTCGTGTTAAATGAACGCGAAATGTTCTAAAAGATTTATGTTTTCGCTTTATGATTACTGCCGTTCATATTCTAAATATACTTTATTCGGGCTACCGATGTGGATTGGAGAAGTACTAAAAGAGATAACAGTTATTTTTAATGAGTTTAACTATAACTAATATGAAAGTATTTTTCGTGTGTGTAATGTGAAAACATCAATAACTATTGAATATAAGGCCTGAAATATATATGGCAAATTACTGTCAATAAACAAAGCACAATTCTTGGATCGACTCTAGCGCAGCGAGAAAAGAGGATCTTATCCAACATTAACTATATCAGATCGCGCTTTCACAATCTAATGTCTCAGCCCGGATGATTGGGATTCGTCTGGATTGCCCCGACATTTCATTTGATGCCTAAACTTCCGAGGAAATTCAAAATGTTCCGACAAATTGCTTTTCGCAACGTTTTTAACATAATAGCTTTTTAAAATCACCGTTCGGTTTCAAAATAGTTTCCTTCGCCTTGGATTTTCTTGATATTCCAATTTTTAGTTTTTACTTTTGGCAGATATTTCAGGTCATAAGGCAAGCCTAGGTGGAACGCAATGCGTTATACGTAGACGGAACCACTAGTTATGTGTTACGTAAATTAAATTGAATGTTATAAATTCTTGAAATTCAAAGCGCCTTAATCAGACAGGCATACATAAATACATAATAATCCTGGCTTCACTACCAGTACTAACTGAAGTAAAATTGCAAAATGTCGCATAAAACGTGTGACGTAAACAAAATTCCAACACATTTTAACACTCCCTTCAAAGCAAGTCACGTCAAACGAAAACTGGGTGGAACATAACGAGTGTATAAACTTTTGATTAATTAAACAGGGCGCGTTCTTTGTCACAAAATATATATTTCGCTTCCGTTGATATGATCATGTAAGTAGGACGAGAAAAGTAATATTTTAGATTTTGACCAATAGATAAACACATTTGACATTAAAATCTTTGTCTATCTCCAACTTTGTGAACTGGACTTTTAACTAGTAGCTAGGCAACGACTATACGCCCGGTCTTCCCTAAGTGAAAGACAATTTTTGTACTTAAATTCATGCGTTAATATCATATTAATAGTTTTAAAATATGATTTTGATGACTTATAATACTAATTTCCTTTTGATTTCCGTTTATTTTGCATAATTAGTTATGATCCAATACAAGGTTTATCTATTGCTTTTACTATAAAAGAAAATGTTTCGTATTTCACAAACAGAAAGGACATTTTTATTTCATAAACGTTTTTCTGAAATGGTATTCCATTAATTTGAAAAAATTCTTCTTCAGTACAACATAAATCGTTAACACTAGTAGTGTTAACGATTTATGTTGAAAGTCTGGAAGACTATCATATATCGTATATGTTTGTATATTTAAATATAAATAAGATATAATAAATATCACGAGTTTACATTTACGAATGATAGCGATGTACCCTAAAAGTTAATAAAGATTATATGAAACGTCTGTGATAATATTGTCTGTTATTAGGTATAGTATTAGTTTAATAACATTGTCAGTACGCTCTGTCTCTTTCTCTCTCTCTCTCTATCTTTTAGATAGCAGATACAAATTCACACATTAAAATCAAATAAATAAGAACATAGAGTATAACATTTACTAAAGAATTTTACATGCTAAGTAGGTATGTAAATAGAGCAGTTCTCGTACTAAAGTAATAATACTTACTACTATACTAATTCTGCTATCGACGTTTTAACCATTAGGGATAAAATAATTGGAAAAACTCAATCTATACTACATACATTGTCACGACTAACGTGATAATTTTTTAAATATGTCTTTATTTATTTAATATTTTATTATGGTTAGCTCTCTCTGGAATTGAATATGTTGTGCTATAAAACCTTTTTGTATAAGTATATTATTTAAGTGTCTAGTGTAGGATTTGTTTGAAAAAAAATAGGCCGGTTGACGTCTGGATGTCTAAGGGGAGATGTTGATTTTTATGTTTAATTTTTGGTTTAAAATAATATAAGTTGCTGTGAGTTATACGTAAATAGCTACATACTCATGTTGTGCAGCAACTGACTTCCGTTTCCCTACATGATCTGCCGTCGTGTTTCTATCAAGAACGACACAAAAGTCTTGAACTGACTACGTAGACTTGGTGAGAAGACTCTCTTACAAGACACTACGGACCCGGCTCTGAAGACTGTTGTCTGAATAAGCTGCAGAAATTTGATTTTTGAAAATATATATTTTTTTACGTATTCCTGTTTAATTTGGAGTTCTCATGCTCAACGTAACAACATCACGACGGAATAACATTTACAAGTATAATATACAATATATTATATATTATAACATCAACCACCGTTAGTATTGGTAGTGATCAATCTCCGGTCAATTCTAACGGCATACACAAGCCAATGCGACATATGTATGAACAATTCAATTACTAAAATGACGTTGATTATAATGACAAATTTGAAAATATTCTCGAAAAAAAAGGAATTTTAAAAATTGAATAAGAATAGACGTAGTTCTGAGGTAACAAACATTAGAAAAACGCTACGAATTGAGAACCTTCTTTAAATTCGGTTGAAAATAGCATGTAAGGTAAACTTACCCACAATCTCCCAAGTCCGCGTGTAGAGTCGTATCCACCGCCATGTGTAATGCAAGAACCGTGAACTAGACACGTACACCCGTTTGTACAGAGGTTGCTTGGGTTGCACATTTTCCACATCTGAAAACCATATTTGATTTTTGAAATAAAAATAATAAATGAAGTCCAAACTGTACTAATTTTTATCCGGGCATTATGCAGTAAGATGGTATGATTTTAAAAGCCAATCTCAGCTATTTAGAAATTATATAAACCGTTATCCTTCCTATTCGTTCAATGTACTAAGTCGTATACTAATTTCGGGACCTCCTAAACCCGCCACCCTTATATACGTCTATGGTTTTATCAAGTTCATTTGAAATATTTAATCAATATATGGACGCTGATAAGCAATACTGTGTCAAGCCACACTGACTTTATTTTGAGAAAATAGCGTCTAAAGATGTCAAACATATTCTTAATATGTTTAAAGCAGTTTTTATTTTTATTAAACTGTAACGTTATATTAGATAATATAGTAAGTAAAAATATTTAATATATTATCTAACAAAAAGTTTTTCAGATGTTTGACATTATTGTATAAATTGCAAAATATAGGACGCACTTGAAATTCGAAATAATCAATTAAGAATTTTTTTTCGCACTTATTGGGTTTACGTGACTTCAATTTTTTTTTATAATGTTAAGTAGGTGACGCAGTGTCAAAATACATCAATATCTCCGAATTTGACTTTTTGTGCGTTGACACAGTATTGCTTATCAGCATCCATATAATATCAATAAACGCAACATACAACACAGATATAAATACTTAAACCACGACAAACATCCGTACGGCCTACACAAACGTTTGTCATGAACGGGCATCGAACCTGCGATCATTAGCCTTTCAATTAATTAAAGCGATCTGCATCAATCTCTCGGCACTGTAAGGATTCTGTTTATAGGAATGTTTATCAATTATTAAAAAGAGTTTAATTATACACTTTAATTGACTGATTAGATGCTGATTCGATTCTCGATCATAACAAATATCATGCATTATTCTGCATCAGTTACAGCTTGGATACGGGCTGGCTCGATCCAGAATCCTCACTCTTACAGAAGATCGGCATGAAGTGGCTAAGATAGCTGTTTCGTACGGTGAGTAAGAGAGCCGTAAGCCTAGCTCCCTGCCCCATTCCTTTCTATACTTCCTATTCCCTTATATCATTAATATTCCTTTTTAAGCTGGCATCGCATTTATTGCTCTTCTGCTGCTGGGAATATCTATTAAGTGCCCCGCTTGCTCTTTGACATTTTGATATATAAAATAATGACATGAGTATTATTCAATTAATTTCAATTCTTTGGTTATAGCAAACATGAGTATTATACCACGTAATGGAAATTCGGAATTGCTGAAATTCGTATAGCGACATCTATTGTAAATATGATCTCAAATATTGCGAATAAATAAACTAAGTGCGTTATAAATATCAATGCTGTTGAATTAATGGCGATAACGATACCGCCGCTAGAATTATCACATTTGAGATCGTTTCCTCTAAAGCCATGTGTACACTGTTCATGATAAGAAATAATAATTAACCTTGAATGTATGGAACCACGCGACATTCACTCTTCACGATCTAAAAACTAAAATGCATAAATGTTTGTTTAAAAAAATAGTAAAATTCATTTTTTAAGTTGTACCTTATTATTTATATACCTACATACATTTTTATTAATGTCACTGCGAAAGAAATTTCACTATTTTTGAGTAATATAATGATAATAATATTATAATTAGGTAATATAATACGTGTCTCGACTAACTACAAATTAACCAAAACAAATTGTAGTATCGCCTATTAAAAATATTTATAATGAACGGGATCCGAATACAAATCGTCAGCGTGAGGACCACAATTGTGAAATCGTTGTATAAAGTAATATCCACACGATGACTTTGATGTCGACATCGAAAAAATAGCTATCGCGAGTACCAAACATGAAAACTAAGCTTTATATTCACACAAAATCGTATGTTCACGTTACTAAACTAACTGATAACACTGCCCTTAGTCATTTCAACTCTATTAAAATATCATTCATGTATATGTCATTCTTCTCTTACTATGTACCTACCGTGGCTTGCAAGATCCTCGTATGCAGTCCTGCAGTGCATATCCCGCATAGGAATCATTGTGTCACGGTAATTTCACTTCACAGCGAATAAAACTTCTTAATAAACTGTTGACATTCTGATTTGGCGCGTGACGAGCGCGTCCGCAGACACATCGCACGCGAGGCGATACGCGATACTGGTCAATGGTCTTTCCTTTACGATTAAATGTAAATTATCTTTTTGTATTTACTTGGTTATTAAGGAGTAAATCTTAGTAGTCTGTTTTTCTTTACTAGTTTAGCAGACAAATATAGCGGATTTCTAGCCAAACATTAGAGCTAGATAAGAAATTATCCATTGAATGATTGAACTGAATCATCTTTATAATGAAAAGTAATTGTTCGAGAATTCGTGATTTTCCTTTGGGTTATTGTTACGAAATAAAGGCAAGCAAAGAAAAATAGACTATATAGGTATATAGCTGACGTAACCAGGCTGTCTTTAATATATTTGAGGCTCTGGGCACATTAGGATAATTAGCCAATTTTGCTCAGACAGAGAACTATACTTATTGTCAAAATATTATCAAAAATCTAGCTTTATTCAACAGTAAGTTTATTTTTATAAAAAAAAATGATGTTCCCTATCGACTTTAAAACGGATGATGTGATTTTGATGAAATATCCAGGTCATTTTCAGATTATTTCAGTTTTATTGCGATCGGAACAAAACGTTTTTGTTTAGTTCGTAACGGCGGGTCCCTTGTTATATTTTTTATTAATACATTTTAGATCTTAAAATAGCGATGTATTCAAAAAAGGATTTATTAAAAGATAAATTCGGAAAACTAAATAAACAGCGTGGACGTGAATTTATGTACTTCAGTTAAGTAAATAGTCCATCCAACATCTCACTTTGTGAAATTGTTGTTCATGTCATATTAGATTTATTATATAGATGTACATCTTATTTTTAATATTTATTATCAGGATTAGTTTTATTAATAATATCAAATATAAATATAAACTTGCAAATATATTTTGATGAAGTTTTAAAAATGAAAAAAATAAATGCACTATTTGTCGTTAAAAAGTTTGAATTGATTAAGTTAATTAACTTAATTGATTATTAATAGGTACGTAAAAACGGTATAATAAAAGGTAAATAATAATACAAAGTTATTCATTTTTCAATTTAAGTTTAATGTCAATTGATTTGTGATGTAAAATTATATTTTTCTTAAGACAAAAATGTACAAGTGTACTATTTATTACAAAATACAATTCCAAGCTTTGACAAATTTAATATTTAATGTAATAAAATTATCATAGACCATATAAGATTGTTTATAATTTTAAAAATCACAAAGTTGATGGTAATAGACAATCTTTTATTGTATGCGTTTCTCAAAAAGTCACAATTTTTTTTATGTGTTATAAATTAATACTGTTATTATTTATTAAGGGCGCCGTGTCTTCGGACTCCGACTTTTCGCTGTCGCTCGTTGCTAGAAAAAAGGACAAAAAAAATTAAAAGAAAAAAAAAAAACAATTTTATAGGTAATCACCAATACATGCAAATGAAATAAAGCTATACTATGTAAAACTACATACATAAGCCGTGAAAATAACTCAAATGTCTACTTAATATAATGTATAATATACCCAACAAATCAAGGATAAAAATGATTATAATTAAATTAATATGTTAACCACTTGTAGTATTAAGTGTACATAGAAAACATATTTAAAGGTGCTGCTTAAACCTGAACATCTTGTTTAAACAAAACGTTAACCACCTGAAAAGATCAGTTTAAATTCTATAGTTAAAATGTATACTTAAAAAAAATCTTATACTTATTACAAGTAAATGCTTAAGTTTATCAACACCATAACAACTAATCCATTTTGTACAAATTAAAAATTATAATTTTAGTCAGTAAAAAATTTACGTTTGCCTATTTGAGGTACTGAAAAAAAAGTAAAATAAATCAACCACAACAGGATTGTATAGATTAAAGCGAATGAAAACATGATTCGTGGGTAATGGTACATGGCCTGCAGAGAACCCAAATGAGATTCGAATCGTATCGAATACGCTTAATTTTTTTAATACCAAATCGGTGAGTTAGTCATTAATCGCCAATTTTGTACAATTAGGATTAGTGTGTACTACAACTATATTAATACACAGTTATTATTTAAAAACAATAATAAATAAATATCATAAACAAGCGTCATACAAGCTCCACTAACCTGAGCGTCCTTTACTTTTTTACTTAACTTTTTTGTTTAATTTAAAACCTAATTAAAAAAAACAGCCAATTACCACGACTCAACACAAATTAAAAAAAAGGTTGTCAATAGTCTATTATATTTATGATACAAAGTCGTGCTATATGACAGTTACAGGTGGTATTAATTAAAAAAATAAATAAATACAAATAACATTATGAATAAAACAAGTGTTGAAAATGTACATTTGCTTATATTTCACATAAAAATACACGACAGTATTATACAGTGGTTGCTTGTAACGTATTAACACATATATACACCGCCTGCGCGTGCGCAGCGTTCAATTATACATAACTGTAACAAAATAACTTATACAATCTTAAATGTTTATTCACGAACATTTTTACTTTCTTTTTAAACTCCAACCATGACAATGTGTTTTTTATTTTAGTATTATTCAACAATAGTAACAAAATGTAGTTTCCTTACCATAGACACCTAGACAGTGATAGAGCATATTTATAGACAAGAGACTATTTTTTCTAGTGATCTACTGCATTATATGTGCTCATTTTTCGTTTGGAAGAATCGAAAATTGTGTAGTTTATATAGACAATATAACAAAAAAATGACATATAAAATACGTATTTTGAAATAAAAAATTCTGTAGTTGCAACATTTCAAACTTTAGTTTATTTCAAAAAACCGAGTCATTTCAATCTGTTCTAAAGGCAGACATTTTCAATCCTTCAAAGTAGCATTTAAATACATAAATAACGAATAGTACATAATACTTATTTAACTCGCAAGCATTTAGCGTTTACATAATATTTAACATACATACAATACATAAATATAGCAAAGAGCCAACACCGTTCTTACTCATGTAGTCCATTTTCAACTCAATATATTATGACATATGATTGAAAACGAAATACGAATGTTAGTGTCAAATGAAATCTAATTAAAACTATTATCTGTTTCATTATTATAAATAAATGAGTTATTTTCGTGCATATGTTAAGAGCATTTGAGTATTTATTTTAATATTTAACTTAATAAAAATTCAATCAGCTTATTTGATAATAAGAAACCCCGACTGCCAAAATTGAAAAGAAAAATTATATGTAGCATCTCTCTTTGTCTTATTTAAATTTTATATACTATCTTTTCACTCCCATAATTAGGACCAATTTAACGATACCTCATAATATATTAAAGTCTATTTATTTGTTTTTTCTATGAGTTAAAGAATTAAACATACATACATACATAACGTGTTCAAATGATATTACCATTTTGGGGCAATCGGGTAAAAATGATATCATGGTGCTAGTTTCATTGAATTTGTACATATATAGTATTGATTGATTTCTCGATTTTATTAGCTTAAAAATTGTCAATACATAAAAACTAATGTCTGTTAGCGATATGCGATTGTGAATGAACGTTTTAAAGAATTCGATTATTAATTTATTCGAACAATTACCGATATCGATTATATTCAAATCAAAAAGTCGACTGACCATCTAAATAACTGGGATTCTGTGACCCTTTTCCGTCATAATATTAAAAATAACTATCATAACGTTTTTTCTATATTTATTCAAATAAGGATTTTTCATTCGATTTCACGATTAAAGTTGATATTCGAGTAAGAAATCAGTCTTAAATCGATTTACATGTATCATTCGCAATCGCGCATCGCTAATTGTCAATAGACCAGTATTATGTGTAGTTTCGATGAAATGGCGGGAACACGCAACTTACATCCGTTCTTTCTCATTTATATTTCGTAACAATACCCCCAAAAGCGATCTAAAACAACCATCGATACTTACAAAACTTATATACTCATATCTTCACAACGGTAAAGCGAATATTTTTGTTCACATATTAACCAACCCTTAACTTTCTTTTTATTAAGGTCCAGCCTCAATTGAACATATTAAAAGACATCTATTTATATATATTCCTTGTTATATATACTTCTGATTTGAGTTATTACAATGTTATTTGATTCCCAATAAAATCAATGTGACATATAGACAAGTTAAGTTTGTTCTACATAACAAATCTATGTTCCTAGTCGAACATCCCAATGTACAAGACGTAAACACATAAGTACGTATATTTACACGAACGGAAGTGTCAAATAAATACTATATATAATTGTCTATGGATAGACTACCAGAGAGCGTACTTGATTTGTTTAAAAAAAATCTGAATTTGTAAATAAAATTGATCGTTAAAACCTAGACTGAATTACAAGCTACCATATTAAGTCTTAATGTTTAATAGTTATTTCATCAAGTAAACCACAATATGTAATAACTGTAGCATGAAATATGACGTCATTATTAATTTATAAGGGGTGTTAAAAGTCAATATATGAATGACATGCCAATTAAAACATGCGTATACTGTAATTGCTAAAATGTTTCCTATGTTTTTTTACCATAACTATTTAGAGGACAAAAGATACTTAAATTCTTCTCAAATTTGACTTACAGTATTGTAAAGGGTTTCCGTATCATAGTTTCTGACATTCCAGTAATAACTGTATCTGCTGAAATATTTTTTATCTTTTACAGTAGCAAACATATTACTATGTTTTCCGTAGTTTTATTTAGTTATTTTCAAAATTACTTTATAGTATTACAGTCGCTAGTTACAACGAGAATATTCGTTAAATATTCGTCAGGTTCTGTCAAAGTTATGTTATCTCCTTCCAAGATTATATTCTCTATTTTAGTCATTAAATGTTAAATCAACGTGAAGTTATTTTCCTAAACATTTTCAACATTACTTTTTCAATATCAGTCACTAGTTAAAACCTCACTGAAATGTTCTTGCAACATTTTTTTAAAAGTTATTTTTAGATATCCTGTCAAAGCTACATATGTCATTTTAAACGATCTTTATATTTTGTCAAAGTTTAATAATTTAACTTTAAATATTTTCCCTTATATTTCAAACACAATCAAGTGCACTCCCTAGTCGCCACTTATTATACCTCGATTCACGTAAGTCTGTCGGTCTGAACTACGCGCATGACGTTGCGCAGAACACTAAATTATGCACCAGGACAGTCGATTAGACAAATCTTTAATTTTAATTAATAATTACTTCTTATAGAATTATATATGTAAAATCAATGTATTTAAATCATTGATTAATAGCAGTTTTTAGTGTATATCACATATATCGGATGTGTTACTCAAATAGTTGAAAACGTTAATGTTGAACGAGTGTAATTATTCTAAAATTCATGATTTTCGCTCTGGTTTGTGTTTATTTACCAACTAAGTCAACTAAAGATTTAATAAGATCATAAATGTCTTTTTGTAATTTAAAACTAACAGACTTTTGACTAAATGTATATGAATGTATAACGTACATACTTACATTAAAAATACTATTTTTTAAACCAATAAAATAGTCAACATTATCCGATTCAAGTAAGGAAGATAAACATTATATAAATATAATTATACCTCAAATTAACGCGGGCGGAACCACGGGAGACAGCTAGTATTCAATAAGTTTATACATTAAATGTTTTAATCTTGTTCACTCGACTGTATCATGCGCGAGTATGAACTCGCCTCGTGTTCAGACCGACGCAGTTACGTGAAACGAGTTATACTAGTTAAGTCGTCTCGTCTTGGAGGCGCGCCGGTTCGTACCGTTTCGTTCGTTGTGTTTGGGCGAGGCGGGCTGCGCGTGCGCAGGCGTTATTACGAACAGACGGATGTTGAGATGATCACATATCTCGAGACATATCTGACCGCAGTAACGCATTAGATTCGCGACCACCCATATCTGTGGATATGGGAAATATTTGTGAATTTGTAGATAGTTCGTGTGAATCTAAAATTATCTTTTTAAAGTGGAAGGTATTAAATTTTTTTTAAATATTAACTGAATAAGAATGACTCTAATGCTATGCAAAATAAAGTTACCATATTATTTAATTACACAAAAAAAAGTTAAAAAAAAAATTAACATTGATTTAAAATCGATGCAAAGTAAAATATTTTATGCAGTATAAAATATATTTCTGAAAAAAAACTTAAACTTCAAAGTACTACCAGTACGTACCGTACACAGCCAGAGCACATAGTACTCGGGTATCGCATTGTTGAAGTACTGATTCAAGAACAGCATGGCCGGCCCCAGCAGCGACCAGTCGTAGTACTCCATTTCGCTCTTCGTCATGTGAGCCACCTGGTGAAGGTTATATTTGGATGCTGATAAACAATAATGTGTCAACCCTCTAAAAGTCAAATTCGGGGATATTGATGATACTTACATATTTTAAACTTTCACGATTTAAACCATTCATACTTTATATAACGGGTCTTATCGCGATAACTAATGGTAGTAATACCTTTTTTATTGCCCGACGTGGAAGTTGCATCCTTCGTGGTCACGAGCTGACACAGAGTCAGGTATTACTACCATTAGTTATCGCGATAAGACCTGTTATATTAATTAAATACTTGTTGAAAAAAATTTAATTCGAATAGGTTTGACATCTTTAGACGTCATTTTCTCGAAATGAACTACATGTGACTTGACGCAGTATTGCTATCAGCGTCCATTTATAATACAAGTTAAAATATTCCTTTGTCATTAATTAACTTCTAAAAAACGAATTCTCATAATCGGGGACTTTCTTAAGTATGTTTACGGATTATTCAAAAACTGCTGTACCGATGTAAGTAATTATTTTTTTTGTTGTTTTAAATGGGCATTTTCAAGTAATGGGATGCTTCAAGTAATTTTTGTCGGTTTTTAGTGCTGCGTCAATGGTGTCGTGAAGCGCAAATGTAACATGAACATGTAGACTCTAAAAACTCTGCGAAGATTTTAAATGTGGAGGAGCTTTGTCACACTTCATACTGACGTCACGTGCTAATCACGAAGCATAATAAAAGGCATAATAAAATTTATCGGCATCATCATTTGGCATCAGGCATAATAAAATTTTACACTTAACCATAAACACGATTTCGGGCTCTAAGGAACGTAAAAAGCTTTAACATTATTACAAATAATATACAGGACGCACGGAAGTGCACAAGACAAAGTTCTTATTTTCAATTCTTTGTTTCATACACAAAATATTTTATTTAATATACATATGCTTTTTGGATTAGGTTTAAAAAACCAAAACATTGTGTGGCCACATGTAGCCCAAAGAATTATTACTATTATTTTATAAATTACTTAATTAGCAGATTATTATAATTTATAAATACAACAAGAAAGTATAATAATATATACGTTAAAACTTACCACAAGCCTGTTAGTGACTTTAGCGGCGACCATTCCGAAGGCGAGTATGTATAACGCCGGATGATTCTCATATACGTGAGATTCGCTCTTCTGAAAGATGATGAACGCCGGCACCACCACCAACGAGAATGGGATGACCGGCGACAGGATACTCGTTCCCTAAGAAAATTTACGCTGTAGCTTGCTCTTGACTTCTTAATACAAAACCGTTTTACGACTTTCACAACATTTTTTGGTTTAAGAAGAGTATTATTCGCAACCAAAAAATATAGGAAAATTCGTATAAACGAACCAAAAAATCGAAGCTACAAAGCTACATACCATGCAATAAAAAGGAGCGTTTCAAGCCAACCACGTGCGGTTAGTAAGGAAATGAAAATTACGGATGAGTATGATTAGAAAACGAAATAGACTGACGCAATGTTTCTTTTGTAGTTCGTACGAACTTAGTGCGACAATTATGTCAATATATTCCATATCTACGGGACGAACACAGATCTACGAAAGAGCGATCAAACACGGTATTAATAACGATCATCACAAACATGCTTTAGCACTTTGCATACACGTGATTATGACGTCATGAACGTGACTTCGAGATGACCACGTGTTTTCACAATGCTTAAAATTTAAACTCTTACTGCAACAGTGGAGCCGTTTTTCCCCACTCCACCCTTCATAATGACTTTAACGTAGCTGAATACAACGGTGGCGGTCATCAGCACCACGGCGTAATTCGACATCAAGTTCAAACTGAGGTCGAATGGCGGGAACTGTTAATATGTGATGAACGCGTAATGGTGACGGTATAACGTCATGCGGTTACGTCCGGCGTAGCGACGAACGCGGCGACCGTTATTGAAAAAGAAAAAAATAAAAAAACATGCCATTAATATGAAAGAAAAAAAACGTATGCGTAAAACTAATTACGAAATGTCTCTGTGTTATCTTCACTCATTTGAAAAAATAATCCGTGAGGCAAAAATATTTCAGCGAGTTTTTAATATTTTTCATTTATTCCGAGTTATGAAATAAAGATTACCTAATAAATGAGGTTGGATTCAGTTCGCGACACATATAAACGGTCAACATATTACTTATAATTGTATTCAACATAATTAAGGAAGTGCAAAGCAATTTATGAATATATTATATACAACATATATAATTGATAGTGCCAGGTATATGTGGATACAGTTCATAATATTCACATTTTTATAAATAACGACGAAAAAAACATTAATAAAACCAAAAATATCAAAAAAAAAAAAAACATAAATTAATCTTTGCAATATGAAAATTCTTAATATAAAAATATAACGTATATATAAAATTTAATTACGTATGAAAAAAAATATATTTCAAAGGTTTGTGTATATACATATATAAGGAAATAATAGAACAACTTTTTTGATGTTAGACTTGTATAAATTCAAACAAAAAAATGTTCATTATTAACTTTCTCCTGAATTGGAAATGAGCATTGGGACATTTACAGGCTCTTGCAAATATTATGAACAAAATTTAAGACACAAAACCAAATGTAACATTTCACGAGCGTTTTCAAACCTAAAATGATCAACTTTAACAGCGCAAGACATTATTGGCATATCGAAACCTTAATTCGCAAACCATCCAACATTATTTTAATAAATTTTACATGAGTAAAATAAAAAAGGTAATTCAGGTTTCGATTAAAGTCACAATCGAAGTTTTTAAAAATATTTCAAATTCTTCATAATTTCTTTACGTAACTATAAGAAATATCGCTTTTAGTGACACCTGTAAAGTAATTAAGTAATTCAAATATGGACTTGGCTGGTACGGTAATTAAAGTTTCGATATAGACTATTTATGTAGGTAGCTAAATCCGTTTCAACACCAATCCCCACACCGTTCACCATGGACCTATTCCATTCATTAATTTATCTTACGGCAACTGTAGATCCATTTTTGCCGCAGCCCCTAACTCGAAATGTTGTAGCGAAGTTGATGATAAAGTATAATGCACCGGCAAAAGCTACCGAAGTCGCGACGAGGCCACATGGTAAGCCTTGCATCTGATTCGTACGAAAATTAAATTAAAGACGACAAGAAGAATGACAGCGTGGGTACAGTGTAATTGAAAAGTGCATATGTAATTATGTGTATACTAATAGGGTATGTTCCAAAATACAATCCAGCACGGTGGTCAGTCTTTTAATATACAATGAAATTCAAGGAAATATTGAAATTAAGAAATACTGGATAGACAATTACGGTTCTCTTACAGTATTTGATTGAAGGGATTTGAAACTTTTAATAGTAGTAATTCAAAATATCGATTCAAAGCAAAAAATCGGGTATCCTCCCTTGAATCAAACATGATTGCACTTGTTGAGTCCTTAGACTTTGAAACATATCAATTCGAGATGTCATTAGGTTTGAATGTGTGCTTGATAGTATCTCGAAACACTCGTAGTTAAGCGTTCTGATCGTGATTTGATAACACGTTTATGGAAATATAGTATTTTGTTTCGTATTGCACTGTAGTAAAATGAGTGAAGACCCACATGTTATTGAATATAAAGATCGACCACAGCGATATAACATATTAATGCTTAATCTAACACATGACAATAAATAATAACCTAAAATATAACAAATGTATTTTAATAAACATTAGACTATGCTCAGTGTTACGATAAAATATACCATAGACTTTACAACAATGAGCATAATCTAGGACGTATAAAACAATCATGCTATTAAAAAAACCCACATGATAATAAAGCGATGATTATTAAATACCTAACGAATAACTACATTTACCAACTGGTTAAGCTTAATTTTAACCCAAGAATTAACATTAGTCTTAGTTAAATGAGTAAGAAAGAAGCTAGTTGTGAGAAGAAAGGAATAACTAGAAGATCAATTAATACTACGATTTAATTTAGTATGAAATAAAGAAAGACTAGGAAAAGAAGACAGGCTAGAAAAAAAAGGACCAGTAATCCATGGTGCTTTGGTACTTGTAAGCGTTGACAGTCTGAGAGTTCGATACCCAATGCGAATATTTTCTCTTCTACATATTTATCAATTATTTAAGTTGAATAAAACAATAATGAAAGGATTTAACTCGAGTGTATTAATTATTTTTAATATACCGATGTTTACAATTTTTATTAATCGTTTTCGCGAGCAAGACGGTAGTTGAAAAACGATCACTCAAATAGTTTAAACCGAGTATCATTAATAAACTAATACTGAAACGAGTAATTATTTTATATTACATTCATTTAAATATATTTGGTGTATTTCGGAAATAGCTCCAATGATTTGGATAAAATTATGTTTAAAGATTTCGCTTCATTGATTTATCTATTGTTAATGAGATTGATGTCCACGTGACTTGAACAGCTGCCAAGCAACGGTTTTGTTGATGTCAAGTGAAAGACATAACATAAACAGACAATACATATTTCATAAAAAAAACGCAATTTTATTATAAAATATCATAAAATCGTCCAGGTACTTAAATTGATATACGCGAATTAAATCCGTTTAAAATTTATGATATAAATCTTAGGTCATAGTATCGATCCCCCGGACTGTATACACTACGTATCTCGCTCACAGCGACAGTGGAGCCGTTCTTGCCGACGCCACCGGCTGCGATGGCGGCGGCGAGCGAGGCCAGCGTTAGCGCCACGCCCGCCACCGCGACCACGCCCAGCGAGTACCGCACCTCCAACGTTCCCTAGAGCCATTGCCGTTTCAAACTTTTTTACCCTTCTCTAGAGGGCAATGCTTTCAAATGTGTTTTATTATTTAACATTTTACTTAAAGTACCAGAAACTATACAGATATAATAGTCACAAGGAGACAAAGTTTAGGGGGTATACTTGTCCCAGGAGGGTAACCAGGAGGGTTTGTCAAGTGTAGGTATTCTATTTATGTCGACGGTAGATTGTCGAATCAGCTGTTTAACAAAATCGTTGGTTGTTTTATAAAACGGTACCATTATGTATAATGGGTGAACGACGTTTAGCTATATAGTCATTGCTTGTGTTTAACATAGTAGCAACGTTATTCAAAATGGCTTATCTGTCAGTCAATCACAATAATCAGGCCATGACAACCAGAATGGTTTAACTGACATTTTGAAAAAAAAGTTCCGGTCTAAAAACATACTATTATACCTGAAATATATTACTACTATTACACTAGCTTATTAGTATTTGTAGCATTAGCATTACTAGCTTATTTTACTACTCCTTGGAAACAACACTATTTTATACTATATCGTTTTTTTACCCCCTGACAATATTTATAGAAAATTTTATAATTTCATTTCATTTCACCGGTTAAATAGTTGAGACTTAAACGCAAAACATACAAACAAACAAAGTCACATCGCATATTATTATGGTACTAATCAATGAGAATGATGATTCTAATTTATAAAAATTGAACTTGACTTAAGTTTAGTTTTTTAAAAGGTCGTAGCAGTAATGATGTATTTTAGGCCAAGTCTACGGGTAAGTAAAGAAGGTTTATGGTTTATGACAAAGGTTTGACTGTACGTGCCTGTTACTATGTTTTTCAAACCTTGTATATATTCGTTGAGTTGTTTTATATTAAATAGTTAACAGAGAATATTTTTATGGTTTGTTTTAAGTGTTATTAACAAAGTATCAAAATTTTCATTATTTTGGAAAAAATCAGAAAGTTTAGAATCTGGCGTTAGTTATTCTTGTTAAAAGTAAGCTGGTAATATTCTGATAAAATGAACATAAAACATTTTACATATAAGTTTTAAAGGCTATGTTATTGTTATTATTATTGCAGTATATTCCAAAATAAAACATGCACTTTTTCTTTGTTTATAACATGCTTTTATTACGAAGTCATTTAATTATTCTGAAAGCGATTATATATTATTAACTTGGTTATTTATATTTTCCAGTAACATGCATTGTCGTACGTCGCGGTAGACGTCTCAAAACTTCACATACATGTCAATGCATTATTAATTTCGAAGCGTCGTTGCTCAATAAACGTCATGTGGGTATTTTTAAAAGAAAACGCAAAGTTGTAAATTCGATTTACCTTAAATATTATTTGATTTAATTTAAATATTTAAAAACGTCGATATATTAGTTTAAGAATAACAATTCTCGAGGTTTTAACAAAAAACATTTACAGTAATACCGCGACTTTCGCGTCTCCAGTTTACTGAACCTTTTTTTGTTAACTTTTAAGATTTTTTTTCAGTACATAGTGACAATATTCACTATTTTTATGACACATTTTAATCTAATTATTCTCTCTATTCTTCAGTTTTACTTAAACATGATTTATATTTTTAAATTAAACCCCGACTTACGTGGTTACCATTTACTACCTACTTAATTTCAGTTCGGGGTATTACTGTATTGCAATATAAGTTTAACAAAATGCAGGAAAATAAATGAATTAGACTACATTACCTTAGTGGCCCATGCATCGGGGCCCAGTATTGCGGATACAAGGTGTATACCGATGATGGCGTACTGCGCTTCCGTGACGTCAATTCGACCCATTTTGAGGGTACCCGTGACGTACGCTTGCCAGTGAGCGCAGTAGAACAATGTCATAGCGCAGAAACACTGAAAATTAAAAAGTACTTTTGTTATAAATATGGAGTTGTACAACTTTAATTTTTACTTATTGTATTTTTTAACGATCAACCAGTTTGGGTTCAGCCTCATTTGTGAAAAAAAAAACAGTGAGATTTGTACTAAAAATAAACGATAAATATTTATTACAATTATTTTCAGTTAACTAAAATTTTTCATTAATCAAGTGATACAATTAATCGAAAATAGAATATCAAACAAGAACTTGGACATTGCTCTGCAGTGCACTTTCGATGCAATATTCATTAAAAAACATCATAATGAATTAAATTAATTAATTGATAAAACGAGCATAATCAATGTGTGCGGAAACGATCATTTCGCAAGAAGCTAGTGAACAGTTCGTCGACCGCTCACAGCCGGCCTAGCGTAACATCTTGCCCTGTATTAAAACATCCCAGTTTGCGCAAACTACCAGTTACATTGCGCAGTTTTTAGAAAACAGACATTATGAAGCAAGTTGTAGCTATTTTTTTATTTCCTTGTTACGTGTACCTAGATAAAATTAAAGTGTGTATGAATAACTGAGGTACAGTTTATCTTTCGTACAGCTCGTATACGCTCAGTCTCACTCACAGTCACAGTGAGTGAGAGAGCTAGAGAGAGGCCTAACCTAACCTCTATTCTTTTAAGCTGGCAACACATTTGCGGCTCCTCTGGTGCTGCAAATACATGGGCAGCGGTGATCACTTAACATCAGGTGTCCCGACTGCTCATTTGCTAACTTTTATGATTTTGAATTTTAGAAAAAAATATTTTCAAAATCATTAGAAAACCTACAGAATTTCCTTCTATTTGAAGTCGGTTGAAAATAAAATAAAAAGGTTTTTAGTTTTTATCTGTTTGTTTTTTGGATTCATATTTTAAATGGTTGCACCTAACACTTAAGAGACAAAGGTTTTTGTGCGAAGTGTTATTATAGGCGTCTTTTTATTTATCTTATTGGGTAAATAAAATACTCATTTCATGCGATTCACAAGCAACAATTTAATTAAACTGTTCGCAAAAAACATTAATTTTCGCTAATTAATATCATTAATCATTTTTATTTTTAAATAATAAAACCTCAAACTTTTTTAGAATCAGTAGCTTATATGCGTGTTATTAAATTTTATCTTTGATAGCTGTGCCCGCGACTTCGTTCGCGTGGATTACCGAATGCTTGGTATGTCTCCTGCAAATCAAGGTTATAATAGTCTGCGGTGCTGCTCAAGAAAGAAGCTTTTTACTTTGGATCTGGGAACTTTCTGGTTGTTTTTATAAGCAGTCACTAACTCAGATATGGTATTCCTCCACGGTTTTCGCTATAAATGTTGAAGAAAAGTTGTTTTGTGCTAGTCTTTAAGATTTTGACTGCAAAACAGTAAGTTCCCACTGAGTTTCTTCTTGTATTATATATCGGGTGACTTTTTTTAACTGGGCTTTGATATTTATATGGCCAAATCCGGAACTATAAGGAATCGCGAAAGATACTTAAAGGAGTTTCGTGTCAAATTTTGAAAAATCTAAAACTGGATCATATTTTTTTTTGATTTCATGATTCTCCTTGCCAGGAATAGAACCCACTAATTTTGAAAAAAAAATACATTCTGTATTTATTACACCTCCAATAAACTTGTAAAGATCAACTTTTGGAAAGTAATAAAAAGTGACAAATTAAAGGAAAATATTTTTTTTACAAAACAACATTAAATATATACACTAATTAGAAGTTAAGTATTCGATTCTACATAGACATAATCAAATATGTGGGTTAAATCATGGGTTCCCGTAGGTTTAGAAAAAAAATCTGCATTACTTCGAACGATTTGTTTATATCGCATCAAAATGCTGGTCACCTACTAAAGTAAGGAAGACTGTGAACAATACAATCGAAAATATATAAAATGAATAACTCACAGTAACTTCTTTTATGTTTGTCTATTTTTTCTATGTGAGTTGTACAAAGTTGATAGAATGTGACGTTTGTTTTGGTCCTCGTTACCTATTCCGTTATCTAGGTAGGTTTAGATAATTCTTAAAAAGATGAATGAATTTATTGAAAATCTACATTTCACTGGACTCGGTTATGGTACTCACCCGCTATTAGCGTTAAAACATCCCGTTATAATTTTAAAATTTCACTTTTAGGTATAATTGTTTTTTTAAAGAATTGCTAAAGATTTAATTAATGTAAGAATTTGATAGAATTTTGTAAAAAAAATAGTCTTTTCTTTTTGTTGCAGTTAACTGTATACTATTACCTCCCTGAAGTTGATCCTTATAATATGTGACAGTATCAGATGATGCAATCATACAGAATGTTAATTTTTCTCAAAATCAACGTGTTTCAACGTCGTTTCTGGCTAGGAGAACTTATTTTTCAAAAAACTAATGATATAGTTTTAGTTTTTATTAAAATCGGCTCTGTTACTCCTTTAATTATTTTTCGCTATTGCTTATAGTTTCGGATTTGCTCAATCATATCCAGTAAAAAAATTACCCAGTAAATTTATTATTTTTTAAAATTATTATTATTTATTAAGTTTCCTATTTGAATCAAATATTATTCGCTATTTCATTCGTTTCAATTCTGTTCCACATTGATGTTGACAGATAGACAGACAAAAATTTTAAAATTGGGAATTTTGTTGTAAGTACCGTGTATACTTTCATATGCAAATGCGTATGCATATGAAAGTATAAAGTATTTAAT
This sequence comes from Hypolimnas misippus, assembly GCA_037950945.1. Lineage (NCBI taxonomy): Eukaryota > Metazoa > Arthropoda > Insecta > Lepidoptera > Nymphalidae > Hypolimnas > Hypolimnas misippus. The sequence continues at coordinate 16,014,391 of JBBEEQ010000010.1, read as the reverse complement.
ATTACAAACAGACACATTAATTTTATTTACTTGTATACCTCTCCTTCTTAAATATGAAATTGTTCACTATTTTATTGGTTTCTCCAATATTTTGTTATCGCGTAATTCTCTTTTTTAATTATTGATTTAAATACATATATTTTTTAATAAAAGTAGCCTAAGTTAATACTTATAATATTAGCTAAAGGAGCTGCTGTAATGTTTTTAAGAACTTCTTAGACTTAGTGATATTTTGTGATATATTTCTTCCATTCCCACTCCCTTCTCTAGGCCTCACGTGATTAGTGGACATCCTCTATCTGCGAGTGAAAGTCTCATCAAATTTGATTCAGCTGTTTTAGAGATTAGTCGTAAAAAACAGACTGACAGTACTTGATGTAAGTACTTTCGTGCATTTAGTGAAAATCACAAAATAATGTTCGACGTGACCCCATAAATAGACATATCTTTTTTAGCTGGCACAAACGCACAGATAAACAGACAAACAGACAAAAATTCTAACAATTACTGTTTTGGGTTCTATTGCGTAGGTAAAGACCCTCAATATTTTTTTTTCATATATTTTGCATGTACAGACAGCGACCCGTTAGAATTTTTTTTCATATTTATAGAATGAAAAAAAAAACTTAAATAGAAGTAAGCCCAAGTCACTCCTTATAACATTTGCTAACTGCGAGTAAAAGTACCATCAAAACCGGTTCAGCCGTTTCAGAGATTCGTCGGAACAAACAGACAGACTGACAGACAAAAAATTTAAAAATGTATTTTTTGATGTATGTACTGTATATACTTTCATGCATTTAGTGATAAGCAGAAAAAAATGTTCAAGGTGATTCGTTAAATTGACATAACTTTTTTATTTATGGACCGATTGACATAAAACAATGCCTAAATGTTAAGTGAAGCTTACTACAATATATTAGTGAAAACCGCATCTAAATCGGATAAGCCGTTTCTGAGATTAGCGTGCACAAACGCACAGATAAACAGACAAACAGACAAACAGACAAACAGACAAACAGACAAACAGACAAACAGACAAACAGATAAGAATTCTAAAAATCATAGATTTGGATTCTATTGCGTTGGTAAAGGCCCCCAATAATGTTTTTTTTCAAATATCTTCCATGTACAGACAGCGACCCTCTAGAATTTTATTATTAGTATAGATATTAACAATACTTAATTTTCAAGGATATGCTATATGAAAACATAATCGTTAAAATATACATAAATAATCTAAGTGATTAGATAACTAGTAACAAGTATTGCCATCCTTATTGCGATTTCAAACAATCAGTCACTATGCCTGGCCCTCCATAAAATATTTCACCCCAAAATCTTCTCTAAGATTCGAGTCTAAAGTAATTTTTAGTACCAGAAGTAACTTTTAATCACTTAAGCTACATCTGGTCACTAACATTACATAGATGAATGCACATTGCCAGCAGTAACTGGGCACGTTTATGTTTAAACTGTTCACAATAAGTTACGGATATGACATTAATCGCGTCAATTTACGACGAAAATTTCTGTCTTCCGAGAGCGACACATCCGAACTCAACGTCCGATACGATGTGCAGATTATTGAGTTTGATATCTTTTTATAAAAAATAATATTTTGCGTTTTCTTCTCGGGTCTAAGGTTAAACTTTTTCGAAACTTGAAGAATTATTTGATTGAAGTACAAAAACAGAATGTAATTATAGAAATATTTTGACTTTGAATACGTTATCAGCTTACAATAATTGAGGGATGAATAGGAATTGAAAGTAGGGAAAAAAATGGACGAACGAGTTAGGCTTGGTTTAGGCTCACTCATTCACCGTACGAAACACAGCTATATAAGCTACTTCATGCCAATCTTCTGTAAGAATAAGGATACTGCTCCGGTCGAGCAAGACCGTATACAAGCTATATTGCCAGTGGGATACAGCTAGAACTTACCACAGTTAAAAAATGACGGAATCATTAAATACATTCCGATTTTATGATAGACCCTATGATACAAAGGAAAGCACATTCTCTTATTTGCAAACATATTTAACTGGTGACTATACCATTTTAATCATTTACTTGCGAAACGCCGTTTAAATTTTAGAAACGATTATTACCCTGACCTTATTATAACCCTTAACGGATATCCTGTCATCCCTAAATTTCGTCCACTTTGGGTGTAATACAAATTCACGCTACTCTTGGCAAATGTCCAATTATAAGATGACATCTGTCGTGCTATCATGCCAAGTCTCCCGGGCGAGAACTCCCTAGGCAACTAACTACAGATTGACCTTGTTCGTTTCTCAATGGAGCTGTTTCAAGGTCAACCTTGGAGACGTTCTTTGAATCGATACTATATACAGTCAAATCCCCATATATCCACGTCCAGGGACGTATTCAATTATACTTTTACCCTTGAATCATATTTACCCCTTTCATCAAAGTGTTATTCATTCAAAATGAAATTATTATGGAGAACATCCATAAAATAGGTCACGCAAAGTTTTGCATTTTTGATCTCATTTGCGTCACGTTTGCGCTTATATTAATTAAACGGTCACATATCGTAACGTTGAGCAAATGTTTGCCAATGTATTTTATTGATGAACGTATAATTGCAATTTCGGAAAGACAATAAACCAAAATTTTAAACCAACACTATTACAAAATTGACAATAGGCTAATCCACAACTAAATACGTCCCTGTTCATATCATTTGAAATATTTATAAGTGGAGAGAACTAGATCGAACGTCACTCGATACATTGTAATATGTTGTAAAGATTCCCAATCGATTTTGTGACTATAAATAATATTCGCGTCTCGTCAAAACGTACACGGAAGCGTTTATTATCTGTTACGCGTATTTTATCTGTAATTACGAAGGACACCGTATAATGTAGTTAAGTCATATATCAGAGATTATATAATGCGAAAAATACGGTTAATATTATCAGAACGCATGATAAAACTAATATGGCTATTTATTTAAAACTTTTTAAATGAAAAAAGCGAACGAACAGGCTGGCACGTGACCACAATCACCCATAAATATTGGAGCATCAGAGAAGCTGGCTTATAAAGGAATTAGGGATGAAGTGGAATAGTAATTAAGGATTAAAACACATAACTACGATGTCAGGAATTTACATTTAAATGAAACAATATATTACGATGCAACATCGCGTCGTGATTTTTTATGATGCACGCCGTATATTTTAATTAGCTGACGTAGTACCATGTGTTTTGGGCATGAGAAAAAGGATGGGGTAGGTTGTTAGGCTTAGGGAATTTAGTTGTGGACAATACTATTGCATAAACATTACTGTGGTCGATGCGTGTATCTTAATGTACGTTTAGCATTAAAGTGACCGAATTCAAAAATTCACATTATAGGCACAAAACGGAAAAAACTTTTTACACTTGGGAATTCGGCTGTATATTTCGAATTTACTATCTCAAAATGTTGATAGAATATTTATTTATTTATTTTTAAATCATACATATAAAGTAGATATTTAAATGTAATATAACTTACCTAACACGTTTCAGACAGATTTTGAATTTGGTCACTAAAGCGTGCTATATGTATATGAACGCATGTATGACTAAAGATGATTAAACGATTGTCCTTGTATAATTTTAAATTGTGTAAAGGATAATAGAAATAATTTTTTCATGTTTTCAGATACGTGATTTTATAACAGAGTCGATCGATTATTTGGATTTAATTTTAGATCGAGTTTTGTAGACGAGGGGAGATAGGGTGGTCTATATGGGAGCCCTGCCCGCCTACGCTAACGCACACAGTTACAAATTGTGAATTTTGAAAGTATTCTATGTAATATTCTGGATTAGCATTCAATTTTGATCTAAATTAAAACATGTACCTTTACTGTTAAACAAATAATGCACATCCGAAATTTGCCTTAATTTCTGAGCTGTGGATTTTGTTATAAATAAATAAAGCATTAGTCTTATTTTCCCAACCAACTCACCTGAAAGAACATCCATGTGGGATATTCCCCGAGCTTCACCGCTATGCAGGCGCCGAGGGCTATGAAGACAGTGGATATGCTGTCACAGCCGTGGTCGAAGAGTTCGCCCAGCGGCGACTGGCTGCCAGTCCGCCTTGCCTGTTTGCCATCTATGGCGTCAAGGCTCTGGTATATGAACACTCCGAGCGCACAAAGGGCGCACGCCCACCGCGGAGGTTCTTGCCTCGCATCTGGACTATACCTGAAATAAATAAATTAACACGTTAATCTATAATCATATTGTGAACACGAAAATTTCTGTTTGATTATGTTATGGATTTACAAATTTTTTATTAAAAAAAAAATAGCAGACAATAAGCATGTTAAATTGGATGTTAAATCATCACCGCTTCTAATCCAATTTTGATGCATTTTGGTACAGATATAGACTGAACTTTGAAAAGGCTACTTTTTGTTGTTACTTAAAAAATTAAAGGTGGATCCATGCTATTATTAAAAAGGCGAAAGTGAAGTTACTAAGTTAGTCTGATGTTTTTTGTGACATTTTAGGCTTAAACGTAAATAGCTAAACCAGTTGATGAATTTTGGTATACACTGGACTTTGGAAAAGAAAAATAATATTAAGGTTGTAGAGAATAAAAGATTCTACGCAGACGAAGTTGTGGGGACTCACTTGTAAATCGTATATATAAAAAAAACACTTCAAATAAAATACCCAAGATCGATACAGAATCAACAAAATGACAATAAGAGGACTGAAATCCCCGAACCATCACAAAATAACCGTGTTTGGGAGATTTCGACAGTTTTAAATGATCTTTTTTTAGACGGTAAAAAAGAGCCCCAAAGAGGCTTTATGTGATCAATAAACATGTAATTACTTTATCATACTAATTTCACTTATGGATACCAGGTTTTCATTTACATTATCTCTGAACTGACCACCATAGCAACCACGTGGTGATAATGGGAAGTTACGCTGCTTTGCGTCACAGCATTCTGAGAAAAGTATCGATTCATGAGAAATTAGAAAACGATTCCTATAATTGTATACTGTAACGATTGAGAATTACAGGTTGTCGCGAAGGTAGGCAGGAATATCAGATTTGGACGAACGAAGGAGAACGGTTTTTAATGTCCTTCTAGTTGTAACTTAAGAGTTTGGTATTTAAAGTCAACAAGTTTTTCATAGAGTTTCGTGTTATTTCTAATGAAAGAATTTATTTGTAAGTTTGTATATTGGTGGTAATATCTGAAACTTAGTTTAAAAATCCGTTTTATACACACTGTTTATTAAGGAAGGCTATAGGCTATATTACATCATGTTACGACTGATAATAGCGAACTGGTAACCATAAACACAAGTGTAACCGCAAGGGGCATAAAGCCTGTAATAAAATGGAGAAAATGAGAGGTGGGACTCTCATTTTCCCTTATAAGCCCATATCTAGCGTGGTAATTGTCAACGAAATACAAATCATTTTGTCAATTGGTACTTATTCACGGTTTGAGTATTTTTCTCATCACCTACAAAAATTCCGTGTTTTTATTCCGTGTTCGTTTTTACTCTTTTATTTAATCGTGACAGAAGGAACTCAAATTAGTACAATAAAATACTGATTATAATATTCTGTAGTCAAATTTTATTGTCTATACTAATGTTATAAAAAGATACATATTTGTTTGCAAGTTTTAATGTATTTTAAGGTACTTTGATAATGAAACTACGAGGTTAAGTTATTTATAAATAAATCTTAATTAACAAAATTGTAACATTAAAAAAATATAAGTTATGGGAAAATCCAAGTACCTACTGTATTAATCCAAACTAAAAATATATATTTTGATATGCATTTATAAGCATTTGTTTTATCGAATCATTAATTTAACAGTTTGTCCTGTAGGTTCCGTACTGTATAGACTCTACTGAAAAGAGCTGGCGGGAAGCTTAGTGGTTACTAGATCAGTATTAATTTACTATTTTGATTGATATTCCCCTTGATTTTACATGAAAAAATTATTAATTTCCGGGAATGAGTCCGCATAAAGCGTGCACACTGACTGATAAAACAATAAATGATTGTATACAGTCGTTATACCGACCAGTTCATGGTCAATAACCTCTCATTAACATGTAGTGTTTGCATATTACACGTAAATGACAAGATTCATATGTTTTATTTTTATTTAATTATTTGTACATAAACTCGATAAGATACAATTGTGTATTGTGTACAATATTAATATTAAAAGAAGTAAAAATTGTTTGTATGTTTGTAAGTTTGTATGTAGTGGGTAATTTCTGAAACTACTGATCCAATTTGAACGATTCCTTTGCGTTGGAAAGCCCTTTTATTGAGGAAGATTATAGATTATATTACATCAAGTTACGATTGTTAGGAGCAAAGCAGTAACCATAAACGCGAGTAGAACCGCGAGTTGCAGCTAGTGTAATATAAAATTTATCGTGAGTTATAAAAATTAATATTGTAGTCACGTTCTACTGTTACAGGTAAAAGAAATGCAACTATTATTTGCTATATTGCTATATCGGATTTGAACCTGTGACAATCAGAACTATCTATCCACTCAGAAATCTCAGCTCTACTAAAAATTCTTGCACTGCTAATTAAGGCAGGCAGATTCGTTATCAATTCCTGTTCAAGTCTCCCTGTGACTCAATTATTGATACGTCATTAAGCACAGTAAAACCCAAACAATATCATATTTATATATTTATGATCTAGCACAATCAGAACAGATCGATTAAGGTCAGTTATGTTTGCGGTAGGTTAACATATCAAACGCATCTTTACCAAGCAAGATGCCAAGACTTTTTAAAAAGGATGATCCAATTTCAAAAAAACAAAATTTTTTTTATTTGATGAATGTATTCCAGTTATGATTTCAAAACTAAAATTCTATACCGGTGTTGATGAAAATTTCATAGAACCATTATGAGTATAATACTCCTTACAAACAAAAAAGAATTAACATAATCGGCATAAAAAAGTCACTTTTGAGAACCTTTTTTTTGAAATAAACAGTTAAAAACGATAATAAAAAGAATAAATGTAGTAAGAATATTAATCGCTTGATTCAATCACTTTTAGACTTAATACCAGATTTATTTATTTTTGTGAATTAAAAATTAAATAATTGTGGAAAAAGTATGACCTGTTAACATTAATGGATTCGATGTTTTTACCTTTGGTCCACCTTAATATACACATATTTTATGTTTAAAATATAACATTTTTTTATACTTTATATTAAAATAAAAATGATTGCTTTACAAAAACTTATGATTTTTTAAACTGTCTCATTTATATGTGAGAACTATTAAATACACATAATTAATAATTATCTCAGACTTAGCAGATTGTTTACATAAGATGAGAGACATCATTATATTGATAATTTTAGTATCCATTTAATATATTGTATATCTATAAACAAACAAACTTCTCAGTTTTATGCAATATATATAGTTTATTTGATTTTATGCACCAACTTTAAGATTTACTAGATTGAATAAAAAAATAATTTTATATTAGACTTGGCGTCCTACTATGGCTTTGCAAGGGTTATACTAATATAATAAATGAAGTATTTTAATGTGCAAATATTATATTACACCATAAAACCTTTTACAAGCCTGTAATCAGCCAGTTGCTGTCTTATACTTTTCTCTGACCACTGGCAATTATGTACTTTTTAAGTAGTACATAATTGCTGTGTTAAATTAGGTTCTGTGGATCTGGAGTTTACATATCATAGATTCAAATATATAAAAATTAGCTCGCCTACTTTATTATATTAGAATAGACAGATTTAATTGATGAAATTATAGGATACAGATTATATGATGTGAAAATCTGTAGGACCTGAGAAATACATATAAACTATGAGGACAAATTTTTTTAAATGATAAATTTTGTTATTAACGTCTGAATCTAAATTAATTATTAGTCACAGTTTACCTTAAAATATAACCTCATTATAATGCTAATTCTGACAATGTTTAGTTAACAACTATTATAAGAATATTTTATTTAATTATATTTTTTTTTTATCTACTTTTAATATAATATACATATAAAGATTGTAAGCAAAATTATCAAAATTGTGACTCATCTCGAATACTGTCTGATTCAGGTTTGAGAGATTACAGTAGCAAAAATTTTTTATTGGTGTAATTTTTATTTTTTACCGATTTTTACAAGTTACACTGTTATGTTTGGTATATGTTACAACAAATGTTTTTAAATTGATGGTTCAGGCAAGTCTTATTGCTTGACCACCAATGTTCAGTCACATTTCTTATACATCACAATTTGCATTACCAAGACATATTCAGTTTGAATTTAGGTATAAGTTGATGAATCGGTATATTCTCCACATTACAGAGGTAAATACTTCATCTGAGAAATTGTAAATCTTTATACATTTATGACTGTTGGGTTTTGTTCTAGTTTTATGAAACAAAGCTTGTATTTGTCACTCGACTATCTTGTGAACATAAGAAAATCTTCCAAAGCATTTTGTTTATCTTTGGAAACACAAATTAAAAACACAAATTAATATTGTATTAATCTGAAATAAAACTATTTTAAAGATTTAAATTACACATACTAAAAAAATTATGCATATATACTTTCTTTGACTACAATCTCTGTAGAGTTTTCAAAATATCGGCATGAAAAAAAAACTGTTTTAGTTTTATGTCAAATCTGAGAATACTATTGCTATAAAATTAAAGAATGTGGACTGCTGATTGAACTATTAAAATAGTGAAATAAAGACATGTATCAGTGTTTTTATTCAGGCTCTTCCGTAGCTGTTTCTATTTAGAAAAATTTAGAAAATGTCCTATTTGCCAATTTATAGTTTAGGGAAGTATGAGATACAGTGGTAATATTTGTAAAATCGTTAAAAATTACTTCATAACAGAATTATCTATTCACCAACAATAAGTAATCTGTTATTAAGTTTTCCTTTCATTTGTACAGGGAGTTATTTTTTGACTACATTTTATAGTTATCTAATATTCTAGTTTTATAACATTAGCTTAGATTCATATAATAATAATTCATTTCTTTTCATATCTTATCACACGATGGCGCGACGCACTCCGCCAATCACACGATACCTTCCGCATAACGGAAACGATTGTCCAAACAATCGCACACATTTAGCCGAAAACTTCCGAATTGCAAGACAAACTTAAAACGGTAAAAATAATACGAAATCTAGGTTAAAAGAAAGTTGTCTGCAACTTAAATGCAAAAATGAAAGTCGTTCCGCTAGTTAGCATTACGACACAATTTTCGCAATGATTAATAAGCCACCGAGACGAGATTGACAATTAAATATATACTTACCAAACCAAAATAAGTGTGGTGACTATATTGACTATTAAACCTAATATGGTAATGAGATTCGGTGCGAGCCATAACGGCGTCTTCGAGACCAGCCAGCACCACCAGGGCTGAAGCCAAGCGTCTAATATACTAGCACTCGTACAAGAATATTTGTGTTCACTTAGTCTTTTTAACTGGGCAGCGTTGAGAATCCTTTCCTTGTAAAACTGCATTTTTAGTCACTGTCACGACATTTAACAAAATAATATTTATACACTACACTTTTCACTACATTAATCCCTAATTCCTAAATATGATAGGAAAAATTTGCACGATCTATCAAACTGTACATCATACCACCATGTGGACCAAAAGCAATTTGACGTTTTTGCCAATAAAATAAGTGCTGTGGATTCTTATAAGCATAGACAAATATCAATCTGTCAAATGTTCAAAAATATTTGATGATTAATTTACTAACATTTTAAACATCTTAATAAAATACTAAAAATAAAATGAAAATATTTTTTAATGATAAAAAATAAATAATCGAAAATATTATAAAATATTTCATTGTTCTTTTTTGTTACTAATGTCATAGAGAATGATAATGCTTGAGTTTGATTCTGACAATTATTGCGGCGCGCTTTATAAAATTATCGCTTAACAAGCACAAGTAAAAGCCATAAAAACAAGAATTAGATCGAACTTAACTTTATTTAGCGTTTTATAATTTACGAACAAACATATTTTATTATAATTATATAATTTTTTAGTATTATTTTTATTACCAAACTGAATAGGGAAGATTTTTTATCACCAAACCGAAGAAAAAATTTCAATCGATTTTTTTTAATGAAGCTTAAAAAATAATAGAATAATTTTATTAGAAGAGCCTCGCAATTAATATATATATTATTGTTAGAATAATCTGAACTCTCGATATCAAATAGATTTCATTATAAGCTTAAGTACACTAAGTTTACAAGTTACGTATTGAAATTAACTTTATTCACGGCATTACCAAAATGGTGGACAAAATGTCGTAAATTACCATGTAATATAAAATAACAATATAAAAACATATGTAATTTAAAAATAAGAGGGCTGCGGGCAGATTTTTAATTAAAGTATTAAAGCAATGAGATTTTATAAGCAACTATACGCATTGTAAATTGCCTTTATTTTACATTAGGCGTATATGAAATAATTCGCTTACGCTGGCTTTTTCGAAAGAGTTTGAATAGTGAATTTTGGATAATCCTCTCTTAGCGATTACCTAGGTTATTTTGTAATGATAGTTGTCTATCTGTGTGTCAAATTTTTGCATAAACCGTAAAGAGGTTTCAGTGTTTTAACTTTGAGTTGACAGAACAGACAGTGTTTTAAATTTTGGCTATATTAGCCCTAAAAAAATAAAGTGTTAAAGATGTAGTTAAAGTTTTTATTATTATGATTTCTATAAAAACAATTTATTAGAGATAAGAATAATAAAAAAAAATGATATAAAATATTATAATTATATTAATTAATTAAAATAAAATCCAATTATTATAAAATACAAAATTTATTTCAACAATAATTACACAGTTATATAATACTTTTCAAAAATACAGTAAACATTAATATGACGACACAAAAGAATATAAGTATTTATGCACAGAATCGAAGTCTTTATACCTTTTCTTAAATACTAAATATCTACACAACGATAATAATGTTTCCTTAAATACATTTTTTGAAAAGTGCAATATTCAGTTATAGTAGCCACATTTATATGTTTGGAATACATTTTATGAAAAAAAAAAGACTATTATGTACATGTGTAGTAATTAATAATTATAATTACATGCAAACTTCCAGCCCACTTTGTACAGTAAAATAAAAGAAATCTTTCTTTGTGTATATTGTGTTTTTACATAAGTCCATTGATGTCAAATAATTAATGTTTAATCTGTGCGTATACGTAGGTATACGTGTTGTATTATATTAAGCCTAAATATATTTATTAATTGCAAATGAATTAAGAATTGTATTTGTGTTAAAATTATTTATGCCCTGTCATTAATACATGTACTCAATTTATAAAGTTTATCCGAATTATCGTTCCAATTTTTAATGCTATTTAACGACTGTTTTTTTATGCGAAGTCAGCACATAATATATGTCTAAATCATCAATGTTATGACAGGTGTCGCATATTTGAAACCATTTAAAGACTATTTTTTTAAATTATTTTATTTCATAATCAATTTAAACTTTTCCCAATAATTATAAATAGCAACGGTTATTGTTAGCTTTTTGAAACAAGGCCCTAATTATTAAGTTTCATAATAAATATTAAAAGCTTATATGACTACTTTTTGTTTCTTGAAAAGTTTTTTTTATTTTAATTCTATCTTTTTTTGTACTCTTAAAATTTCTAGCAGTGGAAGGATATCTTATAAGGCACTTTGAAAAAGTTATATCATTTTACAATTTTGGCGGCATTTTTATAAATTAATAGAATTCCTAGAGTGTCTAAAAGTAGAAGTATATTAAATAGACATTTTATAAGAATAAAATAGTTTTTTAATGTTTTATTTCACTCCTATTTAGAATAGTTCGAACTCCTATTAAAAAGAGATGACTTATTGTTTCTTATCGAAAAATATTTATCAATTTCTCTCATTATGAAATCTATGAAAGCTTCAAATGAATTAAAGAAGAATCTAGGAAGTAGGAACAGAAGAAATTAGAATGAAGATCATTAAGTCGTGAACTCCTGCTATCTACTTTTTGCTTGACTTTTTCTAGATTCTATTCTCTTTTGCAAAGTGGTCAACAAAGCACCCAAAACGTTGTGTCCCGGCAATCTTTTACCAAATAGCAACCGCTTCACAGAATCGTCATATGTTAGTAGGGCGACCATGTTCTGTAACAGGAAACCTTGGCAGTATTCTAACAGTTGCGTAGCGCCGTAAACCTGAAAATAAGTTTCAAATGGTGAATAACATACGTACTAAAAATATTAGCGGTAACCTATTTAAAACTAGTACTATTCAATTTTATCGAGACCTACATGTGTCGAGACCAATCTCAGTAAAGCCAAAGTGGTAAGCCATATTTTTCTCGTTAATGAAAGAAAAGACTTTGACTAGGCACACATTTACCAGATGTTACACTAATTCGTTCTAAAGTTTCGGTATTGCCTTTTTTACGTTCACGCTTCAAACTTAACGAAGATAATGTCGAAAAATAGACGAAAACGGAAGTAAATCTAAAACAAAGTTGGGTCAGTTGCACCATTAACGGCTGTATCAATTTTTAAGACATTATTTGATTTGTTGGATTTGTCGACGCTCAATACACTACGTAACTAATTAAAACACCAAAAAAAAATCCCAAACAAATATTTTGGAGAATATTCACTATTGTATGGAACGATGAATACGTTGACTTATTAGTCGATCCATATATAATTACATTTATTGATTTTGAAGTGGTACGAAGTTAGCCAAATCTCTTAGTACAGAATATAAGGTGTCGGATAAACTTGAAACCTTTGCATGTATATAGACGGATACAAGGTTATGCAGGTCCACAGCCTTAGCAGCGCGCGCTTCACAGTGTCTTTGTAGGGGAAGCAGCTGGAAGAAGGAGGCTGCCGCCAATACTTCCAGCACATCGCCTTCCGCTACATCCAAGCCCGTACAGCCACCCGAGTAGAGGTACTTCATCACTTGCTGTAAGGTATTGGGGTGGTAATATCATTTTTTATACTTTGGTGGTTTGTTATTGGAACTGAAGGTGTACGAGCAAACATATGCACTATGTCGTCGAAAGGATTTTATTCTTTTGAGATTTATATGTAAGTCATATATATTGCGCTCAAAGTTACTTTGGTTTAGTTACTTACGATACCGATTGTTGATATAATAATACAAAAAGTATTTTGTATTATACAAAACAAAAATATCAACAATCAGTATCGTAAAATAATAAAACCTGAAACAAATTTCTTCTATAAGCTAATTTTCTATTCAGACAATTATGCAGAGATAATTAAAAAAAAAATGTTTTTCATAAATGATACCTATACCGTTCGAGCCTACAAGATCCATCCATCAATAAAAAAAGTTTTGTAATTTAATTAAAAAAAATGTTAAACATCGATTCTGCTAAAGCTGGTCAAATATCCAACATATGCCCTGTTGACATCTTGTTAACAGCTTATTATTTTCGAAGAAACATCAAGTCATAAAGTAGCTAATTTTAATAACCGAGTTAATAGTTTAGTTTATGGTGTACCTCAAATATATGGTATCGTATGTCGTTGATCTGCACTAGCGGCGGCGCGCCGGCGGGCGGCGCGTCGGCCTGCGCACGCGGCGGCGCCAGCATCGCGCGCAGCCGCGCTGACTCCGACACTAGCACGATCTTGTGTCCGTAGAATAGGCGACCCTCCACCCTAAAAAAATCACCGAGTTTTTACCGCTATTTTTTTTACGATTGACCAAACGTGTCTTGAGATCGACGAGTCCTAGGGCAATTAGACGTCAAAAATGTTTCAAGCCAATTTAATGTTTTGCATATTGGAGTGTTTTCTATATTTTGCAATATGTAATAATTTAATACATTTGAAAAACTTATTATTAGATAAAAAGTTTATATTATACCAATCTACTTTTAAATTATAATACCTTTATCAAAATGCAAAATAAAATATGCATATATTACTCTTCAAACAAAATTATAAAAATATAATATATAAATAAAAAAAAAATCTTTATCTTTTCTTAGACACCATTTTCTTAAAATGAAGTCCGCGTGGCTTGACTAAGTATTGCTTAACAGCGTCTTTATCTGAAAAAACCTCTCAGAGGTTTACCTGAACGTGACGTCCGCTAGCGAGGGGTTGTTGACGTAGGAGGGGTCGACACGCGCGGGCGCGGGCGCGGCGGGCGGCGGCTCCAGCACGGCGGGCACGGGCTCCCAGCCGTACACCGCGCACAGGATATCCGCCAGCAGCAGCACCGTGCCCTCCTTCT